>JAWMAR010000313.1:697186-736729 GCA_036785375.1 Leucoraja ocellata
GGGAAACACTCAGAGGGAATTACGGCAATGGCCGCTCGTAGGTACTCGGGGCTCTCGTGGACATTTTTCAACATGTTGAAAAATCTTCACGAGTCTTCATGAGCTTACCGCGTTTCCCGAGTACCTGCCGTTAGCGTTACGCGCCGCTAAGAGACGTCCCCGAGCTCCGACGTACCCGCTACGTACATTCTACGTGCTTACCACGAGTTTGATTTTGTTTTTTAAACTCGGGAGAGCTCTTGATTTAGCTCGTACAGTGGGACAGCCCCTTAAAGATTTCAAGTCTAGTCCTGTCAGCGAAAAGACTATATAAGATTACAATCAAGAGAATGGCGTTTAGTGTAAGACAAAGTCTAGTAGAGTCCATTTAAAGATAGTCTGAAGGTTACCAATAAGGTTGATTACGTGTAGTAAGGAATTGCAGATGCTGGTTTAAATCGAAGATGGACACAAAATGCTGGAGTAACTCAGCGGGAAAGGCAGCATCTTTGGAGAGACCCTTCAGACTGTTTAAGAAGGAACTGCAGATGCTGCAAAATCGAAGGTGAACAAGTTCAGACTGATTAGTTTGATTAATAAGGTTGATTAGTTTCATTTATTGTCGCATGTTACCGAGGAACAGTGAAGGGCTTGGACACGCTAGAGGCAGGAAGCGTGTTCCCGTTGTTGGGGGGAGTCCAGAACCAGGGGCCACAGTTTAAGAATAAGGGGTAGGCCATTTAGAACGGAGATGAGGAAAAACTTTTTCACACAGAGGGTTGTGAATCTGTGGAATTCTCTGCCTCAGAAGGCAGTGGAGGCCAATTCTCTGGATGCTTTCAAGAGAGAGTTAGATAAAGATAGCGGAGTCGGGGGATATGGGGAGAAGGCAGGAGACTCACGACCGTAGAGGTGACACCCTGGCGACATGTCGCGGAGTGAAGCCTGTATGGTCGTGAGTAGTCGCCCAAAGAGTCGTACCTTGTACATGTTGAGAATTTTCAACGACCTGCCACGACCTATGACGGGTGCCGGCAGTCGCCGAAAAAGTCTTGTAAGTGGGACAGGCCCTTTATTCTCTTTCTGTCTAGTCTGAAGAGGGGCCCTGACCCGAATCGTCACCCATCCATGTATTCCAGTAATACTGCCTGGCCTGCTGTGTTGCTCCAGCACTGTGACCTTTAGTTTAATTCAAAGATACAGCGCGGAAACAGGCCATATAGCCCTCATAGCCCGCCACCCGATACAGATTACAATTATACCCAGCCAATTAACCTCCCAACCTGTACATGGTTGTAGTGTGGGAGGAAACCAGAGTTCCATCCCGCGTTCTGGTTTCTTGAAAAAGAAGAAGCATTGCAGTGTTTTCTGCGCGTTCTCTGATTTGTAGGTTAATTGGCTTTTGTAAAGTGTTCTATGTGTGCAGAATAGAACGTGTGCTGCATCGGTTTGTTCCCACGCTCCGAAGATGTACATGTTAATCGTACATGGTAATATTGTACATTTTCCCTAGTGTGAAGGGCGGTGATTGTTGGTCCGCGTGGACTCGATGGGCTGAAGGGCCTGTTTAGAGTTACAGATACACTGTATCTCTAGAAATAAAATCTGCCCTTCAGATTTTCCTTTTTGGGGACACGGGCTCTTTGGCCCACTGAGTCCCAGCAATCACCTCGCACACTAGCAACGCCCTACACACTAGGGAAAAATGTACAATACCGGAGTCAATTAACATGTACATCTTTGGAGTGTGGGAGGAAACCCATCGCCACATGGTCACGGGGAGAACGTGCAAACTCCTTACAGACAGCACCCGTGGTCAGGATCGAACCGGGGTTGCAGCTCCACCACCGTGCCGCCCCACTTTCTTGCATTTCGCTCTTCCAATCTCAAGAGGACCTGAGCCTCGATTGTCTGATCCTTCCTCGTAAGCTTTCTCCCGCATAAAGCTCGGCAGAACCGCTTCCAAAGGAAGGTAGACAAATAATGCTGGAGAAACTCAGCGGCAGGTGAGGCAGCATTCATGGAGCGAAGGGAATAGGCGACGAAACCCTTCCTCAGACCCGAAACGTTGCCTATTTCCTTCGCTCCATAGATACTGCCTCACCTCAAGTCAAGTGAGTTTATTGTCATGTGTCCCTGTATAGGACAATGAAATTCTTGCTTTGCTTCAGCACACAGAGCATAGTAGGCATTTACTACAAAACAGATCAGTGTGTCCATATACCATGATATAAATATATACACACATGGATAAATAAACTGATGAAGTGCAAATAACAGATAATAGGTTATTAATAATCAGAGTTTTGTCCAAGCCAGGTTTAACAGCCTGATGGCTGTGGGGAAGTAGCTATTCCTGAACCTGGTCGTTGCAGTCTTCAGGCTCCTGTACCTGAAGGTAGCAGGGAGATGAGTGTGTGGCCAGGATGGTGTGGGTCTTTGATGATACTGCCAGCCTTTTTGAGGCAGCGACTGCTGAGTTTCTCCAGTAACTTTGATTTTCCAGCATCCGTAGTTCCTTCTTAAACTTTTTACCTTGCTTCCAGTGGATTAGCATTTCTTCCTTAAATAAGGAGACTGACACTCGATGCATTACCCTGATTAATCTCGCCAATTCCCTGTATAATTGACTCCTAACTTTCCACTTCTGTATTCATTGCCACGAGCAATAAATAATGGCATTCTGCTAGCTTTCTTAATTACTTGCTGCACCTGCATATTAGTCTTGCGTGAATAGCGCGCTAGAATAGCACATTGAGTATAGGAGCAGGGAGGTTCTACTGCAGTTGTACAGGGTCTTGGTGAGACCACACCTGGAGTATTGCGTACAGTTTTGGTCTCCAAATCTGAGGAAAGACATTCTTGCCATAGAGGGAGTACAGAGACGGTTCACCAGACTGATTCCTGGGATGGCAGGACTTTCATATGAAGAAAGACTGGATAGACTCGGCTTGTACTCGCTAGAATTTAGAAGATTGAGGGGGGGTCTAGATATATAGATATGCCATTTATTGTCACTATACATGTACAATGAGATTAAAAGCTGCTCGTACTCAGTGCATACATATAATTTAGTACAAAAAACAAGAAACGGAAAACAAAACAAAGGGGGGGGGGGGATCTTATAGAAACTTACAAAATTCTTAAGGGGTTGGACAGACTAGATGCAGGAAGATTATTCCCGATGTTTGGGAAGTCCAGAACTAGGGGTCACAGTTTAAGGATAAGAGGGAAGTCTTTTTGGACCGAGATGAGAAAGTCATTTTTTACACAGTGAGTGGTGAATCTGTGGAACTCTCTGCCACAGAAGGTAGTTGAGGCCACAGTTCATTGGCTATGTTTAAGAGGGAGTTAGATGTGGCTAAAGGGATCAGGGGGTATGGAGAGAAGGCAGGTACAGGATACTGAGTTGGATGATCAGCCGTTATCATATTGAATGGCGGTGCAGGCTCGAAGGGCCGAATGGCCTACTCCTGCACCTATTGTCTATGTTTCTATGTCATGGAGGGCTGTGTTGTCCAGGATGCTCCGTATCTCTATTCTCCAAGATGCTGCCTTACCTACTGAGTTACTGCTTGTGCCTTATCAGGTTCCTGGCCCACCCATTGTTGGCAAGGGAAGCTATGATCTCCAGGGAAACAATCTAAAAAGCCTCATGTGTACGAAAGAACTGCAGATGCTGGTTTAAATCGAAGATATTCACAAAGTGCTGGAGTAACTCAGCGGGACAGGCAGCGTCTCTGGAGAGAAGGAATGGGTGACGTTTCGGGTCGAGGCCCTTCTTCAGACTGATGTCAGGGGAGTGGGCGGTGCAGAGATAAAATGTAGTTGGAGACAGTCAGACTGGTGGGAGAACTGGGAAGGGGGAGGGGATGGAGAGAGGGGGAAAGCAAGGGCTACTTGAAGTTAGAGAAGTCAATATTCATACCACTGGGGTGTGAGCTGCCCAAGTGAAATACGAGGTGCTGCTCCTCCAATTTGCGCTGGGCCTCACTATGACACTGGAGGAGGCCCAGGACAGAAAGGTCAGTGTGGGAATGGGAGGGGGAGTTAAAGTGTTTGGCAACCGTGAGATCGGGTAGGTTCAGGCGGACTGTGTTCTGCGGAACGAGCGCCGAGCCTGCGCTTGGTCTCACCGATATATAGTCCGCATCTGGAACAACGGATCTTAATCTACCTCATTGGTGACCCTTGGACCATCCTTGATCAGACTTTAGATCTGATCAGTCTGAAGAAGGGTCTCGACCCGAAACGTCGCCTATTTCCTTCGCTCCATAGATGCTGCCTCACCCGCTGAGTTTCTCCAGCATTTTTGTCTACCTTCGATTTTCCAGCCTTCTTAAACACTTGATGAGATGTTGCTGGCTTTACCTTGCACTAAAATGTATTGCCTCATCATATATCTACACAGTGGCTCGATTGTAATCATATATTGTCTTTCCGCTGACTGGATTGCACGCAACAAAAGCTTCTCACTGTAGCTCGGTACACATGACAGTGAACTAAACTGAACTGAACATAATCATCTCTATTGTACCTGCTTCCACCAGCGCTCCTGGCTTTGTATAGAAACATAGAAACATAGAAATTAGGTGCAGGAGTAGGCCATTCGGCCCTTCGAGCCTGCACCGCCATTCAATATGATCATGGCTGATCATCTAACTCAGTATCCCGTACCTGCCTTCTCTCCATACCCTCTGATCCCCTTAGCCACAAGGGCCACATCTAACTCCCTCTTAAATATAGCCAATGAACTGGCCTCAACTACCCCTCTGTGGCAGAGCGTTCCAGAGATTCACCACTCTGTGTGAAAAAAGTTCTTCTCATCTCGGTTTTAAAGGATTTCCCCCTTATCCTTAAGCTGTGACCCCTTGTCCTGGACTTCCCCAACATCGGGAACAATCTCCTGCATCTAGCCTGTCCAACCACTTAAGAATTTTGTAAGTTTCTATAAGATCCCCTCTCAATCTCCTAAATTCTAGAGAGTATAAACCAAGTCTATCCAGTCTTTCTTCATAAGACAGTCCTGACATCCCAGGAATCAGTCTGGTGAACATTCTCTGCACTCCCTCTATGGCAATAATGTCCTTCCTCAGATTTGGAGACCAAAACTGTACGCAATACTCCAGGTGTGGTCTCACCAAGACCCTGTACAACTGCAGTAGAACCTCCCTGCTCCTATACTCAAATCCTTGTATCCAGGCACCCATCACCGTCTGTGTGTAAACAATATATATCTTGCCCCGCACGTCTCCTTTCCAAACCACAACCTCTTGAAGCTTAAGAGGTTTTCCATATCCCATTGATACAAATACATGGATAGATGCTCCTGAACACATCATCAGTGATGTAACCTGGGGTCATTGGGTGTTTCGGGTCTTTCAACATCAGACACCCTCACCCAGGCGACCCAGCCGTGGTTGATCAGACCACGACTTGTGTTCAGGTGGCATTCGCTCCTCCCCATGGACCTCCTCTCCTGATCCAGAGCCATCTCGAGGCCTTCCCCGCAGCCTCTGTGGTGTTCTTGATGGCCCTTCTCCTCGCCACTCCGTTGATGCCCAGTGCACTCAAGGCTTTGTAGAGCGATTGCCCTGCAAAACCTCTGCAGCCAACCTCGATGGGCATACACCTTGCCTTCCAGCCCTGCTTGCGGCAGTCTATGACCAGCTCTTCATACTTGGCCATCTTCCTCCCATGGGCCTCCTCCAGACGGTCCTCCCACGGCACTGTCAGTTCCAACAAGACAATGTTTTTGGTCGCCTCTGAGACCAGGAGAATATCTGGCATCGGGGTGGTGGTAAATTGTTCTTTTACTGATTTGTGTTCACTATCGTAGTCATTGATACAGTGTGGAAACAGGCCCTTCGGCCCAACTTGCCCACACGGGCCAACATGTGCCAACTGCGCTAGTCCCACCTGCCTGCATTTGGCCCAAATCCATTTTCTTAAACGTTGGGATAGTCCTTGTCTCAACTATCTCCTCTGGCAGCTTGTTCCATACACCCACCACCCTTTGTGTGAAAAAGATTGCCCTCATTATTAAATATTATTATTAAAACATTCTTATTAGTAAATATTATTATTAAAACATTATTAAAGATTCTTATAACGTTTTCTGCCTCACCCTAAACCTACGGGGGGGGGGGGGGGGGGGGGACTGCTTTGGTCGTCTCCTCCACGGAGAGGTGACTGTTTCCATGCCGCTTCCCTCATGGCCTAACGGCAAGGATCGCTGCGGCCTTTCACATGGGGCTTCAGCTTCAGCAAGCGGGCGCAGCGAGGACGCTTTCGTCGCAGAGCGGGCGAGCCCATGCCGGGAGTCGCCAGTCCTGGGCCTGGGATCCCTCGTTGGGGACCCCAGGAGGAGAAGAGCTCCGACCGCCGGCCCGCGGACAACTTCTACCGCGGGCGCGGCGGGGACTCACCATCCTGGAGCGGGATCCCTCGTGTGTCTATTCAGTGCAGAAGCAGGCCCTTTGGCCCACCGAGTCCGCGCCGACCAGCGATCCCCGCACACCAGCACTAACCTACACACCAGGGACAATTTTACATTTACACCAAGCCAATTAACCTGCAAACCTGTACGTCTTTGGAGTGTGGGAGGAAACTGAAGATCTCTGAGGAAAGCCACCCAGGTAACGAGATATCGAAGAGAATCAGCCAGTCATTAGTGGAGTGGTCGTCAGTGAAGGGTCTCCCATTCCTTCTCTCCAGGGATGATGCTGCCTCGCCCGCTGAGTTACTCCAGCATTTTGTGTCTATCCTTCACTCTTTAGCTTTAGAAGTCCATCCATTCACATAACGAAACATAGAAAATAGGTGCAGGTGCAGGCCCTTCGAGCCTGCTTAAGGGCCTTCAGTAAATTGTCCCCTAGTTCAGTCTAGAGATAGTTTAGAATCAGGCCCTTCAGCCCACCGTGTCCGCGCGTGGGATCTTTGGTGCGGAGACGGAAGCCGGTTACGGAAACGGGGCCTTAAATGACCCATGAATCTGCCCATTGACCGTACTACGCATTTTTCCTCGAGTGGACTATCTTGCTCGCTGTAGGATCTTACATAGATACATAGAAAATAGGTGCAGGAGTAGAGGCCATTCGGCCTTCGAGCCTGCACCGCCATTCAATATGACCATGGCTGATCATCCAACTCCATATCCCATCCCTGCCTTCTCTCCATACCCCCTGATCCCTTTAGCCACAAGGGCCACATCTAACTCCCTCTTAAATATAGCCAATGAACTGTGGCCTTAACTACCTTCTGTGGCAGAGAATTCCACAGTTTCACCACTCTCTGTGTGAAAAATGTTTTCCCTATCTCTGTCCTAAAAGATTTCCCCCCTTATCCTTAAACTGTGACCCCTTAACAAAGTCATGCTGAGGCTCCATAAGGCATATTGTGGGCAGTTTTGGGGCCCCGTATCTGAGGGAGTGGGTGTGCGCTGGCTCTTCTTGAGGAGGGGGGGGAGGGGGGGGGGGGCAAGAGGAGGTTTATGAGAATGATCCCCGAGATGACTGGGTTGACATATAACGTTTCCGGAGTGTTTAACGACTATGGGCCTGTGCTCGCTGGAGTTTAGGCGAACGAGTAGGGGACCTCATTGAAGCTGTGCACATTCTCACAATAGACAATAGGTGCAGGAACAGGCCATTCGGCCCTTCAAGCCAGCACCGCCATTCAATGTGATCATGGCTGATCATCCCCATTCAGTACCCTGTTCCTGCCTTCTCCCCATATCTCCTGACTCTGCTATCTTTAAGAGCCCTGTCTATCTCTCTCTTGAAAGCATCCAGAGAACCGGCCTCCACCGCCCTCTGAGGCAGAGAATTCCACAGACTCACAACTCTCAAAGTGTTTCCTCGTCTGCGTTCTAAATGGCTTACTCCTTATTCTTAAACTGTGTGAGGGCCCCTGGTTCTGGACTCCCCCAACATCGGGAACATGTCTGAAGAAGGGTTTCGGCCCGAAACGTTGCCTATTTCCTTCGCTCCATAGATGCTGCTGCACCCGCTGAGTTTCTCCAGCTTTTTTGTGTACCTTCGATTCTCCAGCATCTGCAGTTCCTTCTTAAACATCGGGAACATGTTTCCTGCCTCACTGTGACTGCGGTTTCCTCCCACATCCCAAAGACGTGCAGGTTGGTTTGTAGGTTAATTGGCCCCTTGCAGGTAAATTGTCCCCAGTGTGTAGGACAGTGTTGGTCGTCGCGGAAACGCCGGGTTGAAGGCCCCGTATCCTCGCTGCATCTCTCAGCTGAACTCAACTATTGCATCAGGTGCGGGCTGCGGAGATTCTGAACCTGCCGTCTCGTTGGGCACGGACACTGTGGGGCCGGAGGGCCTGATCCAGCGCTGTACATGTGCAGTATTTCACCAGCATCTCTCCAGAGCTTTAGTTAACCATAGTAGAGCTTCTACCCCAAATATTCCAGCGCTCTGTGGAAATAGGCCATCTTCCCATTACACTTTATAATTGTTCTTGTTAGTGCTTTCTATATTTGGACCATAAACCTTTCCGCACGCCTAGCTTAGTTTAGAGAGACGTAGAAACAATAGACACATAGACAATAGGTGCAGGAGTAGAGGCCATTCGTCCCTTCAGCCTGCACCGCCATTCAATATGTTCATGGCTGATCATCCAACTCAGTATCCTGTACCTGCCTTCTCTCCATACCCCCTGATCCCTTTAACCACAAGGGCCACATCTAACTCCCTCTTAAATATAGCCAATGAACTGGCCTCAACTACCTTCTGTGACAGGGAATTCCAGAGATTCACCACTCTGTGTGAAAAATGTTTTCCTCATCTCGGTCCTAAAATATTTCCTCCTTATCCTTAAACTGATCATCCAACTCAGTATCTCAGAGGGAGTTAGATGTGGCCCTTGTGGCTAAAGGGATCAAGGGATTATGGAGAGAAGGCAGGGATGGGATACTGAGTTGGATGATCAGCCATGATCATATTGAATGTCGGTGCAGGCTCGAAGGGACGAATGGCCTACTCCTGCACCTATTTTCTATGTTTCTATCCTGTACCTGCCTTCTCTCCATACCCCCTGATCCCTTTAGCAACAAAGGCCACATCTAACTCCCTCTTAAATATAGCCAATGAACTGTGGCCTCAACTACTTTCTGTGGCAGAGAATTCCAGAGATTCGCCACTCTCTGTGTGAGAAAAAAAATGTCTCATTTCGGTCCAAAGAGACTTCCGCTTATCCTTAAACGGTGACCTCTTGACAGCGTGGGAAACGGCCTGCTGGGTCCGCGCCGACCAGCGGTCCTGCACGTCTTTGGGGTGTGGGAGGAAACTGACGATCTCGGCGAAAACCTCTCCAGGGGAACGTACAGACAAGCACCCGTGGCCGGGATCGAACCTGGGTCCCCGGCGCTGTGAGGCAGCGAATCTACCGCTGCGCCGCCGCTCCGCATGTGTTTGGGATGTGGGGAGGGAACCAGAGCACCGTGAGATTTAGTTTAGTTTATAGTCACGTCTAACGAGGTACAGTGAACAGCTTCAGTCAGCGGAAGGACAACACACGATTACAATCGAGCCGTCTACAGTGTACAGATATATAAGACCATGGGAATAACCTGAATAATGTTGAGGGCAAGATAGAGTCCAATTACAGATAGTCCGAGGGTCTCCAATGGGACCGCTCTCTAGTTGGTGAGAGGACGGTTCAGTTGCCTGATAACAGCTGGGAAGAAACTGTCCCTGAATCTGGAGGTGTGTGCGTGCGTTTACACCTTTTAGGAGAAGAGGGAGTGGACGGAGTCATAAGTAACAGGAGCAGAATTAGGCCATTCGGCCCATCAAGTCTACGCCGTCCATTCATGGCAGATCTATCTCTCCCTCCTAACCTGGACACTGTATATATACGGCTCGATTGTAATCATGTATTGTCTTTCCGCCAACTGGATAGCACGTAACAAAAGCTTAGAGATCGTGGTGAATCGGACAGTACTGAAGGACCGTTCCATAAGAGGAGAAGAAGCTGTTCCTGAGTCTGGCGGTGGCGCGCGGTTTCAAGCTTCTGTACCTCCTGCCGGACGGGAGCGGGGAGAAGGGGGAAGGACTGGGGTGGGACGAGTCATTTGGCCATGTATCTCTTTGTAACCGATAACACTGTTCACAGTCTGAAGAAGGGTCTCGACCTGAAACATCTTCCCCTTCCTTCTCCCCAGAGATGCTAGCAGTGATTACGTTCAGTTTTGGTTCCACTTATTGTCACGTGTACAGTGAAAAGCTAACCAGTCAGCGGAAAGACAATACATGATTACAGTCGAGCCATCTACAGCGTATAGACACAGGATAAAGCAGCTACTCCAGCAGGCTGTGTCTTATCTTGATGCTGTTTAGATCTAAGATCCTATAGCGGAGCAAGATAGACCACTCCTGCTAAATGCAATGGGCTGATGTGTAGTACGCAACGGAGCGGAACGTGGGCCTTTTTTTCATCCATTTCAGTAACCCGACCCGACCCGCAGTGTAATCAACGTTGCGGGGGAACAGTTTGTGTTAATAAATTAAAATTCTGAAAATGTGGAGAAGATTTTTCCCAAAGAACTTTTATTTTTACGAGGATGTTTCCGTAACCGGCCTCCGTCGCCGCTCTATTATCCTACAGGATCTTTGGTGCGGAGACGGAAGCCGGTTACGGAAATGGGGGCTGAAAATGACCCATGAATCTGCCCATGACCGTACTACGTCTTTTTGGTCGAGTGGACTATCTTGCTCGCTATAGGATCTTCGGTTTAGATGGTCCGTTCGCCACAGTGTGGAGTTTGCACGCTATCTCCCCGTGCAACGGCGCGGTGCTCTGGTTCCCTCCCACGTCCCAAATTGCCATGTGTCTTTTCCTTGATCTCAGAATCAGAATGCCTTATTGCCATTGCATGTGTCACATTCCCTTTGTCCTATTTTCGCACCTTACACTTCCTTATCTATGTATCTCCCGCTCCCCTGACATCAGGCTGAAGAAGGGTCTCCACCCGAAACATGGCTCATTCCTTCTGTCCAGAGATGCCACTTGTGCTGCTGACTTCAGTTTAGTTTAGAGCTACAGCGCGGAAACAGGCCCTTCAGCCCACTGGGTCCATGCCGACCAGCGATCCCCGCACGTAACACTATCCTTGGGACAGTTTTTACATTTACACCAGACCAATTAACCTATAAACCTGTACGTCTTTGTAGTGTGGGGGGAAACCGAAGATCGCGGAGACACCCCACGCAGATCACGGGGAGAACGTACAGACAAGCGCCCGTGATCGGGATCGAACCCGGTTCTCCGGCGCTGCATTCGCTGTAAAGCAGCGACTCTACCGCTGCGCCACCGTGCCGTTGAGTTACTCCAGCAGCTTGTGTCTGCCTCCCAATATCCTCGTTAGTAATTGGGGGAGCGGACAGCTGATGGTGTCGGAGGCAGGAGGGTCCCACGTGGCAGTGAGCGTGATTAACCAGGACGTCCCTTCCTCTGCTGTACGAGGGAACGCCACATGGCGTCTGGCAGCTGAAACGAGGGATCCTCCTGTTGAACAGGGTGCAGCGTAGAATGAATAAACGCTGCCCAGCATATGTCACTGTTCACCCGTGCGCTGATGGGACTGGCATTAGATCGGGCAGGAGTGTGTTGGAAGGAAATGCAGATGCTGGTTTAAAACTGAAAGCAGACACCTCCCATAGTAACTCAGCTGGACGGGCAGCATCTCTGGAGAGAAGGAATGGGAGATGTTTCTGGTCTGAAGAAGGGCCTCGACCCCCGAAACGTACTCCCATCCTTTCTCCCCAGAGACGCTGCCCGTCCCGCTGAGTTACTCCAGCATTTTGTGCCCATCTTTGGTTTAAACCAGCATCTGCAGTTCCTTCCGACACAGGACAGGAAAGCTCTGTCCGTCCCACAATGTGTGTGCCAAACCTGATGCCCAGTTAGATACAAAGTGCTGGGGTAACTCAGCGGGTCAGACATGCAGCATCTGTGGAGAACGTGGACAGGTACACGATGCAACACCATTGTCGTATCTACTTTGACCACCAACCCAGGCAGCGCACTCCACACACCCCCACTACTCTCCATGTGCCCCGCATATCTCCATTAAGCATGGAGAGAAGGAACGGGTGACGTTTCGGGCCGAGACCCCGCTGAGCGACTCCAGCATTTTGTGTCTCTTTGGCGTAAACCAACGCCTGCAGTTCCTTCTCACACACGTCTCCGTTCAACCTCCGACTGATTTCCAGAGAAAACAATCCAAAGTCTATCCAACCTCTTCCCCGCGGCCGAAACCCTCTTTTCCAGGCAGCATTCTCTCATTCTCTGGGCAGCGCAGTGGGTAAAGTCGCTGCCTCACAGCGCCAGAGTCCCGGGTTCGATCCTGACCACGGGTGCTGCCTGTACGGAGTTTGCACGTTCTCCCCGTGACCTGCGTGGGCTTTCTCCAGGTGCTCCGGTTTAACTCCACATTCCAAAGACGTGCAGCAGGGGTGGGCAACCTTGTTCTGCATCGGGGCCGGGCGCAGGTCTGTGAGCGGATGGCGGGCCACATCCATCACGTGTACACACGGATCCCGCCCCGAATGGCAGGCATCAAATCACGCCTTCACAGAAAGTAGACATAAATGCTGGAGAAACTCAGCGGGTGAGGCAGCATCATTGCAATCCTTGCATATCCCACCCGCTGAGTTTCTCCAGCATTTTTTGTCTACCTTCGATTTTTCCAGCATCTGCAGTTCTTTCTTAAACGTTCAAGAAGGAACTGCAGATGCTGGAGAATCGAAGGTAGACAAAATTGCTGGAGAAACTCAGCGGGTGCGGCAGCATCTACGGAGCTAGCACAGACTGATTCTGGGTCTGACGAAGGGTTTCGGCCCGAAAAGTTGGCTCTTTCCTTCGCTCCACAGATGCTGCCGCACCCGCTGAGTTTCTCCAGCAATTCTGTCTACCTTCTTTCTTAAACGTTTTCATAGAAGGTGCTGGGCCGTGCCAGCGGCTTTACGCAGGAGGCGGTACAGCCAGAGCCTGGCGCTCGGCGAGCCGGATGATTACGGGGGAAAGAATCCGCCTGCGGGCCGGTTTAATTCGGGTTGCGGCCCGCATTCGGCCCAGGGGTTGCCGTAGTTTGCCGACCCCTGACTTACAAGGTTTGCAGGTTAACAGGCGTCGGTAAGTTGTAACATTGTCCCTGGTGTGCGTGTAGGATAGTGCTTGTCGGCGCGGACTCGGTGGGCCGAAGGTCCTGTTTCTGCGCTGTCTCTCTAAAGCCGAAAAGTTATTCAGTTAAACGGTGTTTCTGCTCGTCCCTCTGCCCGGTCTGACCCACTTCATCATCTTCGTCTCTCTCTGTCTCCCCTGTCCCGCCTGCAACTGGTCCAAAACGCCGCAGCGAGGCTCCTGACGGGCACCCGAAAAAGGGACCGCATCACCCCGATCCTGGCCTCTCTCCACTGGCTCCCTGTGCGGTTCCGTATACTTTTTAAGACCCTCCTCCATGTCTACAATGCCCTCAATGGGCTTGCCCCCTCCTACATTAAAAGATAGAGATAGATATAATTTATTGCCACACAACCAGGGTCGGTGGAAATTTGGGTTGTACACTAATAAAGAACACACAACCACAATAAAACTGTAACACAAACATCCACCACAGCATTCATCACTGTGGTGGAAGGCACAAAATTTGGCCAGTCCTCCTCCATTTCCCCCCCGTGGACAGGACCAGAGTCCAGAGTCAGTCCAGGATCGGCTCTTCCTCACCGGAGACCGCGGCTTTAAGATAGTGTAGATTGGTCGAGATTTAAAGACTCCACTGCAGCCAGAAGCACCGTAGACTGCAGGGCCGGCGGTCGAAGTTTCCCTCCAGGGGTGATGGTAAGTCCATGCCGGGCCCGCGGTAGAGGTTGGCCGCGGGCCGGCAGTGATGGCTTCTTCTTCCCCCGGGTCCCCCACGAGGGATCCCGGGCTGTAGACGCCGCGCCAGCTGGAGCTCTGCAGACCGCGGCTTCAGACCGCGGCTTCAGGCTGCCGGCAGCCCCGGGCCAGCGAAATGGAGCGCTCCCCTCCAGCGAGCCCCAGCGAGGGCTCACCCACTCCACAACGAGAGTCCACACTGCGCCCGCCGCTGAAGCCCTGGGCGTGTCTCCGGGAAAGGCCGCACCGACCCTTGATGTTAGGTCACGGGGGAGGCGACCTGGAAAAACTCGCCCCTCCGTGGAGGAGGCGACCGAAGTTTCCCCCTTACCCCCCCCACACAAAGAAACACAAAATACATACTTTAAAACATACTAAATAATAAAAAAAGGTTAAAAAAACTGACGCGCTGCTGACATGGCTGCTGCCTTCTCACCCACCACTCCACCTCCAGGTCCCTCAGATCAGCCGACTTGGGGCTGCTGAATATCCCGCAGTCTAGGCATAAGCTTATCAGAACGAACAGCCCCCTCCATCGACTCCTTTAAGTCAAGACTAAAATCTTATCTATACTCCCAAGCCTTTCCTGACGTCCACTGAGCGAGGGTTATATGTATATATGTATGTAGTTTGTTTGTCTATACTATTCTTATAACAAAAGTAAAGCACTTTGGCCAACGAGAGTTGTTTTTTTAAATGTGCTATATAAATAAATGTGGCTCTCTCTCCCTCTCTCTCCAGCCAAACGGTGGAGCAGCTGATGCAAGAGACGGGCTGCAGCCTGGAACACCCGTCGGCCACCAAGTTTCGCAATCACGTGACGGAAGGCGACTGGGAGAAGGTAACGTGAGCTTCCGCAAGGCCATGAGAGCGGCACGGTGGCGTTGCTGCCTGCAGCGCCGTGTTCGATCCCGGCCACGGGCGCGTCCTTACAGAGTTTGTACCTTCACCCCGTGACCTGCGTGGGTTTTCTCCGAGACATCCGGTTTCCTCCCACACTCCGAAAGACGTGCAGGTTTGTAGGTTAATTGGCCCGTTCAAAGTGTAAATTGTCCCCAGTGTGTGTAGGGCAGCGTTAGTGTGCGGGGATCGCTGGTCGGCACGGAACCCTGTGGGCCGAAGGGCCTGTTTCCGCGCTGCATCTCTAAATCTAAAAAACGAAAACTAAAGCGATGGGAGCAGAATTAGGCCACTCGGCCCATCGAGTCTTCTCCGCCATTCCAATCATGGCTGATCTATCTCTCCCGCTCAACCCCATTCTCCTGCCTTCTCCCCGTAAACCCCTGACACCCACACTAATCAAGAATCTATCTACCTCTGCCTTAAAAATATCCACTGACTTGTGGCCTCCACAGCCTTATGCAGCAAAGAAGCCCACAGATTCACCACCCTCTGACTAAATAAATTCTTCCTCATCTCCTTCCTAAAAGGACGTCCTTTCTTTCTGAGGCTGTGACCTCTAGTCCTAGACTCTCCCACTAGTGGAAACATCCTCTCCACCGCCCTCTGACTAAAGAGGGAGCCTCACCCACACCCTGTCCCTGCCCTGGGACTGGAGTGTGGACAGTGGGGCTGTTCAGCAGCAAATGAATTCCCTCACTGGGCCCACGGACTCTCTCCATCTGCTCTCTGCTGCTTGTTGGACAGAGGCCCAGACTGGTGAAGAGAGGATCAGACACAAAATGCTGGAGTCACTCAGCGGGACAGGCAGCATCTCTGCAGAGAAGGAACGGGTGACCTTTCGCACCGAGATCCTTCTTCAGACTGATTCTGAGACTTGACAGTGAGTGAGTGTGTGTGAATGTGGGAGTGAGAGAGAGTGAGTGAGTGAGAGTGTGAGTGAGTGTGCGTGTGAGTGAGTGTGCGTGTGTGAGAGTGAGAATGTGAGTGAGAGTGAGTGTGTGAGTGTGCGTGTGTGAGTGAGTGTGCGTGAGTGTGAGTGAGTGAGAGAGTGAGTGTGAGAGAGAGAGAGTGAGTGTGAGTGATTGAGTGTGAATGAGAGTGAGTATGTAAGTGTGAGTGTGAATGAGTGGGGGAGAGAGTGAGGGTGAGTGTGTGTGAGAGAGTGAGAGTGAGTGAGAGAGAGAGAGAGTGAGTGTGTGCGTGTGAGTGAGTGAGAGAGTGAGTGAGAGAGAGAGAGTGAGTGTGAGTGAGAGTGAATGATTGAGTGTGTGAATGAGAGAGTGAGTGGGTGTGTGAATGAGAGAGTGCGGGTGTGTGTGAGTGATTGAGTGAATGAGAGAGTGAGTATGTAAGTGTGAGTGTGAATGAGTGGGGGAGTGAGTGAAGGTGAGTGAGTGAGAGAGAGTGAGTGAGTGTGAGTGAGAGTGTGAGAGAGAGTGTGAGTGCGTGTGTGTGAGTGTGAGTGATTGAGTGTGAATGAGAGTGAGTGGGTGTGCGTGTGAGTGATTGAGTGTGAATGAGAGAGTGAGTATGTAAGTGTGAGTGTGTGAATGAGTGGGGGAGTGAGTGTGAGTGAGTGTGTGAGTGTGAGTGAATGAGTACTGTCCTTGTGACCATACGGTCGACAAGTCTGAAGAAGGGTCCCGACCCGAAACATCGCCCATTCCTTCTCTCCAGAGATGCTGCCTGTCTGTCCCGCTGAGTTACTCCAGCATGTTGTGTCGTATCTTCGATGTAAACCAGCCACTGCGGTTCTTTCCTACACACGGTGAAGAGGGGAGCTGCCCATCATCATCCCCCATGACTGAGGAGAGGGGGCGGACATTTTGTTCACCAAGCTCACGAAGCGACAACAGAAACGCACCCAAAATAAATAACTGTCAGGATTCCAAGGGGTAAACGTGTTCCTTGGTTGCGACTCGCGAGGCAAGTGTTTGACTGTGGGACAGGCTGTGTAGAGACCATATGGGCTACTTCAATGGTTCAACAGTTCCTTCATTACCGCGTGTACTGACGTGCAGTCAAATCCTTTTTTTTTTTGCATTCAGCTCAGCAAGACTTACCACCATAGACAACAGGTGCTGGAGTAGAGGCCATTCGGCCCTTCGAGCCAGCACCGCCATTCAATATGATCACGGCTGATCATCCACAATCAGTTCCTGCTTTCTCCCCATATCCCTTGATTCCGTTAGCCCTAAGAGCTAAATCTAACTCTCTCTTGAAAACATCCAGTGAATCGGCCTCCACTGCTTTCTGTGGCAGAGAATTCCACAGATTCACAACTCTCTGGGTGAAAAAGGTTTTTCCTCATCTCAGTCTCAAATGGCCTGCCCCTTATTCTTAAACTGTGTGTGACCCCTGGTTCTGGACTCCCCCAACACAGAAACATAGAAAATAGGTGCAGGAGGCCATTTGGTCCTTCGAGCCAACACCACCATTCAATATGATCACGGCTGATCATCCACAATCAGTACCCCGTTCCTGCTTTCTCCCCATATCCCTTGATTCCGTTAGCCCTAAGAGCTAAATAGAAACATAGAAACATAGAAATTAGGTGCAGGAGTAGGCCATTCGGCCCTTCGAGCCTGCACCGCCATTCAATATGATCATGGCTGATCATCCAACTCAGTATCCCGTACCTGCCTTCTCTCCATACCCCCTGATCCCCTTAGCCACAAGGGCCACATCTAACTCCCTCTTAAATATAGCCAATGAACTGGCCTCAACTACCCTTTGTGGCAGAGAGTTCCAGAGATTCACCACTCTCTGCGTGAAAAAAGTTCTTCTCATCTCGGTTTTAAAGGATTTCCCCTTTATCCTTAAGCTGTGACCCCTTGTCCTGGATCTAAATCTCTCTTGAAAACATCCAGTGAATCGGCCTCCACTGCCTTCAATTCCACAGATTCACAACTCTCTGGGTGAAAAAGTGTTTCCTCGTCTCTGTTCTAAATGGCCGACCCCTTATTCTTAAACTGTGTGTGACCCCTGGTTCTGGACTGCCCCCAACATGGGGAACATTTTTCCTGCATCTTTCCTGTACTAAAATGTGTGCATGTGCTATTGTGCATATATGTACGTGTGCCTTTGTGCATATATGTACGTCTAAATGGCGCACCCCTTATTCTTAACTAATTGCCCTTCTGGTCGGGCGGGCAGCGAGGCGTTTTCATCCCGTCTAGCCGCGGAGAGTGCTGACTGCTGCCTTCTCTTTCCACCCAGGCTGAAGCTGACCTGACTGAACTCAAGTCTCTGGTGCATTTACCTCAGGCCATTGTGGTAAGCAAATCATACAGGGTGGGGCCGGCTCAACATTGCGTGACAAGTGACACTCTGCGGCTCGGCGGTGGAGAGAACACTGCTACCTGTCCCACTGGCTGCAGACATGTAACCATATAACCATATAACAATTACAGCACGGAAACAGGCCATCTCGGCCCTACAAGTCCGTGCCGAACAAATTTTTTTCCCCTTAGTCCCACCTGCCTGCACTCGTACCATAACCCTCCATTCCCTTCTCATCCATATGCCTATCCAATTTATTTTTAAATGATACCAATGAACCTGCCTCCACCACTTCCACTGGGAGCTCATTCCACACCGCCACCACTCTCTGCATAAAGAAGTTCCCCCTCATATTACCCCTAAACTTCTGTCCCTTAATTCTGAAGTCATGTCCTGTGGTTCAAGGGTCAAGAGCATTTTATCGTCGAATGTCCCAGACGGGACAACGGAATTACATAGAAACATAGACAATAGGTGCAGGAGTAGAGGCCATTCGGCCCTTCGAGCCTGCACCGCCATTCAATATGATCATGGCTGATCATCCAACTCGGTATCCCATCCCTGCCTTCTCTCCATACCCTCTGATCCCTTTAGCCACAAGGGCCACATCTAACTCCCTCTTAAATATAGCCAATGAACTGTGGCCTCAACTACCTTCTGCGGCAGAGAATTCCACAGATTCACCACTCTCTGTGTGAAAAATGTTTTCCTCATCTCGGTCCTAAAGGATTTCCCCCTTATCCTTAAACTGTGTGTGACCCCTTGTTCTGGACTTCCCCAACATCGGGAACAATCTTCCTGCATCTAGCCTGTCCAGCCCCTTAAGAATGTTGTAAGTTTCTATAAGATCCCCCCTCAATCTTCTAAATTCTAGCTAGTACAAGCCGAGTCTATCCAGTCTTTCCTCATAAGACAGTCCTGACATCCCAGGAATCAGTCTGGTGAACCTTCTCTGTACTCCCTCTATGGCAAGAATGTCCTTCCTCAGATTAGGAGACCAAAACTGTACGCAATACTCCAGGTGTGGTCTCACCAAGACCCTATACAATTGCAGTAGAACCTCCCTGCTCCTATGCTCAAATCCTTTTGCTATGAATGCTTTTGCCGTGCAGCTGCGCAACTGAATATTTGAACATAAGAACACATACTCCATTCTGTTTGTAGTTTGTTGTTTGTTTGTTTGTCTCTTGCACAAAGTCCGCGAGCATTGCCACTTGTCATTTCACTGCACATCTCGTATGTGACGAAAAAAAAATCTTTTTTAATAATATTTTTATTAGAAATAGACATATTATAAAATATAGTTACATATTAATTCAATTCAATTCAATTCAATTCAACTTTAATGTCATCGCACAAATACAAGTATCAGTACAACGAAATGCAGTTTTGCGTCAGTCCGTAGTAGTTGTACATAAAGAGAAAAAACAAGAAAAAAAAAATAGAAAGAGAGAAGATACAGAATAATCAGGAAATACAGAATGATTAAACACAGGGGGACGGAGGGACCAGAGAAGTCTATCGTCGGGACTCCGAGTTCAGCAGTGTGATTGTGTTGTTATAGAAGCTTTTCCTCATCCTGCTGGTACGTGACCTGAGGCTCCTGTACCGCCTCCCTGATGGGAGGAGGGCAAACAGTCCATGGTTGGGGTGTGAGGGGTCTTTGATGATCTTCCCAGCCCGTCTCAGACACCGTTTTCGGTGGAGGGCATCCATGGCAGGGAGCGGGGCACCGATGATGTACTGCGCGGTTTTCACCACCCGTTGTAGTGCTTTCCTGTCCGCAGCAGTGCAGCTGCTGTACCATACCGTGAAGCAGGTGGTCAGGATACTCTCTATGGTACAGCGGTAAAAGTTGGTCAGGATCTGGGGGGACAGGTGGGCTTTCTTGAGCCTCCTAAGGAAGTAAAGGCGCTGCTGTGCCTTTTTGATCAGCTTGGAGGTGTTCAGGGACCAGGACAAGTCCTCCGAGATATGCACTCCGAGGAATTTATAGCTGGAGACGCGCTCCACCTCAGTCCCGTTGATATGGATGGCGGTATGACTGCCTCCTCTGGTCTGCCTGAAGTCGACAATAATCTCCTTCGTCTTTTTGGAGTTGAGGATGAGGTTATTGTCGGCACACCAGGTGGTCAGGTGCTGGATCTCATCCCTGTAGGCTGACTCATCGTTGTCGCTGATCAGTCCTACTACCGTGGTATCGTCAGCAAACTTAATAATGGCGTTGGATCCGTACTTTGGGATGCAGTCGTGCAGTCATATTATAGTCAAAAAAACTTTTCATATACATCAGTCATTAACATTTTCAATTGTCGATTACTTCTGCTTCTAGCGTTTTTTTTTATATAGATAGAAAAAGAGAGAGAAACAAGTTACAAAGAAGGGTTTCGGCCCGAAACGTCACCTATTTCCTTCGCTCCATAGATGCTGCTGCACCCGCTGAGTTTCTCCAGCATTTTTCTGTTCTTTTTGTAATAAACCTGACTTGAGATGGACCCAAAAAAGCTGGAGTGTCTCAGCGGGACAGGCAGCATCTCCGGAGAGAAGGACTGGGTGACGTTTCGGGTCGAGACCCTTCTCTCCAGAGATGCTGCCTGTCCCGCTGAGTTACTCCAGCTTTTTGAACCAGGGTCTGCAGTTCCTTCCCACAGAATATGTACACATAGTACACTGTAAACACTATAATAATCGGGTGAGGGAAAATAAGTTCAGTGTTTAATAAGGAACTGCAGATGCTGGAAAAATCAAAGGTAATATTGCAGGTCTGGGTGAGGACTCATCCCGAAAATGTCACCTATTCCTTCGCTCCATAGATGTTGCCTCATCCGCTGATTTTCTACAGCATTTTTATCTACCTTTAAAAAAAAGTTCAGTGTGTGTCTATACACATACTCACAAATACACATATATATGTAGATCATATATATACACACTGAACTTGTATGTGTGTGTGTATATATGTTTGTGTATATACACACATATACACACACACACATTTATATACACACACACACGCACACACACACACACACACACATATACACACATACATACACACACACATATACACACACATATACACACACACACACACACACACACACACACACACATATATACACACATACATACACACACACACATATACACACACACATATACACACATACATATGTACACACACACATATATCCACACACACACACACACACATATACACACACACATACACACACATACATATATACACACACACACATATATACACACACATATATACACACACACGCACACATATATACACACACGCACACATATATACACACACACACACAAACACATACGTACACACAAAAAACAAACAATAATAGTGCAATGTTTACGAAGGAACTGCAGATGCTGGAAAATCGAAGGTAGACAATAATGCTGGAGAAACTCAGCGGGTGAGGCAGCATCTATGGAGCGAAGGAAATAGGCAACGTTTTGGGCCGAAACCCTTCTTCGGCCCGAAACGTTGCCTATTTCCTTTGCTCCATAGAGGCTGCCTCACCTGCTGAGTTTCTCCAGCATTATTGTCTACCAATAATAGTGCAATAATAGTCAGTTGTAGTTTAGAGCTTATTTGAAGCTTGTTGTGTTTAACAGCCCCCATGGCTGTGGGGAAGAAGCTGCTCCTGAACCTGGACGTTACAGTTTTCAGGCTCCTGTACCTTCTCCCCGATGGCCGGGGTGAAATGAGAGCGTGTCCAGGAGTCGCTGCCTCACAAAATGGCAGCCAGCATCGTCAGATGCTGGCTGCCATTTTGTGAGGCAACGACTCGTGTAGATCCCTTCGATGGTGGGGAGGTCAGTACCTGCGATGGAACGATCGGGGCAGCGTCCACAACAACTTCGAGTTGCCGAACCAGGACGCGATGCGATCAGTCAATGTGCGTTATTTGTCACACGCTCCTCCTTTTTTCTAACCTACCACCCCCCCCCTCGCGTCAGCCCACGCCATCTCCTCCATTGTTCTTCCCCCCTCTCCCTCCACGCCTGGTCAGCCGTTGTTCTTTCTTTCTGGGTGTAGGTATAGTGTTAGTGTGCTGGTGGACCGAAGGGCCTGTTTCCGCGCTGTATCTCTAAACTAAAGTAGAGCCTCTCTCCGCACAGCGCATGAAGTTCCTGCTGCTGGAGCAGAAGTACCTGGAGTTCCTGGACGACGGCAAGGTGCTGGAGGCCCTGCAGGTACTACGCTTCGAGCTGACGCCGCTCAAGTACAACACCGACCGGATACACGCGCTGAGTGGGTGAGTGGCAAAAACAGGAAAGCAGACTATTATCTAAATGGTGGCCGATTGGGAAAGGGGGAGATGCAGCGAGACCTGGGTGTCATGGTACACCAGTCATTGAAGGTAGGCATGCAGGTGCAGCAGGCAGTAAAGAAAGCGAATGGTATGTTAGCTTTCATTGCAAAAGGACTTGAGTATAGGAGCAGAGAGGTTCTACTGCAGTTGTACAGGGTCTTGGTGAGACCACACCTGGAGTATTGCGTACAGTTTTGGTCTCCAAATCTGAGGAAGGACATTATTGCCATAGAGGGACATTATTGCAGAGAAGGTTCACCAGACTGATTCCTGGGATGTCAGGACTGTCTTATGAAGAAAGACTGGATAGACTTGGTTTATACTCTCTAGAATTTAGGAGATTGAGAGGGGATCTTATAGAAACTTACAAAATTCTTAAGGGGTTGGACAGGCTAGATGCAGGAAGATTGTTCCCGATGTTAGGGAAGTCCAGGACAAGGGGTCACAGCTTAAGGATAAAGGGGAAATCCTTTAAAACCGAGATGAGAAGAACTTTTTTCACACAGAGAGTGGCGAATCTCTGGAACTCTCTGCCACAGAGGGTAGTTGAGGCCAGTTCATTGGCTATATTTAAGAGGGAGTTAGATGTGGCCCTTGTGGCTAAGGGGATCAGGGGGTATGGAGAGAAGGCAGGTACGGGATACTGAGTTGGATGATCAGCCATGATCATATTGAATGGCGGTGCAGGCTCGAAGGGCCGAATGGCCTACTCCTGCACCTAATTTCTATGTTTCTATGAGTACTGGCCACGGGGCGGGCAGCTGCTGTCTAACCACTCCTCACCTGGTTATAGCCAGAGCCATGTGTACACTGACCCTGCTCTCTCTGTCTGCCAACTCTCTCAGTGTCCCACATCCCAGGCTCCAGCCCTACCTGCCCACCTTACATCTAGAGTCACGCAGCGTGCAAACAGGCCCCTCAGCTCAACTTGCCCACACCGGCCAACATGCCCCATCTACACTAGTCCCACCTAGAGTCACACAGTGCTGAAACAGGCCCAACTTGCCCACGCTGGCCAACATGCCCCATCTACACTAGTCCCACCTATAGACAATAGACAATAGGTGCAGGAGTAGGCCATTCGGCCCTTCGAGCCAGCACCGCCATTCAATGTGATCATGGCTGATCATCCCCAATCAGTACCCCGTTCCTGCCTTCTCCCCATATCCCCTGACTCTGCTATTTTTAAGAGCCCTATCTAGCTCTCTCTTGAAAGCATCCAGAGAACCTGCCTCCACCGCCCTCTGAGGCAGAGAATTCCACACTCACAACTCTCGGTGAGAAAAAGTGTTTCCTTGTCCACGTTCTAAATGGCTTACCCCTTATTCTTAAACCTAGTCATACAGTGTGGAAACAGGCCCTTCAGCCCAACTTGCCCACACCGGCCAACATGCCCCATCTACACTAGTCCCACCTGCCTGCGTTTGGCCCATATCCCTCTAACCTGTCTTATCCATGTACCTGTCTAAATGTTTCATAAACGTTCATAAGATCATGTGATAGGAGCAGAATTAGGCCATTCAGCCCATTTACTCCGCCATTCAATCACGGCTGATCCACCTCTCCCTCCTAACCCCATTCTCCTGCCTTCCCCCCCATCACCTCTGACACCCGCACTAATCATGAATCTATCTATCTCTGCCTTAAAAATATCCATTGACTTGGCCTCCACAGCCGTCTGCAGCAAAGAATTCCACAGATTCACCACCCCCTGATTAAATAAATTCCTCCTCATCTCCTTCTTCCTTTAATTCTGAGGCTATGATCTCTACTCCTAGACTCTCCCACTAGTGGAAACGTCCTCTCCACATCTACTCTATCCAGGCCTTTCACAATGTATGTTTCAATGAGGTTCCCCCCCAATCATTCTTCTAAACTCCAGGCCCAGTGCCATCAAACGCTCATCATAGGTTAACCCACTCATTCCTGGGATCATTCTTGTAAACCTCCTCTGATCCCTCTCATCCTTTCTCAGATATGGTGCCCAAAATTGCTCACAATATTCAATATTCTACCTCTTCCGGCAACTTGTTCCATACACCCCAAAAAAAAATTGCCCCTCAATCTTTCCTCTCCCACTTCGAACCTATGTCCTCTGATTCTCGATTCCCCTATGCTGGGTGAAAGTGTGGGAAGAAACCAGGGCACCTGGGGAAAACCCACACAGGTCACATGGAGAAAGTACGAACTCTGTACAGACAGCGCCTGTAGTCAGGATCGAACTCGGGTCTCTGGCGCTGTGAGGCAGCAACTCTACCGCTGCGCCACCGTGCCACCCGTTGGCTTTCGTCAACCAGGCTATCGAGCATGGATAAGTGCTGGAGTAACTCAGCGGGCCAGCCAGCATCTGCGGTGTATACGGCCAGGTGACGTTTTGGGTTGCGACCCTTCTTCAGACATAGAAACATAGAAATTAGGTGCAGGAGTAGAGGCCATTCGGCCCTTCGAGCCTGCACCGCCATTCAATATGATCATGGCTGATCATCCAACTCAGTATCCCGTACCTGCCTTCTCTCCATACCCTCTGATCCCCTTAGCCACAAGAGCCCATTCTAACTCCCTCTTAAATATAGCCAATGAACTGTGGCCTCGACTACCCTCTGCGGCAGAGAGTTCCAGAGATTCACCACTCTCTGTGTGAAAAAAGTTCTTCTCATCTCGGTTTTAAAGGATTTCCCCTTATCCTTAAGCTGTGACCCCTTGTCCTGGACTATATTGAGTATAGAAGTTGGGATGCGTGGGAAGGAACTGCAGATGCTGGTTTAGACCGAAGATAGGCACAGAATGCTGGAGTACCTCAGCGGGGACTGGCAGCATTCCTGGAGAGAAGGAACGGGTGATGTTTCGGGTCGAGACCTTTCTTCCTTATTATGTTATGTCACTATGCATGTTAAGTGAAAGTTGCACAAGACGTTGGTGAGGCCACGTTTGGTGCTCAGTTTTGGTCACCCTACTGTAGTGAAGATTGATGAGGTGGAAAGTGCAGCCAAGATTGATGAGGATATTACCAGGACTTGCGGAGTTACTGGCCCACAACGCCAGAGACCCATGTTCGATCCTGACTCTGCGGGTGCTGTCTGTACGGAGTTTGTCCGCTCTCCCCGTGACCTGCGTTGGTCTTCTCCGGGTGCTCCGGTTTCCTCCCGCACTTACTCCGAAGATGATTGGCTTCCAAAAATTGTCAAAAAGTGATAGGAGCAGAATTAGGCCATTCGGCCCATCAAGTCTCCGCCATTCTCTCATGGTTGATCTATCTCACCCCATTCTCCTGCCTTCTCCACATAACCCCCGCACTAATCAAGAACCTATCTATCTCAGCCTTAAAAATATCCACTGACTTGTGGCCTCCTCAGCCGTCTGTGGCTAAGAATTCCACAGATTCACCACCCTCTGACTGAAGAAATTTATCCTCGTCTCCTTCCTGAAGTAACGTCCTTCAATTCTGAGGCTGTGACCTCTGGTCCTGGACTCTCCCACTAGTGGAAACATCCTCTCCACATCCACTCTATCCCAGCCTGATTGTAAAATTGTAAATTGTCCCTAGAGTGTAGTAAATACAGAGCTGGTTGCCGTGGACTCAGTGAGCCTGAGGGCCTGTTTCTGCTCTGTATCTTTACAGTCTAAAGAGAAGTTGGGCGGGCAGGCGAGGATTTTATTCCTTGCAGCGCAGGAGTCTGAGAGAGTTTAGTCTAGTTTAGAGATACAGCGCGGAAACAGGCCCTTCGGCCCACCAAGTCCGCGCCGACCAGCGATCCCCGCACACTAACACTATCGTAAACACTCTAGGGACAATTACATAGAACCATAGAAACATAGAAATTAGGTGCAGGAGTAGGCCATTCGGCCCTTCGAGCCTGCACCGCCATTCAATATGATCATGGCTGATCATCCAACTCAGTATCCCGTACCTGCCTTCTTTCCATACCCCCTGATCCCCTTGGCCACAAGGGCCACATCTAACTCCCTCTTAAATATAGCCAATGAACTGGCCTTAATTACCCTCTGTGGCAGAGAGTTCCAGAGATTCACCACTCTCTGTGTGAAAAAAGTTCTTCTCATCTCGGTTTTAAAGGATTTCCCCCTTATCCTTAAGCTGTGACCCCTTGTCCTGGACTTCCCTAACATCAGGAATTGTTACACTTACACAGATTAGAATAGGATAGATTGTCATTCAAACAGACAAGGTTTGAACGAAATTTCATTCCTGCAGTCATGACATTACCACAAAAAAAACCAAGACACACACTTAACACAATTTACACAAACAGCCATCACAGTGAATCTCCAACAACTCCTCACTGTGATGGAAGGCAAAGTCTTATCTGTTCCCTTAACCTGCAAACCTGTACGTCTTTGGAGTGTGAGAGGAAAACCGGAGATCTCGGAGAAAACCCGGGCGTTCACGGGGAGAATGTACAAACTCCCGTACAGACAGCGCCCGTAGTCGGGATCGAACCCGGGTCTCCGGCGCTGTGAGGCAGCAACTCTACCGCTGCGCCACCGTGATTTTATGGAGGTGTTTTAGATCATGAGGGGAAAAGATAGGGCAAACGCACGGAGCATTTTACCCAGAGTAGGGGAATCGAGAACCAGGGGACATTAGTTAAAGTTGAGAGAGGAAAGATCGAAGGGCCGAATGGCCTACTCCTGCACCTATTGTCTATTGACTATTTAATAGGGACCTGGGGGGTAACTTTTCCACACAGAGTCTATGGAACAAGTTGAGGTAGTTATTCCCATCATAACATTTAAAATACATCTGGGCTGGTACATGGTTTTGAGGGAAATGGGCCAAACACAGCCTACTGCTGCTACTATTTCTATGTGTTAGAACGTAGAACAGTACAGGACACTAACTGGCCCTTCGGCCCACAATGTCCATGCCACGTTAAACTCATTTCCTCTCCCTGCACGTGATCTGTACCCCTTTATTCCCTGCAATCCAAAAGCCTCTTAAACGCCTCCATCTTATCTGCCTCCCTCTCTCCCCCCAACCTCCCACATCCGTCCCCTGCCATTCCATGCTGTCTGCTTGCCTCCCTCTTCCCCAGCCATCTCCTCATCCCTCTCAACTTTATACATCTCTATAAGATCACCCCTCGGCCTCCTGCTCCGGATGTCCGAGCCTGCTCAACCTCCAACCACTAGGAGGGATGCGGGCCAAACGCAGGCTGGTGGGACTGGTGTAGATGGGGCATGTTGGCCGGTGTGGGCAAGTTGGGCCGAAGGGCCTGTTTTAACACTGCACCATATCACTCTAATGAGCCTTGCAAATATTAAAGATGCACAGAGTCACTTTCCCAGAGCAGGTGAATCAAGAACCACGGGACCTTAGGTTGAAGGTGAGGGGGGGGAGGGGGGATGAATTTAAAAGCAAAGTGAACGATAACCTTATTCACACAAGGGGTGGCGGGTGTACGGAACAAGCTGCCGGAGGAGGTAGTTGAGGCAGGGACCATCGCAACAGTTAAGAAACATTTGGACAGGTACATGTTTGAGAAAGAACTGCAGATGCTGGAAAAATCGAAGGTAGACAAAAATGCTGGAGAAACTCAGCGGGTGAGGCAGCATCTATGGAGCGAAGGAAATAGGCAACGTTTCGGGTCGAAACCCTTCTCCAGGCACATGGATAGGACAGGTTTGGAGGGACACCGGCCAAACGCAGGCAGGTGGGACCAGTGTAGATGGGGCATGTTGGCCAGTGTGGGCAAGTTGGGCCGAAAGGCCTGTTCCGTGTTGATGGTGATTATATGACTAATGAGCACGGCTAATATGAATGGGCAAGATTGCCAAAGAAAGATGGCGAGCCAGAGTATGGTTTGCAGGAGCGGGTGTGAGACGTTTAAGGTACCACCAGGTGTAGGAAGGAACTGCAGGTGCTGGTTTAAACCGAAGATAGATGGAGTAACAAAAAATGCTGGAGTAACTCAGCGGGACAGGCAGCATCTCAGGAGAGAAGGAATGGGTGACGTTTCAGCTCGAGACCCTTCTTCAGACTAGTTAGGGATAAGGGAAACAATGATGTGTGGAGACATAATGAAGGATGAATGAAGGATGAAAGTGTAATCCTCCTCCATGTCTACAAAGCCCTCAATGGGCTTGCCCCCTCCTACATTAAAAGCCTTCTCACCCACCACTCCACCTCCAGGCCCCTCAGATCGGCCGACTTGGGGCTGCTGAATATCCCGCGGTCTAGGCATAAGCTCAGGGGCGACCGACCGCACCTTTGCGGTTGCAGCCCCTAGACTGTGGAACAGCAGCATCCCCCTTCTCATCAGAACGAACAGCCCCCTCCATCGACTCCTTTAAGTCAAGACTAAAATCTTATCTATACTCCCAAGCCTTTCCTGACGTCCACTGAGTGAGGGCTACATATATAAAATGGTGGCCGACTAGGAAAAGGGGAGATGCAGCGAGACCTGGGTGTCATGGTACACCAGTCATTGAAGGTAGGCATGCAGGTGCAGCAGGCAGTGAAGAAAGCGAATGGTATGTTAGCTTTCATAGCAAAAGGATTTGAGTATAGGAGCAGGGAGGATCTACTGCAGTTGTACAGGGTCTTGGTGAGACCACACCTGGAGTATTGCGTACAGTTTTGGTCTCCAAATCTGAGGAAGGACATTATTGCCATAGAGGGAGTGCAGAGAAGGTTCACCAGACTGATTCCTGGGATGTCAGGACTGTCTTATGAAGAAAGACTGGATAGACTTGGTTTATACTCTCTAGAATTTAGGAGATTGAGGGGGGATCTTATAGAAACTTACAAAATTCTTAAGGGGTTGGACAGGCTAGATGCAGGAAGATTGCTCCCGATGTTGGGGAAGTCCAGGACAAGGGGTTACAGCTTAAGGATAAGGGGGAAATCTTTTAGGACCGAGATGAGGAAAACTTTTTTCACACAGAGAGTGGTGAATCTCTGGAATTCTTTGCCACAGAGGGTAGTTGAGGCCACACAGTTCATTGGCTATATTTAAGAGGGAGTTAAATGTGGCCCTTGTGGCTAAAGGGATCAGGGGGTATGGAGAGAAGGCAGGTACGGGATACTGAGTTGGATGATCAGCCATGATCATATTGAATGGCGGTGAAGGGCCGAATGGCCTACTCCTGCACCTAATTTCTATTTCTATGTTTCTATATGTATGTAGTTTGTTTGTCTATACTATTCTTATAACAAATGTAAAGCACTTTGGCCAACGAGAGTTGTTTTTTAAAATGTGCTATATAAAGACTTGACTTGTTGCTTGGCCTCTCCGTGCAGGTACCTGATGTGCAGCGATGCTGATGATCTACGAACAAAGGCGGAATGGGAGGGCAAGGGCAGCCTGTCACGTACAAAGCTCCTCGACAAACTCCACAGTAAGTCTTCAAGAAAGTATCTCCGTCCGACTTTAGAAGATTGAGTGGTGGGTGGGGGGGGGACAAAACCTCATTCAATCATATGAGACCCTAACAGGAGATTGATTGATTGATTGATTGATTATTTTAATGACCACACAGCCAGGCTGGTGGAATTTGTTATGCCAATGCAGCACATAGGAAAAAAAGAATACATAGAAATATAGAAAATAGGTGCAGGAGTAGGCCATTCGGCCCTTCGAGCCTGCACCGCCATTCAATATGATCATGGCTGATCATCCAACTCAGTATCCCGTACCTGCCTTCTCTCCATACCCCCTGATCCCCTTAGCCACAAGGGCCACATCTAACTCCCTCTTAAATAGAGCCAATGAACTGGCCTCAACTACCCTCTGTGGCAGAGAGTTCCAGAGATTCACCACTCTCTGTGTGAAAAAAGTTCTTCTCATCTCGGTTTTAAAGGATTTCCCCCTTATCCTTAAGCTGTGACCCCTTGTCCTGGACTTCCCCAACATCGGGAGCAATCTTCCTGCATCTAGCCTGTCCAACCCCTTAAGAATTTTGTAAGTTTCTATAATACAAACATGACAATACTAAAGAACTTTAACATGAAAACATCCCCCCCACAATGGTTCCCATTATGAGGGAAGGCACAAAGTCCAGTCCCCGACCCCAGTTCCCCCATAGTCGGGCCAATTGAGGCCTCCACAGTAGTTTAGTTTAGAGATACAGCGCGGAAACAGGCCCTTCGGCCCATCGAGTCCACGCCGACCAGTGCTATCCTACAAAGGTGAGCGCAGTGGGGAGGAGGGAGATGGGGGGAAGAGTGTGGAGGGAGGGGTAGGGGGGGAGAGATGGAAGAGGGACAGGGGGGAAGGGGTGGGGTAGACAGATGGCGCAATGGGCTAAGCGTTCGGCTGGCGACCGGAAGGTGGCCGGTTCGAATCCCGCTTGGAGTGCATACTGTCGTTGTGTCCTTGGGGCGAGACACTTCACCCATCTTTGCCTGCGTGTGAATGCGTGTGAGTGTGTGTGAGTGATTGGTGGTGGTCGGAGGGGCCGTAGGCGCAGATTAGCAGCCACGCTTCCGTCAGTCTGCCCCAGGGCAGCTGTGGCTACAGAAGTAGCTCACCGCCACCAAGTGTGACTGAGGAGTGAATGGATAATGCGATGTAAAGCGTCTTGAGTATTAGAAAGGCGCTGTATAAATCCCATCCATTAGAGAGGGAAGGGGGGTGGGGGAGAGAGGGATGGGGTGGGAGGAGGAGGGGGAGGGGAGGGAGAGGGGTGAGGAGAGGGAGATGGAGAGGGGTGAGGAGAGGGAGATGGAGACGGGGAGGAGAGAGGTGTGGGGGAGGGGCAGGGGGAGTGAGGTGTGGGGGAGGGGGGAGATGGGGTACCACCTCCAGTTTAAATTCCATTTGGAATATTTTGGAGGACCAAGAAACTACTGCCTCACAGGAGGTTCACTCCTGTCTGCGTGTGTGTGTGGAACTTTGTCCCTTCTCCCTGTGACCGGGTGGGTTTTCTCCCGGTGCTTCCGTGTCCTCCCACGTTCACAAGTATGTGCGGGTTTGCAGCTTAATTGGCCTTCAGTAAATTGTCCCCTAGTTCAGTCTAGAGATAGTTTAGAATCAGGCCCTTCAGCCCACCGTGTCCGCGCATGGGATCTTTGGTGCGGAGACGGAAGCCGGTTACGGAAACGGGGCCTTAAATGACCCATGAATCTGCCCATGACCGTACTACGCATTTTTCCTCGAGTGGACTATCTTGCTCGCTGTAGGATCTTACATAGATACATAGACAATAGGTGCAGGAGTAGAGGCCATTCGGCCCTTCGAGCCTGCACCGCCATTCAATATGATCATGGCTGATCATCCAACTCAGTATCCCGTACCTGCCTTCTCTCCATACCCCCTGATCCCTTTAGCCACAAGGGCCACATCTAACTCCCTCTTAAATATAGCCAATGAACTGTGGTCTCAACTACCCTCTGTGGCAGAGAGTTCCAGAGATTCACCACTCTCTGTGCGAAAAATGTTGTTCTCATCTCGGTCCTAAAGGATTTCCCCTCTATCCTTAAGCTGTGACCCCTTGTTCTGGACTTCCCCAACATCTGGAATAATCTTCCTGCATCTAGCCTGTCCAAACCCCTTAAGAATTTTGTAAGTTTCTATAAGATTCCCTCTCAATCTCCTAAATTCTAGAGAGTACAAGCCGAGTCTATCCAGTCTTTCTTCATAAGACAGTCCTGACATCCCAGGAATCAGTCTGGTGAACCTTCTCTGCACTCCCTCTTATCCTTAAACTGTGACCCCTTGTCCTGGACTTTCCCCAACATCGGGAACAATCTGGAGAAACTCAGCGGGTGCAGCAGCATCTATGGAGCGAAGGAAAAAGGCAACGTTTCGGCACGAAACGTTGCCTTTTTCCTTCGCTCCATAGATGCTGCTGCACCCGCTGAGTTTCTCCAGCTTTTTTTGTGTACCTTCGATGTTCCAGCATCTGCACAGTTCCTTCTTAAAAACATCGGGGAACAATCGGGAACTGTGTGAAAAATGTTTTCCTCATCTCGGTCCTAAAAGATTTCCCCCTTATCCTTGACCCCTTGTTCTGGACTTCCCCAACATCGGGAACAATCTTCCTGCATCGAGCCTGTCCAACCCCTTAAGAATGTTGTAAGTTTCTATAAGATCCCTCCCTCAACATCTTTGGTTGTTAGTGTGGAGGGGGGGAGGGGAATCGCCGCTCGGTTTTGGCCGGGCTTCCTCGCCGGGCGTCTCTGGAGAGCCGGGAGGGAGGGAGGGAGGGAGGGAGGGAGGGAGGGGGTTGAAGACACTGACCCCTGGTATTGGTGTCCTGGCAGCGTACCTCCCGCCCTCCGTCATGCTGCCACCCCGTCGCCTGCAGACCCTGCTGAAGCAAGCCGTGGAGCTGCAGAGGGACCGCTGCCTCTACCACAACACCAAGGCCGACACCAACCTGGACTCTGTCTCGCTGCTCATGGACCACGCCTGCAGCAGGTCAGTGCGGGGAGCTCGGGAGGGGGGAGAAGGGGGGAAGAGAGAGAGGAGGGGTTAAGAAGTGTAATCCTCCTCCATGTCTACAAAGCCCTCAATGGGCTTGCCCCCTCCTTCAGACTAGTTAGGGATAAGTATGGTTTGCAGGAGCGGATATGAGACGTTTAAGGTACCACCAGGTGTAGGAAGGAACTGCAGGTGCTGGTTTAAACCGAAGATAGACACAAAAAATGCTGGAGTAACTCAGCGGGACAGGCAGCATCTCAGGAGAGAAGGAATGGGTGACGTTTCGGCTCGAGACCCTTCTTCAGACTAGTTAGGGATAAGGGAAACAATGATGTGTGGAGACATAAAGAAGGATGAATGAAAGATGAAAGGGTAATCCTCCTCCATGTCTACAATGCCCTCAATGGGCTTGCCCCCTCCTACATTAAAAGTCTTCTCATCCACCACCCCACCTCCAGGTCCCACAGATCGGCCGACTTGGGGCTGCTGAATATCCCGCGGTCTACGCATAAGCTTTGGGGCCTTTGCGGTTGCAGCCCCTAGACTGTAGAACAGCATCCCCCTTCCCATCAGAACGAACAGCCCCCTCCATCGACTCCTTTAAGTCAAGACTAAAGACTTATCTATACTCCCAAGCCTTTCCTGACGTCCTCTTGAGTGAGGGCTACACGTATATACGTATGTAGTCGGTTTTGTTTGTGCTATTCTTATAACAAATGTAAAGCACTTTGGCCAACGAGAGTTGTTTTTTAAATGTGCTGTGTAAATAAATGTGACTTGACTTGACTAATATAAAACTATAAAAGGACTGGACAAGCTAGATGCAGGAAAAATGTTCCCAATGTTGGGCGAGTCCAGAACTAGGGGCCACACACAGTCTTAGAATAAAGGGGAGGTCATTTAAGATGGCCTGGGATGGCAGGACTTCCATATGAAGAAAGACTGGATAGACTCGGCTTGTACTCGCTAGAATTTAGGAGATTGAGGGGGGATCTTATAGAAACGTACAAAATTCTTAAGGGGTTGGACAGGCTAGATGCAGGAAGATTATTCCCGATGTTGGGAAGTCCGGAACCAGGGGTCACAGTTTAAGGATAGGAGGGAAGTCTTTTAGGACCGAGATGAGGAAAACATTTTTTACACAGAGAGTGGTGAATCTGTGGAATTCTCTGCCACGGAAGGCAGTTGAGGCCACAGTTCATTGGCTATATTTAAGAGGGAGTTAGATGTGGCCCTTGTGGCTAAAGGGATCGGGGGTGTGGAGAGAAGGCAGGGATGGGATACTGAGTTGGATGATCAGCCATGATCATATTGAATGGCGGTGCAGGCTCGAAGGGCCGAATGGCCTACTCTTGCACCTATTGTCTATGTTTCTAAGACTGAGGCAAGAAAATACTTTTTCACCCAGAGAGTTGTGAATCTGTGGAATTCCCTGCCACAGAGGGCAGTGGAGGCCAAGTCACTGGATGGATTTAAGAGAGAGTTAGATAGAGCTCTAGGGGCTAGTGGAGTCGAGGGATATGGGGAGAAGGCAGGCATGGGTTATTGATAGGGGACGATCAGCCATGATCAGCATGAATGGTGGTGCTGGCTCGAAGGGCCGAATGGCCTCCTCCTGCACCTATTTTCTATGTTTCTGTGTTGGGGGAGTCCAGAACCAGGGGTCACACACACACAGTTTAAGAATAAGGGGCAGGCCATTTGAGACTGAGATGAGGAAAAACCTTTTTCACCCAGAGAGTTGTGAATCTGTGGAATTCTCTGCCACAGAAGGCAGTGGAGGCCAATTCACTGGATGTTTTCAAGAGAGAGTTAGATTTAGCTCTTGGGGCTAACGGAATCAAGGGATGTGGGGAGAAAGCAGGAACTGGTGGTGGATGATCAGCCGTGATCATATTGAATGGCGGTGCTAGCTCGACGGGCCGAATGGCCTACTCCTGCGCCTATTTTCTATGTGTTGAGGGGGCCAGAGGACGCTGTTCTCTCGCTGTGCGGCCCCATGCTCACACACCTCCTGCTCTCGGGGGAGGGGGGGGGGGGTTGGGGGGAGGGGGGGGTGTAGGGCTTGGTACCAGGGATGGCTCCAGAGTGTCGATAAACCCTCCTTCCATTCCTAGGGGCCTAGAGGGTCGATCCCAGGAATGAGTGGGTTAACCTATGATGAGCATTTGACAGCACCGGGCCTGTGCTCGCTGGAGTTTTAGAAGAATTGTGTGTGGGGGGGGCTCACAGAATAGTGAAAGGCCTGGATAGAGTGGATGTGGAGAGGATGTTTCCACTAGTGGGAGAGTCCAGGACTAGAGGGCACAGCCTCAGAATTAAAGTATGTTCCATAAGGATGGAGACGAGGAGGAATTTCTTTAGTCAGAGGGTGGTGAATCTGTGGAATTCTTTGCCGCAGGACGGCTGTGGAGGCCGAGTCAATGGGTTATTTTTAATCGAGGACCAGAGGACATGGGTTTAAGGTGAAGGGGGAACCTGAGGGGTGCTGTCAAGAGGGATATTTGAGGCAGAGATGTTTATCATTCAATCAATCAATTTTATTTGTATAGCACATTTAAAAACAACTCCCGTTGACCAAAGTGCTTTACATAAGTCCAAATACTAATGTACTACATACAGTGGTTCACAGACCTAACAATACATACATAAACTGTTTACAACGCCCCCTCAGAGGGCCTCAAAAACGCATACGAAACGTTTAAGAAACATTTAGATAGGTACATTGATAGGACAGGACAGGTTTGGAGGGATAGAAACATAGACAATAGGTGCAGGAGTAGAGGCCATTCGGCCCTTCGAGCCCACACCGCCATCCAATATGATCATGGCTGATCATCCAACTCAGTATCCTGTACCTGCCTTCTCTCCATAACCCCCTGATCCCCTTGGCCACAAGGGCCACATCTAACTCCCTCTTAAACATAGCCAATGAACTGTGGCCTCAACTACCCTCTGTGGCAGAGAATTCCACAGATTCACCACAGATTTTCTCATCTCGGTCCTAAAGGATTTCCCCTTATCCTTAAACTGTGACCCCTTAACAAAGCCATGCTGAGGCTCCATAAGGCATATTGTGGGCAGTTTTGGGGCCCCGTATCTGAGGGAGTGGATGTGCGCTGGCTCTTCTAGAGGAGGGGGGGCCAAGAGGAGGTTAATGAGAATGACCCCGGGGAGTGTTTAACGACTCTGGGCCTGTGCTCGCTGTAGTTTAGGCGAACGTGTAGGGGACCTCATTGAAGCTGTGCACATTCTCACAATAGACAATAGACAATACGTGCAGAGAATTCCACAGATTCACCACTCTCTGTGTAAAAAAATGTTTTCCTCATCTCGGTCCTAAAGGATTTCCCCCTTATCCTTAAACTGTGTGACCCCTTGTCCTGGACTTCCCCAACATCGGGAACAATCTTCCTGCATCTAGCCTGTCCAACCCCTTGTGGGTTTCCAAACGCAGGCAGGTGGGACTCGTGTAGCTGGGACGTGTTGGCCGGTGTGGGCAAGTTGGGTCGAAGGGCCTGTTTCCACGCTGTATCACGGGGAGGACGTGCAAACTCCGTGCAGGCAGCGGCCCGTGGTCAGGATTGAACCTGGGTCTGTGGCGCTGTCAGGCGGCAGCTCCTCCACCCGCTGAGCCACCCTGCACATGACGGTTTAGCGCTAACTTCACGGGGGAAGGGGGTTAAATGGCGGTCGATGAGTGGGTGGGTGGGGAGCCGCGGGGGGAGGATGGGGGGGTGACGCGCCCTGACCCGCTGTGTTTTACCCCCCCCCCCCCCCCCCACCACAGGAGGCAGTTTCCCTGCTACACCCGCCAGATCCTCACTGAACACTGCAACGAGGTGTGGTTCTGCAAGTTCTCCAACGACAGCACCAAACTGGCCACCGGATCAAAGGACAACGCCGTCATCATCTGGCAGGTGGACCCAGTGAGTGCCGGTCGTCAGCTCACCAGAATCAGGCCACTCCGCCCGTCCAGTCTACCCCGCCATCCGTCTCTCCCTCCTAACCCCATGCTCCTGCCTCCGTCTCTCCCTCCTAACCCCATGCTCCTGCCTTCCGCCCGTCACCCCCGGCACCCGCCCTTGCCCTTCAGCCCAGTGCTGTGTGAGCCTGGCTTCATCATCGGCTCCCGGCCGTGTGTCATCCTGTGACGTTCCCTGTTATCCCGTGTCATCACGTGTTACCCCATGTCATCACGTGCCACCCCATGTCATCACGTGTCATCCCGTGATGTTCCGTGTCACCCCATGTCATCATGTGTCACCCCGTGTCATCATGTGTCAACCCGTGTCATCACGTGTCACACCCCGTGTCATCACGTGTCACCCCATGTCATCACGTGTCACCCCGTGTCATCACGTGTCACACCCCCGTGTCATCACGTGTCACCCCGTGTCATCACATGTCACCCCGTGTCATCACGTGTCACCACGTGTCACCACGTGTCACTCCGTGTCCCGGGAGTGTGCCACGGGAGCTTCATTCTGCTTCTAACCCTCGCCCCGCACTGTAACTTCACACTCTGTGCATTGTTTTACACACCTGCCCCACACTGTGTGTTGTGTTACACACCTGTCCTGCACTGTAACCTGTGGGGCAGGCGTGCAGCACAGGTTAGTGTGGGGGTGACCTCTCTGGTCATTCCACCTGTCATCTTGCAGGAGACGCACCAGCTGAAGCTGCTGAAGACTCTAGAAGGGCACACGTACGGGGTGTCGTACCTGGTGTGGAGCCCGGACGACACTTACCTGATCGCCTGTGGCCCCGACGACTGCTCCGAGCTCTGGCTCTGGCACGTACAGGTATGCCCACTTGTAGCTTGTGGAGTGGGGTGGAGGTGGGGGGGGGGGGGGGGAGTGTAAGGTGTGAAAACAGTTCAAAGGGGATGGAGATCGAGGAAAATGTAGGATAGACCATCGTTAGCTGGGAGAAGGTGACAACAAAGCAAACAGAGATAAAATGTAGTCAGAGACGGTCAGACTGGTGGGAGAACTGGGAAGGGGGAGGGGATGCACCATCGAGAGCATCCTTACCAACTGCATCACAGTATGGTATGGCAACTGCTCTGTCTCCGGCCGGAAGGCATTGCAGAGTGTGGTGAAAATTGCCCAACGCATCACCGGTTCCTCGCTCCCCTCCATTGAGTCTGTCCAAAGCAAGCGTTGTCTGCGGAGGGCGCTCAGCATCGCCAAGGACTGCTCTCACCCCAACCATGGACTGTTTACCCTCCTACCATCCGGGAGGCGCTACAGGTCTCTCCGTTGCCGAACCAGCAGGTCGAGGAACAGCTTCTTCCCGGCGGCTGTCACTCTACTCAACAACGTACCTCGGTGACTGCCAATCACCACCCCCCCCCCGGACACTTATTATTATTTATTCAAATCGTTTGCTATGTCGCTCTTCCAGGGAGATGCTAAATGCATTTCGTTGTCTCTGTACTGTACACTGACAATGACAATTAAAATTGAATCTGAATCTGAATGGAGAGAGAGGGAAAGCAGAGAAGTTGGAGAAGTCAATGTTCATACCGCTGGGGTGTAAGATGCCCAAGCGAAATACGGGGGCGCCGTTCTTCCAATTTGCGCTGCGGGTTTAGGCGGGCTGAGCGGAGGTGTTCAGCGAAACGATCGCCGAGCCTGCGCTTGGTCCCGCCGATATACCGGAACCGCGGATACAGTAGATGAGGTTGGGGGAGGTGCAAGGTGCAAACGATCAACCTCGGCCTAGTCTAACCTCGTCACCCCATTCCTTCTCTCCGGAGACGCTGCCCGTCCCGCTGAGTTACTCCAGCATTTTGTGGCGAGCTTTGATTGAAACCCGTATCCGCCGTTCCTTCCTGCACCCGACTGAGCTGACGGTGCAGTCTCACCTCAGCATGCCGTGAGCAATGGTGGCGTTTTACCTGGTCAGTAGACAATAGACAATAGGTGCAGGAGTAGAGGCCATTCGGCCCTTCGAGCCTGCACCATTCGCAATTCAATATGATAGAAACATAGAAATTAGGTGCAGGAGTAGGCCATTCGGCCCTTCGAGCCTGCACCATTCGCCATTCAATATGATCATGGCTGATCATCCAACTCAGTATCCCATCCCTGCCTTCTCTCCATACCCCCTGATCCCTTTAGCCACAAGGGCCACATCTAACTCCTTCTTAAACACAGCCAATGAACTGTGGCCTCAACTACCTTCTGTGGCAGAGAATTCCACAGATTCACCACTCTCTGTGTGAAAATGTTTTCCTCATCTCGGTCCTAAAGGATTTCCCCCTTATCCTTAAGCTGTGACCCCTTGTTCTGGACTTCCCCAACATCGGGAACAATCTTCCTGCATCTAGCCTGTCCAACCCCTTAAGAATTTTGTGAGTTTCTATAAGATCCCCCCTCAATCTTCTATATTCTAGCGAGTACAAGCCGAGTCTTTCTAGTCTTTACCAAAGACTCCTCCCACAGTTGTGAATGAAAGATCCAAGGCTGGTGAAGAATCTTGGCACCCAAAGTGACGCTAACTACCAAACCACACCGAGCCAGCTCAGTTTAGAGATACAGCGCGGAAACAGGCCCTTCGGCCCACCGGGTCCGTGCCGACCAGCGATCTCCGCATACTAACACAACCCCACACACAACACGGACAATGTTTACACTTACACCAAGCCAATTAATCTACAAACCTGTACGTCCTTGGGAGTGTGGGAGGAAACCGAAGATCTCGGAGAAAACCCGGGAGAACGTACAGACCCCGTGCAGACAGGG
>JAWMAR010000313.1:736929-776029 GCA_036785375.1 Leucoraja ocellata
GGATGGAGGGGGGGGTGTGTCGGGCAGAGGGGTTGGGGGAGTGGGTAGAAGAGACGGCAGCCGTGAGCCTCCTCACCTGCTCATCGATGAGCTGTAGTTGCTGGCTGGTCTTGTCGTCCATGTCGATGGCGACATCTCCGGACCGTCGAGCGTCATCCTTCAGCAGCACCGAGCCTCCTGGTGGCGGGGAGGGGAGGGGAGGGGAGGGGAGGGGAGAGGAGGGAGGTGAGGGGTGACAATTTACAGCGTGTTCTGGTAATCTTGTCCAGATTAACGGAGGTGCCAGGCCACCAGTTTAGCTAAGAGGCACAGCATGGAGCCAGCACCTTCAGCCCACTGAGTCCACTCCGTAATCTAGCACTACCCTACCCACACGAGGGGCAATTTCTTCTCCGTGGATTGTCACCTTGTCGGGGGGGAGAAGCTCGTGTGGACCTGAGATCCTGAGATCGATGCTGTCTGGAGCTATCTATGCTCCAGGTAGGGCCACCCATGGCGGTAAGGTCGAGGGGGAGGGGGGAGAGGTCTCTGACAAAGAGCCAATCCAACCAAGACCTCAACGGTATAACAGGCGGAGGACGATGGCTGGCCTTAGTGGAGGAACATGTCACGACGGCTGGGAAGGCGGATGAAGGCTGCGGCAGAAAAGGGTCTCTGGTCGTCTTGGACTCTACGCCACTGGATCCTGACCCAGATCTGTCAAAGACCGTGGGGTGGGCCGTCTGTGCACCAGTCTCCCCACGCGGTATCATCAAAGACCCACACCATCCTGGCCACACACTCATCTCCCTTCTACCTTCAGGTGCAGGAACCTGAAGACTGCAACGTCCAGGTTCAGGAATAGCTACTTCCCCACAGCCATCAGGCTGTTAAACCTGGCTCGGACAAAACTCTGATTATTAATAACCCATTATCTGTTATTTGCACTTCATCAGTTTATTTATCCATGTGTGTGTATATATTTATATTATAGTATATGGACACACTGATCTGTTCTGTAGTAAATGCCTACTATGTTCTGTGTGCTGAAGCAAAGCAAGAATGTCATTGTCCTATACAGGGACACATGACAATAAACTCACATGAACATGAACTTGAACAAAGTCACGCACGGGCGACCTCCCAAAAGAGGACGTTTCGAGTGACTGCTGACGAGGGACAATTTACAATTCTTACCGAAGCCAATTAGCCTACAAACTTGCACGTCTTCAGAGTGTGGGAGGAAACCGGAGCACCCGGAGAAAACCCACGTGGTCACGGACAGAATGTACAGACCAAGCTGTCGGAAAATCGGCGGTGGATCTGGATGGCATGATCTGATTTTAATTGAACGGCATTTCACTGTATCTCGGTACACGTGACAATCCTAAACCACTGCCCTCACGAATTTCAAGATGCCCCATGTCTACAAAGCCCCCACCAACATCAAACGTCTTCTCACCCACCACACCACCTCTAGGCCCCTCACATCGGCAAACTTGGGGTTACTGAATATCCCGCGGTCTAGGCATAAGCTCAGGGGCGATCGACCGCTCATTTGCGGTTGCAGCTCCTAGACTGTGGAACAGCATCCCCCTTCCCATCAGAACTGCCCCCTCCATCAACTTCTTCAACCATATACCAATTACAGCACGGAAACAGGCCACCTCAGCCCTACATTGAAACATAGAAATTAGGTGCAGGAGTAGGCCATTCGGCCCTTCGAGCCTGCACCGCCATTCAATATGATCATGGCTGATCATCCAACTCAGTATCCCATCCCTGCCTTCTCTCCATACCCTCTGATCCCTTTAGCCACAAGGGCCACATCTAACTCCCTCTTAAATATAGCCAATGAACTGTGGCCTCGACTACCCTCTGTGGCAGAGAGTTCCATAGATTCACCACTCTCTGTGTGAAAAAAGTTCTTCTCATCTCGGTTTTAAAGGATTTCCCCCTTATCCTTAAGCTGTGACCCCTTGTCCTGGACTTCCCTAACATCGGGAACAATCTTCCTGCATCTAGCCTGTCCAACCCCTTAAGAATTTTGTAAGTTTCTATAAGATCCCCTCTCAATCTCCTAAATTCTAGAGAGTATAAACCAAGTCTATCCAGTCTTTCTTCATAAGACAGTCCTGACATCCCAGGAATCAGTCTGGTGAACCTTCTCTGCACTCCCTCTATGGCAATAATGTCCTTCCTCAGATTTGGAGACCAAAACTCTACGCAATACTCCAGGTGTGGTCTCACCAAGACCCTGTACAACTGCAGTAGAACCTCCCTGCTCCTATACTCAGAACTGCCCCCTCCATCAACTTTTTTTAACCATATACCAAGTACAGCACGGAAACAGGCCACTCGGTCCTACAAGTCCGTGCCGAACACTTACTCTCACCTAGTCCCATCTAACTGCACTCAGACCATAACCCTCCATTCCTTTCCCATCCATACACCTATCCAATTTATTTTTAAATGATAAAATCGAACCTGCCTCCACCACTTCCACTGGAAGCTCATTCCACACCGCTACCACTCTCTGAGTAAAGAAGTTCCCCCTAAACTTCTGTCCCTTAATTCTGAAGTCCTGTCCTCTAGTTTGACTCTTCCCTACTCTCAATGGGAAAAGCTTATCCACGTCAACTCTGTCTATCCCTCTCATCATGTAAAAGACTATCAAAAGTTTAAGTCGAGACTTAAAACTCATCTTTACTCTCAAGCCTTTCTTGATGTCCTCTGAGGGAGGGCGTATAGTGATGTATGTACTTAATCTATGAACCACTCTTGTATAACATTAGTACCTCCACCAATGTAAAGCACTTTGGCCAACGAGAGTAGTTTTATTAAATGAGCTGTAGAAATAAAAGTGACTCGAGTTATTTGACACTATTAGCAGACCACTCTGCTTGTCAGGAATCAAAACGCATTCTATTCACTGAAACTTAGAAGGATGAGAGGGAATTTTATACTAACATATGAAAGGGATTAAGGGATTGGACAGGATAGATGCAGGAAACATGTTCCCCATGTTGGGGGAGTCCCGAACCAGGGGTCACACACAGTTTAAGAATAAGGGGTCGGCCATTTAGGACTGAGACGAGGAAAAACATTTTCACCCAGAGAGTTGTGAATCTGTGGAATTCTCTGCCACAGAAGGCAGTGGAGGCCGATTCACTGGATGTTTTCAAGAGAGTTGGATTTAGCTCTTAGGGAATCAAGGGATATGGGAGAAAGCAGGAACGGGGTACTGATTGTGGATGATCAGCCGTGATCATATTGAATGGCGGTGCTGGCTCGAAGGGCCGAATGGCCTACTCCTGCATCTATGTTTCTATATTCCTCCATTCACAGAACAGCGCACTGTATATCCATCTTGTGATCTGTATCCTCATTGAAACTTGCAGAATAGTGAAAGGCCTGGATAGAGTGGATGTGGAGAGGATGTTTCCACTAGTGGGAGAGTCTAGGACCAGAGGGCACAGCCTCAGATTTAAAGGGTGTGTGCCCGCCCGTTCACTGATAATAGACAATAGGTGCAGGAGTCGAGGCCATTCGGCCCTTCGAGCCAGCACCGCCATTAAGGGGCCACAGCACTGCAGCATCCCACACCCGGATACGCAACAAATTCAGTGCTTACCATAACCGTTAGCAGCTGAAGGGGGAAGGCTGGACACTGTCGCTTGGGAGAACTGTTCTCTCCTGTTCCGCTGCATTTTCAGATTCTGTTTGGCAGGAAAAGAATGAATCAAACACTAGACACAAAGCAAAATAGCCCCCCTCCCTGTGTAGGAAAGAACTGCAGATGAACTGAAGATAAGACACAAAATGCTGGAGAATAAACATCCCACTAAGCCACCAAGCACGACACGACACCTGGAGGCTGCAGCGAATCGTCCGATCAGCAGAGAAGGTTATTGGCTGCCACCTTCCCTCCATGGACCAACTGTACACTGCAAGGGCCAGGGGCAAGGTCATCTCTGACCCCTCTCACCCTGGCCACAAACTCTTTGAATCACTTCCCTCTGGAAGGCGACTCCGGACTGTCAAAGCTGCCACAGCCAGACATAAAAACAGTTTTTATCCACGAGTAGTTGCTCTACTCAACAGCCAGAAATCTGTAGCCTCCCCTTGATCTGGTATTTTGTTGGTTCACATGCTTGATCAATGGTGTTTTATCATTCACGTTTTATTATTATTAATGTTTAGTGTTTTCTGAGTCATTCGTAACTGTCACTGTGCGTCATGTTGTTACTTGTGGGCGGAGCACCAAGGCAAATTCCTTGTATGTAAATACTTGGCCAATAAACATACTTACTTAGTATCAATCCGTACCATGGAGTCTCACGCCACCTTTAAAACCTCCCTCAAAACTCACCAGTACAGACTGGCCTATCCCACTGTACGCAATACACCTGGAGTATTGCGTACAGTTTTGGTCTCCAAATCTGAGGAAGGACATTATTGCCATAGAGGGAGTGCAGAGAAGGTTCACCAGACTGATTCCTGGGATGTCAGGACTGTCTTATGAAGAAAGACTGGATAGACTTGGTTTATACTCTCTAGAATTTAGGAGACTGAGAGGGGATCTTATAGAAACTTACAAAATTCTTAAGGGGTTGGACAGGCTAGATGCAGGAAGATTGTTCCCGATGTTGGGGAAGTTCAGGACAAGGGGTCACAGCTTAAGGATAAAGGGGAAATCCTTTAAAACCGAGATGAGAAGAACTTTTTTCACACAGAGAGTGGTGAATCTCTGGAACTCTCCGCCACAGAGGGTAGTCGAGGCCAGTTCATTGGCTATATTTAAGAGGGAGTTAGATGTGGCCCTTGTGGCTAAGGGGATCAGAGGGTATGGAGAGAAGGCAGGTACGGGATACTGAGTTGGATGATCAGCCATGATCACATTGAATGGCGGTGCAGGCTCGAAGGGCCGAATGGCCTACTCCTGCACCTAATTTCTATATCTATGTTTCTATGTAACTCCACTTCCTATCAAATTGCTGGATATGTTGTTTTTGCTTCATATTATTTATATATTTGTAATTTACTTTTTTTAACCTGGTGAACCTACGCTGGGCTCCCTCAATAGCAAGTATGTTCTTCCTCAAATTAGGGGACCAAAACGGCACACAATACTCCAGGTGTGGTCTCACCGGGGCCCTGTACAACTACAGAAGGGCCTGTAAAGTGTCACAGCCAGGTTCTGGAGAAACATCCTCTCAACATCCAACAGACTATAAACCACAACTAAATCACAAACTACGAGCTGCCTTGATTGTACCAGGGACTTAGGGCTTTGGTTTTGTGCTATATAACGGCGGCACGGTGGCCCAGCGGTAGAGTTGCCGCCACAGACCCGGGTTCGATCCCGACTACGGGTGCTGTCTGGACGGAGTTTGCACGTTCTCCCCGTGACCTGCGTTGGGTTTTCTCCGAGATCTTCGGTTTCCTCCCACACTCCACAGACGTGCAGGTTTGTAGGTTAATTGGCTCGGTGTAAATGTGTACATTGTCCCCAGTGTGTGTGTAGGATGGGGATCACTGGTCTGCACGGACACGGTGGGCCGAAGGGCCTGTTTCCACTCTGTATCTCTAAAGCTAAACTAAACGTTGTCTTTTTTTAACCCCCACCAGACAGATCAGATGAGTGGGGTTAGTGTATGATGAGCAATTGTCAGCACCGGGCCTGTACTCGCTGGAGTCTAGAAGAATGAGGGGGGACCTCATTGAAATGTACAGAATAATGAAAGGCCTGGATAGAGTGGATGTGGAGAGGATGTTTCCACTAGTGGGAGAGTCTAGGACCAGAGGGCACAGCCTCAGAATTAAAGGACGCTCTTTTAGAAAGAAGGTGAGGAGGAACTGTACAACTGCAGTAGGACCTCCTTGCTGCTAGACTCAAATCCTCTGGCAATGAAGGCCAACTAGCTTTCTTCACTGCCTGCTATACCTGCAGAAGGAGATGGCTGAAGTCCAGTAACAGTCTGCATCTTGCCTGGAACAGAGACTGCTCATAGGGGCGGCACGGTGGCGCAGCGGGTAGAGCTGCTGCCTCACAATGCTTAGAGGCCGGGATTCGATCCTGGGTGCTGTCTGTACGGAGTTTGCACGTTCTCCCCGTGGGTTTTCTCCGAGTGCTCCGGTTTCCTCCTGCACTCCAAAGACGCGCAGCATTTGTAGGTTAATTGGCTTGGTTAGAAAAATGTAAATTTTCCCTAGTGTGTGTGTAGGACAGTGTTAGTGTGCGGGGGATCGCTGGCCGGCACGGACCCGGTGGGCCGAATGGCCTGTAGTCGCTGAAACTAAAAACTTCAACTAGAGCTTTTACTTTGAAAACGGCACCTCTTTCAAGTGGGCTCAGTGGGTATATCTATACCCATGCTAATCGGGGGGTCGGGGTTATGGAAATACTCCACTGGACTGTGTGTACTGGCACAGATCGATAAGATTCTTCATTAGTTACAGGTGTCAGATGTTATGGGGAAGAAGGCAGGAGAATGCAGTTGGGAGGGAGAGTTAGATCAGCCATGATTGAATGGCGGAGTAGACTTGATGGGCTGAATGGCCGAATACTACTATAACATGACCATATGATGAAGAATTTCACTGTCTGTTGGCAAGCATTAATGCATTTCGTTGTCTCTGTACTGTACACTGACAATGACAATTAAAATTGAATCTGAATCTGAATCTGAAGCAGGTCCTTCTGCTGTTGTACAGGGCCCCTAGTGAGACCACACCTGGAGTATTGTGTGCAGTTTTGGTCCCCTAATTTGAGGAAGGACATTATTGCCATTAGAAATATAGAAACATAGAAATTAGGTGCAGGAGTAGGCCATTCGGCCCTTCGAGCCTGCACCGCCATTCAATATGATCATGGCTGATCATCCAACTCAGTATCCCGTACCTGCCTTCTCTCCATACCCTCTGATCCCCTTAGCCACAAGGGCCACATCTAACTCCCTCTTAAATATAGCCAATGAACTGTGGCCTCAACTACCCGCTGTGGCAGAGAGTTCCAGAGAATCACCACTCTCTGTGTGAAAAAAGTTCTTCTCATCTCAGTTTTAAAGGATTTCCCCCTTATCCTTAAGCTGTGACCCCTTGTCCTGGACTCCCCCAACATCGGGAGCAATCTTCCTGCATCTAGCCTGTCCAACCCCTTAAGAATTTTGTAAGTTTCTATAAGATCCCCTCTCAATCTCCTAAATTCTAGAGAGTATAAACCAAGTCTATCCAGTCTTTCTTCATAAGACAGTCGTGACATCCCAGGAATCAGTCTGGTGAACCTTCTCTGCACTCCCTCTATGGCAATAACGTCCTTCCTCAGATTTGGAGACCAAAACTGTACGCAATACTCCAGGTGTGGTCTCACTAGGGCCCTGTACAACTGCAGAAGGACCTCTTTGCTCCTATACTCGATTCCTCTTGTTATAAAGGCCAACATGCCATTGGCTTTCTTCACTGCCTGCTGTACTCTGACTCGTCACCTTCCTGTGCCTTCCTACACATTTTGTCCGAAGTTTTGTTATTGCGGTCTCACCAAGACCCTGTACAACTGCAGTAGAACCTCCCTGCTCCAATCAAGGGATCTGGGGGGAAAGCAGGAACGGGGTACTGATTGGGGATGATCAGCCATGATCACATTGAATGGCGGTGCTGGCTCGAAGTGCGGAAGGGCCTCTACTCCTGCACCTGTTGTCTATGGGCATGTGTGATGATAAACCACTAGGAGGGTAAACCAAGGTGTTATGAATAAAACAAAAACTAAGCGACCACCACCTACCTCTGTCCTCACTTCCAGAACCGACTTAAAATCGTTCGACATGGAAGCCAGCCTGGACTGCGGGAGGGAAGGAAAGGGAGAGGTTAAACGTTCTCAGTGCAAGTCAGTGGGGGACTGGAGCCCCAGCCGTTGCCCGCTGTGTGAGAGAATGTTGTTTAAACTTTTAAGACGTGATTTTATTCGGCGACTTGCCGGCACCCGTCATAGTCGCAGCAGGAATCTCCGACCGGTTGAAAATCCAGCAGCGACCAGACTAAGGAACAACTCTTTGGGCCAAAGAGTCTCGTACCTCTTTCTGGTCGCCGCTGGGTTTTCAACATGTTGAAGATTTTCGGCGACTATGACGGGTGCCGGCATGTCGCTGAAAAAAATCACGCAAGTGGGACAGGCCCTTAACTGTCGTGCATGTTGACACCTATTTATTGCGGGACTAGAGAGACGCCGCCTGGTTCATAGGAGAGCAATCTGCTCCTTATAGTGTGATTTTAATGCTGTTAACTGCTCAGTCAACAGCGCAGACATCTGTGTAGGAAGGAACTGCAGATGCTGGTTTAACCAGCATCTGCAGTTTAAGAGCTGACATACTGCATTACAGCATGGTATGGCAGCTGCACCATGGCAGACAGGGAGAGGCTTCAGAGGGTAACTAGGACAGCACAGAAGATCATTGGCTGCCCTCTCCCCTCCCTGATGGATATTTACACCTCCCGCTGCCTTAGCAGGGCAAAGAATATCATCAAAGACAGCTCCCATCCTGCGTTTGGACTGTTTGACCTGCTGCCCTCTGGAAGGCGCTATAGGTGCATCAAATCCAGGACAAATAGACTCAGGAATAGTTGTTTTCTGAAAATTATAACTACTCTTAATTCAAATTCACACATGCACTGACTTCACTGCCCAACACCCGGACTTCCATCTGTATATATGTATATAGCGCCGCAGAACAGTGCACCTATCCCCCCCCCCCCCCCCTTCTCCCTTCTGTTTTTGTTTTTCTGTTTCTTGTTTTTTGTACTAAATTGTATGTATGCACTGAGTACGAGCAGCTTTTAATTTCATTGTACATGTATAGTGACAATAAATGGCATATCTATCTATATCTTAAATCAAAGATAGACATAAAAAGCTGGAGTAACAGCAACTCTGGAGAGGAGGAGTGGGTGATGGTCTCAACCCGAAACGACACCTATTCCTTCTCTCCAGAGATGCTGCCGGAGTTCCTCCAGCTATTTGTGCCAGGCAGACGTCTGTTTCTTTGTGTGTGTGTGTGATGCTGTCATTCTTTGCCTCAACTATGTAAGGGTCTGAGTAGTGAAACGTTAAGGCAGTATATAACCTCGTGACGTCTCTGTAAGCTTGAGGAGCTGTCTCTCCCGGGTGCCGTTCCTCCGTGATATCACCTAATGAAGTCTCGCTCTCCGTAAGCCCGAGTCCTGGATTGATTTCTCTAGCACGGGGGGAGCGGGTGTGTTCGGGGGAACCGAGGGCCTGGGTTTACCTGCAGTGACACCACAATGGTGTTGGAATGCGTCTGTAAGTGCCTTGTCTGGCCCCCCTTGGCCCGGACAAAGTCTTGAAGCTGTGCGATCTGCTTGTTCAGGCTGTTTATATCCTGGAGGAAGAGCAAGGGGCAAATGTCAATGAGGAAACCCACGCTGTCTCACCGTCCGACAGCTCAGGGCGGCAGCCATTTTGCCCGTGGTGGCGGCCATTTTGCCCGTGGTGAATGGTGAATGGAAGCTGCCTTGCAGCGCTCCCAGCACCAGAGTCCTGCGTTCAATCCCGATTACAAGTACTGCCGGTACGGAGTTTGCACGTTCTCCCCGTGACCTGCGTGGGATTTTCTCCAAAAATAGGTTAACCTATGATGAGCGTTTGACGGCTCTGGGCCTGTTGTCTGTTGGAGTTTAGAAGGATGAGAGGGGGGGGGGGCCTCATTGAAACGTACAGAATAGTGAAAGGCTTGGATAGAGTGGATGTGGAGAGGATGTTTCCACTAGTGGGAGAGTCTAGGACCAGAGGGCACAGCCTCAGAATTTAAGGACGTTCTTTTAAGGAAGGAGATGAGGAGGAATTTCTTTAGTCAAAGGGTGGTGAATCTGTGGGATTCTTTGCCGCAGACGGCTGTGGAGCCAAGTCAGTGGATATTTTTAAGGCAGAGATAGATTTGTGAATAGTACGGGTGTCAGGGGTTATGGGAAGAAGGCAGGAGAATGGGGTTAGGACAATAGACAATAGGTGCAGGAGTAGGCCATTCGGCCCTTCGAGCCAGCACCGCCATTCACTGTGACCATGGCTGATCATCCAATCAGTACACTGTTCCTGCCGTCTCCTCATATCCCTTGACTCCACTATCTTTAAGAACTCTATCTAACTTTCTCTTGAAAACATCCACTGCCTTCTGAGGCAGAGAGTTCCACAGACTCACCACTCTCTGTGAGAAAAAGTGTTTTCTCGTCTTCGTTCTAAATGGCCTACCCCTTATTCTTAAACTGTGTGTGGCCCCTGGTTCTGGACTCCCCCAACATCGGGAACATGTTTCCTGCCTCTACCGTATCCAAGCCCTTAACAATCTTATATGTTTCAATGAGATTCCCTCTCATCCTTCTAAACTCCAGAGTGTACAAGCCCAGCTGCTCCATTCTCTCAGCATATGACAGTCCCGCCATCCCTGGAATTAACCTTTGGCTAGTATGTAAAAGAATATGTGTGTTATGATTGTGTTTATAATTTGTTTGGTTGTTTTGTTGTTTGTCTTTTGCACAAAAGTCCGCGAGCATTGCCACTTTCATTTCACTGCACATCTCGTATGTGTATGTGACAAATAAACTTGACTTGACTTGACTTTGTGAACCTACGCTGCACTCCCTCAATAGCAAGAATGTCCTTCCTCAAATTAGGGGACCAAAACTGCACACAATACTCCAGTGTGGTCTCGCTAGGGCCCTGTACAACTGCAGAAGGACCTCTTTAACTCCTATACTCGATTCCTCTTGTTATAAAGGCCAACATGCCATTGGCTTTCTTCACTGCCTGCTGTACTCTGACTCGTCACCTTCCTGTGCCTTCCTACACATTTTGTCCGAAGTTTTGTTATTTGATATAGGTATTGGTTCATTGTATTCACGTTTAGAACCGAGGCAGTCATGACCTCCCATCTGCCTCACTTCTCCCACAGGTTGTTCTCTGTTGGATCAACGCTGGTTCCCCATCTTGACGTGTGAAAAGCAGTGAGAACACGTGACTTAACAAGAAAAGAAAACAGCCACGAGGCATTTAAAGTCGCCAAACCTGTTTGATGATGTACGTCAATTCTTCAATTTCAACGGCTTTGTCATCGAAGAGTGATTTCCGCTTTGCCACTGTAACAAGACCAAGAATCACCGTCAGACAATAGACAATAGGTGCAGGAGTAGAGGCCATTCAGCCCTTCAAGCCAGCGCCGCCATTCAATGTGATCATGGCTGATCATCCACAATCAGTACCCCGTTCCTGCCTTCTCCCCATATCGTTAAGAGCCCTAAATAACTCTCTCTTCAAAGCATCCAGGGAATTCCACAGACTCACAACTCTCTGTGTGATAAAGTGTTTCCTCATCCCCGTTCTAAATGGCTTACCCCTTATTCTTAAATTATGGCCCCCTAGTTCTGGACTCCAACATCGGGAACATGTTTCCTGCCACTAGTGTATCCAAACCCTTAATAATCTTACATGTTTCAATAAGATATCCTCTCATCCTTCTAAATTCCAGAGTGTACAAGCCCAGCCGCTCCATTCTCTCAGCATATGACAGTCCCGCCATCCCGGGAATTAACCTTGTAAACCTACGCTGCACTCCCTCAATAGCAAGAATGTCCCTTCCTCAAATGTGGAGACCAAAACTGCACACCATATAACAATTACAGCACGGAAACAGGCCATCTCGGCCCTACAAGTCTCTGCCGAACAACTTTTTTTCCCCTTAGTCCCACCTGCCTGCACTCATACCATAACCCTCCATTCCCTTCTCATCCATATGCCTATCCAATTTATTTTTAAATGATACCAACGAACCTGCCTCCACCACTTCCACTGGGAGCTCATTCCACACCGCTACCACTCTCTGAGTAAAGAAGTTCCCCCTCGTGTTACCCCTAAACTTCTGTCCCTTAATTCTGAAGTCATGTCCTCTTGTTTGAATCTTCCCTATTCTCAAAGGGAAAAACTTGTCCACATCAACTCTGTCTATCCCTCTCATCATTTTAAAGACCTCTATCAAGTCCCCCCTTAACCTTCTTCGCTCCAGAGAATAAAGCCCTAACTTATTCAACCTATCTCTGTAACTTAGTTGTTGAAACCCAGGCAACATTCTAGTAAATCTCCTCTGTACTCTCTCTACACAATCTGGCACTGTGAGGCAGCAGCTCTACTGCTGGGCCACCGTGCAATCCGTAGTATATAGTGTAATACAGGCAGTGTAGAGAAAGCAGGGACTCTGCAGAAGGACTTGGACAGGTTGGGAGAGTGGGCTGAGAAGTGGCAGATGGAATATAGTGTAGCAAAGTGTGGAGTCATGCATTTTGGTCGTAGGAATCAAGGCGTAGAGGATATTCTAAATGGGGAGGGAATCCAGAAATCGGAGGTACAAGGGGAAGGCGACTTGGGAGTGCCAAAAAGTCAATTTGCGAGTCGAAGCAGTAGCAAGTAAGGCAAACGCAATGCTAGCATTTATTATAAGAGGACTAAAATACAAAAACAGGGATGTAATGCTGAGGAAGTCGTGATCTTTCACAAAGGGCGGAACTATAGAGGGCATAGCCTCAAGGTGAGAGGTAAAATATAGAGGGCATAGCCTCAAGGTGAGAGGTATAAAGGAGCAAGGTTTTTATTTTACAGAAAGTGGGAGAATGCAGTTGAGAGGGAAAGATAGATCAGCCATGATTGAATGGCAGAGTACATACACTCTGTGGGCCTAATCCTGCTCCTTTGAATGTATTTATGCCCTGACATGGGGGGGACTATGTATAAACACTGCCGTAATCTCTACATGGTGAAACCAAAATGGATAAAAACGGCCTTTATTAAAATCTGACAATGTGCACTTTAACCACATGTGATTTTTTTCGATTGCAAATCTCAAATTGCGGAGTACAGAGGTCTTTAAGGATAAGGGGGAAATCTTTTAGGACCGAGATGAGAAAAACATTTTTCACACAGAGGCGGTGAATCTGTGGAATTCTCTGCCACAGAAGGTAGTTGAGGCCACAGTTCATTGGCTATATTTAAGAGGGAGTTAGATGTGGCCCTTGAGGCTAAAGGGATCAGGGGGTATGGAGAGAAGGCAGGTACGGGATACTGAGTTGGATGATCAGCCATGATCATATTGAATGGCGGTGCAGGCTCGAAGGGCCGAATGGCCTACTCCTGCACCTATATTCTATGTTTCTATGTCTTTGTCCCAAACATTATGGAGGGCACTGTAGATTCTGCACTCCGTATCTTCCCCTTTGCACCACCTATTGTACTTAAGTTTGACGATGATATCTATGTATGATATTATCCCGAGCTGCCAAGTTTTGTCAGAGCATTTCAGTATTCTAGTACCTGAAAATCAGTATTTTGCTGAGGAAATCAGTATTTTTACGAGGTGCCATTTTGCTGAAAAAAATGTTGTATTTTTATGTGTGGTCATACCCATGTAAGAGTACAAGAATGCACAACTGTGCTACCAAATGTCTTCTATGCACCTTACTTGACAGTGTATTCATTGCCATCTCTTTGTATACTTCTGTTTCAACGGCTGCTTCTTGCTTTTAGCACCAGACGATGATTTAGAAGCCATTTTGGAAGCCGCCCTCTCCCTCCTTCCTCTCTCTCCCTCCCTCCTTCCTTTTTTTCTCCCTCCCTCTCTCCCTCTCCCTTCCCGAACAGTCTTGGTGGCCATAGCGCTGTGTGTAAAGGTAATGGCGCTCCAGCTGGAAGCGTTATGATTTGAACCCATAGCGCTGCTCGTTTAAAATCCCACGCGCTAAACTGACAGCGCTGTTTAAACCTGTAGCGGGACAGGCAGATCAAAGCTCACAAAAATAATCATCCAGACCTTGACATTTAAAATACTAATAGATTTAATCTGCTATAATTTTTAGAGTTACAGTATGACTTTTTATATCCTTGCATTTTTTAAGCAGCAAGCTGAAACAGGAAGGTACAAATACTGGAGAAACTCAATGGGTGAGGCAGCATCTATGGAGCGAAGGAAATAGGCAATGTTTCAGGCCGAAACCCTTCTTCAGACTGATGATAAAACAGGAAGTTGGGCCGGTGTTAAAAAATCCGTATTTTACAACGCAAATCCGTACTTCTGATCGCATTTCCGTGCAAAATAAGGAAAATCCGTACTACTTGGCAGCTCTGCATTATCTGATCTGTTTGGATAGCAAGCACCAAAGATCCTACAGCGGAGCTGGATAGTCCACTCGACCAAAAAGACATAGTACGGTCACGGGCAGATTCACGGGTCATTTTCGGCCCCATTTCCGTAACCAGCTTCCGTCTCCGCACCAAAGATCCCACAGGATACTAGCGCGGAGACGGAAGCCGGTTACGGAAACATCCTCGTAAAAATAAAAGTTATTTGGTAAAATCTTCTCCTCATTTTCAGAATTATAATTTATTAACACAAACTGTTCCCCCTGTAACGTTGATTACAACTGCCGGTCGGGTCGGGTCCGGTTACTGAAATGGATGAAAAAAAGGCCCACGTTCCGCTCCGTTGCGTACTACACGTCAGCCCATTGCATTTAGCAGGAGTGGTTTATCTTGCTCCGGCATGCATGAGTCTGCTTTTCACGGTACCTCAGTGCAAGTCACAATAATGAATCTGACGTGAAGTGAGTATGGCCCTCAGTGCCAAACACTTACATATGGTCAGCTTTTCCAGTTTGGAGAACGTATTACTCAAATCTTTTCCAATTCGCCTGCAAAGAAACACAAAATTTCATGACAACACATTTATTCAGCTGCACGAAACGCAAGAGTTTCAGTAAGAAGCCACAAAGTGCTGGAGTAACTCTGCGGGTCGGCAGTATTTCTGAGAACACGGAGAGGTGATGCTTCAGGTCAAGACTCTCAGCCTGAAGAAGGGTCTCGACCCGAAACGTCACCTATTCATTTCCCCCAGAACTGACTCACTGGAGCTGCACCTCATATTTTGCTTGGGTAGTTTACACCCCAGCAGTATGAACATTGACTTCTCCAATTTCAGGTAGTCCCTGCTTTCTTCCCTCTTTGCCCTCCCCTTCCAGCTCTCCCACAGCCCGCTTTCTCCGCATCTTCCTTTCTTCTTCCCCCCCCCCCCACCCCCACATCAGTCTGAAGAAAGGTCTCGACCCGAAACGTCGCCTATTTCCTTCGCTCCATAGATGCTGCCTCACCCGCTACGTTTCTCCAGCTGGAAACGAGAGATACAGAAGGTGCAAAGGACAAATGAATGAAAGATATGCAAAAAGCCACGAGGATCAAGGCAAGGTGGAGCCACAATGGTCCGTTGTTGGCTGTGGAGAAGGTTACACAGGCAGTGAAACCGGTACAACGAACTGGGTGGGGGAGGGGTTGGAGAGAGAGGGAAAGCCAGGGCTACTTGAAGTTAGAGAAGTCAATGTTCATACCGCTGGGTGTGAGCTTCCCGAGCGAAATATGAGGCGCTGCTCCTCCAATTTGGTGTTGGCCTCACTCTGACAGTGGAGGAGGCCCAGGAGGGAAAGGTCGATGTGGGAATGGAAGTTTTTGGCAACCACGCAGGTCAAGGTGGACTGAGTGATCCTTTCGCTGAACACGTTTTGCACAGAAGGCCTTGACCTACATGATCTCCCGGTTGCCAAACACTTTAACCCCTGTCTGACATAACCCAGAGGTGACAATACTCACTTGGCCATGATTGTGAATTCGCTCTGTTGCCGCATGGTGTTCAGGTGAGGCTTGTTCACCTGTAATCCATTCTGAAAGTGAAAGAAGGGCGGATTAAGAAACATCGCTGGCATTCCCTCCCCCTCTTCTCCGTAGCACCTCATCAAATTCCCTCCCAATACATTTCTAAACGGCAGTGAACTCTTTGAGATGGTACGGTGGTGCAGCGGGTGGAGACGCTGCTTCACAGCGCTAGAGACACGGGTTCAATCCTGACCTCGGGTGCTGTGCGTGTGCATGCGCGCGTGCGTGCGTGTGGAATTTGCACGTTCTCCCTGTGGCCGTGAGGGTTTCGTCCAATCTTCTCCCACATAATAATAAATAATAATAATAATTTTATTTATAGAGCACTTTAAAAACAAACATAGCTGCAACAAAGTGCTGTACATCACTAATCATTGACAAAAAAGTTAATACACACCAAAAATAACAATCAAAAGAAATAGTAGGAAAAGACATGTAAAATAAAGAAACATCAAAAACACCACAAACAGAAGCAAAGCCTCAGGCATGGTCAAAAGCCAGGGAGTACAAATGTGTTTTAACACTGGATTGAAGACGTGTGGGTTAATTAACTATAGGTTAGTCGGCCCTCTGTAAATCACCCGACTGTGCAGGGAGTGAATGAGAAAGTGGGATAGCATAGAACTCGTGTGTGAACGGGTGATCGATGGTCAGCCTGGACTTGGTGGGCCGAAGGGCCTGTTTCCGTACTGCGTCTTTCAATCCTTAGTGCATAAAATCATGAGGGGCTTGTACACTCTGGAGTTTAGAAGGATGAGAGGAGTTGTTATTGAAACATATAAGATTATCAAGGGGCTAGAGGCAGGTAACATGTTCCCGATGTTGGGGAAGTCCAGCACCAGGGGCCACACACAGTTTAAGAATCAGGGGTAAGCCATTAGAAAGGAGATGAGAAAACACTTTTTTACACAGAGAGTGGTGAGTCTGTGGAATTCTCTGCCTGGTGGAGGCCGGCTCTCTGGATAGTTTCAAGAGAGAGAGCTAGACGGGGCTCTTAAAGATAAAGGAGGCAGGGGATATGGGGAGAAGGCATGAACTGGGTACTGATTGGGGATGATCAGCCATGATCACATTGAATGGTGGTCGGTACTGGCTCGAAGTGCCGGATGGCCTACTCCTGCACCTATTGTCTATAGTGAATAGAGATGGTATTTCACCCAGGAGGACCCAGAGCTTTTTGCCCATAGTAAGAGGATGACATAGGTTTAAGATGAGGGGAAAAGGTGATCTGAAGGGCAAGTTTTTTAATGCCCCGTCTGTGGTGGGTGCCTGGAACACGCTGCCAGGGGGGTGGTGGTGGAGGTTACACAGAAAAGCTGGAGAAACTCAGCGGGTGCAGCAGCACCTATGGAGCGAAGGAAATAGGCAACGTTTCGGGCCGAAACCCTTCTTCAGACCTGGTGGTGGAGGCAGATAGGACAGTGGCATTTCAGTGGCTTTTAGATCGGTACATGAATATGCAGGGGACGGAGGGATATGGTTCACGAGCAGGCGGGTGAGGTTAGCTGATCTCGGTGTCATGTTTCACATGGACATCATGGGCCAAAGGGCCCACTCCTGTGCCGGGCTCTTCTCTGCTCTACGATCTTGTGCATCTTGTGCAAGGGATTGCATTAACAGTGGACCCAAGTGCACATTATCAGTCCGAGACTAATAAGAAGAATCTGAGGGTAACCGTTTCACACAAAGGGTGGTGGAGATATGGAATGAGCTGCCAGAGGAGGTGGACACAAATGCTGGAGGACTCAGCGGGACAGGCAGCATCTCTGGAGAGAAAGAATGGGTGACGTTTTGGATCGAGACCCTTCTTCAGACTTCTCAAACTCCACAGTTTCCTTGATCTCCATTCCCATTGACTGTTTTCACACCTCACACTTCCTTATCTATGTATCTCCCCCCCCCCCCCCCCCCCCACCCTCCGACTCAGTGTGAAGAAGGGTCTCGACCAGAAACGTCGCCCATTCCTTCCCTCCAGAGATGCTGCCTGTCCCGCTGAGTTACTCCAACATCTTTGATTGAAACCAGCACCTGCAGTTCTTTCCTACACATTTTGCCAGAGGAGGTAGTCGAGGCAGGGACTATCCAACGTTTAAGAAGCAATTAGACAGGTACAGAGATGGAACTAGTTGGAGGGATATGGGCCAAACGCAGGCAGGTGGGACTATTGTAGATGGGACACGTGGGCCGGTGCGGGCAAGTTTGGCCGAAGGGCCTGTTTCCACGCTGTATCTCTGTGTGACATTAATTGGGTGAAAGCATTCTTGGCCAAGCACCACCACCATTTAGAAACATAGAAAATAGGTGCAAGAGTAGAGCCATTTGGCCCTTCGAGCCTGCACCGCCATTCGATATGATCATGGCTGATCATCCAACTCAGTATCCTATCCCTGCCTTCTCTCCATACCCCCTGATCCCTTTAGCCACAAGGGCCACATCTAACTCCCTCTTAAATATAGCCAATGAACTGTGGCCTCAATTACCTTCTGTGCAGAGAGTTCCACAGATTCACCACTCTCTGTGTGAAAAATGATTTTCTCATCTCGGTCCTAAAAGATTTCCCCCTTATCCTTAAACTGTGTGACCCTTGTTCTGGACTTCCCCAACATCGGGAATAATCTTCCTGCATCTAGCCTGTCCAACCCCGTAAGAATTTTGTACGTTTCTATAAGATCCCCCCCTCAATCTTCTAAATTCTAGCATGTACAAGCCCCACACACTTTAAACCCTTCCCTCCACAAAGTAGAAGCCCCTCTCTTTAGCCCCACCTCACCTCCCGCCATCGTACGTCCCCACCAGAAGCAGCCGACTGCTCACCTGTCTGTTCTGCATGGACTTGCAGGCAGCGAAGAACTCCTGCGTGCGGTCGCGGCACGACATGATGTCGTCCTTGAAGGTAAGCGTTGGGGGGGCGGAAGAGGCAGAGAGTGCAGGGAGGGAGGAGGAGGAGGAGAGTACTTGAGTCTGCGTCGGCCCGAGGTACACTCCCTGCTCAGTACTGGAGGGACCGTGTCGTCTTCGCGTATTCATCGAGGCTCATAACCTCTGCCTGCAAGTGAGAAGAGAACCAGAACGCGGGTTAGAGTCAGAGTCACACAGTGTGGAAACGGGCTCATCAGCCCAACTTGCCCACACCGGCCAACATGCCCCATCTACACTAGTCCAACCCAGAGTCACACAGTGTGGAAACAGGCTCATCAGCCCAACTTGCCTACACCGGCCAACATGCCCCATCTACACTAGTCCAACCCAGAGTCACACAGTGTGCAAACAGGCTCATCAGCCCAACTTGCCCCACACGGCCAACATGCCCCATCGACACTAGTCCAACCCAGAGTCACACAGTGTGCAAACAGGCTCATCAGCCCAACTTGCCTACACCGGCCAACATGCCCCATCTACACTAGTCAACCCAGAGTCACACAGTGTGCAAACAGGCTCATCAGCCCAACTTGCCCACACCGGCCAACATGCCCCATCGACACTAGTCCAACCCAGAGTCACACAGTGTGCAAACAGGCTCATCAGCCCAACTTGCCCACACTGGCCAACATGCCCCATCTACACTAGTCCAACCCCGAGTCACACAGTGTGGAAACAGCCCAATTTGCCCTGTCATCCTCCTAACCTGTTATCCTCCTGCGCTCCAACGAATATAGACACAGCCTGTTGAAACACACACACACACGTATATATACACACACAAATATATCTATACACATGCATATATACATATATATATAGACCCACACACATATTTATATATAGACACACACACACACACGTATATACACACACACACACACATAAACAAATATATCTATACACATGCATATATACATATATATATAGACCCACACACATATTTATATATAGACACACACACACACACGTATATATACACACACACACACACATAAACAAATATATCTATACACATGCATATATACATATATATATAGACCCACACACATATTTATATATAGACACACACACACACATATATATACACACACACACACACATAAACAAATATATCTATACACATGCATATATACATAGACACACACACATATTTATATATACACACGCACACGTATATATACACACACACATAAACAAATATATCTATACACATGCATATATACACATATATATAGACACACACACATATTTATATATATATATATATAACACACACACACACACACAACAATCACACAATAATCTGAAGAGGGTTTAGGAGAGGGTCCAGAGGAGGTCTATAAGAATGATTCCAGGAATGAGTGGGTTAGCATATGGTGAGCATTTCACGGCACTGGGCCTGTACTCGCTGGAGTTTAGAAGGTTGAGGGGGGGGGGGGAAACCGCATTGAGACTTACAGAATAATGAAAGTCCTGGATAGCGTGGATGTGGAGAGGATGTTTCCACTATTGGGAGAGTCTAGGACCAGAGGTCACAGCCTCAGAATTCAAGGGTGCTCTTTTAGAAAGGAGGCGAGAAGAATTTCTCTAGTCAGAGGGTGGTGAATCTGCGGAACTCATTGCCACAGACGGCTGTGGAGGCCAAGTTGGTGGATATTTTTAAGGCAGAGATCGACAGGCTCTTGATTAGAACGGGTGTCAAAGATTACGGGAAGAAGGCAGGAAAATGGGATTAGGAGGCAGAGATAAGCCATGATTGAATAGTGGGGTGGACTCGATGGGCCGAATGGCCTAATTCTACTCCTATAACTTGTGAACTTGAGAACAATAGTACAAAAAGATAAAACTATTCCCCCGGTGTCTTATGTAGTTCAGAGCATATTTGGAGGTTGTGGTGTTTAACAGCCTGATGAATGTAGGGGGGTTTTATTTCTTTAATGAACCTAAACACGAGGGGCAATAATAGTAGTCGACTCCAACATCCGAGGAGCTGTGGCTGCGGGTGTCCAGCGCTGGATTTAAAACACTGCGGAGCCGAGACTGCCAGAGTCGGAGCTTCGATCCGAGGACTTTGGGAGGCGCGGTCTTCGGGGAGGAAGCGGCCGCTCCAGACATTCCAAGACGCCGAGGAGTGTTCAACCTACGCCGGAGTTCCATCTTCCTGGAACATCGGGCCGCCGTTATGGCCACTGGCTGCGGAGGCCTCAAATAGGCCCCGACCTCGGGTGGACTAGGAGGAGGAGGAGGAGGACTGGACATTTTGGTGCCTCACAGTGGAAAGTGTTGATTCTGCTATGTGGGGGACATTCATGTTGAATAGTGTATTGTGTCTTTGTTTATGTTTTATTTTATATGCATGTATGGTAATCTAATTTATTCTCTGTAACGCATTTTGGCTTCAACATGATTTGATTTAAAAGTGCTATATAAATAAAAATTACATAGAAACATAGAAATTAGGTGCAGGAGTAGGCCATTCGGCCCTTCGAGCCTGCACCGCCATTCAATATGATCATGGCTGATCATCCAACTCAGTATCCCGTACCTGCCTTCTCTCCATACCCTCTGATCCCCTTAGCCACAAGGGCCACATCTAACTCCCTCTTAAATATAGCCAATGAACTGGCCTCAACTACCCTCTGTGGCAGAGAGTTCCAGAGATTCACCACTCTCTGTGTGAAAAAAAAGTAATTAATTACTAATTAAACCACAAACCTCTACATTTTTGCAAATGTAGGAGGAAAACGGCCTGTTTCAATGCTGTATTCATAAGTTCTGACTCCCACTAGTGGAAACATCCTCTCCATGTCCACTCTATCCAGGCCTTTCACTATTTGGTAAGTTAAGTTTCAATGAGCCCCCCCCCCCCCCTCATTCTTCTAAACTCCAGCGAGTAAAGGCCCAGTGGTGTCAAACACTCATCATACATTAACCCACTCATTCCCGGGATCATTCTCACAAACCTCCTCTGGACCAGAGGCCAGCATATCCTTCCTCAGATCTGGGGCCAGAACTGCTCGCAATTTAATTGTGCTCGAAGAAAGGGTCTCGAGCCGAAACGTCACCCATTCCTTCTCCCAGAGGTGCTGCCTGTCCCGCTGAGTTACTCCAGCATTCTGTGTCTAACTCACTGTCATTGTTACATAGTGGATATACATGACCATGGCCTAAGGTGGGCTATTGTTGCTTAGATATGGGCAACTAAACAGAGAGAGAATACCAAGTTCTGAGAATGGTACTTGCGATGAGGGACACGGGACGCGAGGGCCGTTCTTCAAGAAGAGCGAGAACATTCAATATTATATCCCGTCTACGGGTACTGTCTGTACGGAATTGTACATTCTCCCTGTGACTTTGAGATGGAAACATAGAAAATAGGTACAGGAGTAAGCCATTCAGCCCTTCGAGTCACAATTAGTTTTCATTAGTTTAATTTGATGCCAAGTATCTGGTTTTGGGGACTGGATAAATTGCAGTCATACAGCGTGGAAACAGGGCCAAAATTGACCAATACTGACCAACATGGCCCATCCACACTATTCCCACTGGCCCACTGTCCTCTTAGACAATAGACAATACAATAGGTGCATGAGTAGGCCATTCAGCCCTTCGAGCCAGCACTGCCATTCAATATGATCATGGCTGATCATCCCCAATCAGTACCCCGTTCCGGCTTTCTCCCATATCCCTTAGCCCTATGAGCTAAATCCGACTCTCTCTTGAAAACATCCAGTGAATTGGCCTCCACTGCCTTCTGTGGCAGAGAATTCCACAGATTCACAACCCTCTGGTACAGATGGTTACAGAATACTATGTATACTTAAGATGGGTCTTGACCCGAAACGCCACCTATTTCTTTGCTCCAGAGCTGATGTCTGACCCGCTGAGTTACTCCAGCATTTTGTGTCTATGTTCATGTATCTGTTATGCTGTTATCGGTTGTGCTGCCGCAAGGATCTCAAAGTTCCTATCCGGGAAATATCACAATAAAACACTCTTGAATCTTCTCGACTGGTTTTATTTTAATTCCCCCCCCCAGTAATTTTCTGATTTATTTTAATTTTAATTGTAATAATTTATTTTAAAGTTTTGACTTTAAGTTTCTGAAATTTCCTCGTCTATTTCCTTGGGGATAATGGGATACATTTGAACTGATGTTCGAGATTACCCTAGATAGATGCAAAAACCTGGAGTAACTCAGCGGGTCAGGCAGCATCTCTGGAGAAATGGATGTCTGACCCGCGGAGTTACTTATCTTTCATCATTTGTCCTTTGCACCTTCTGTATCTCTCCTTTCCCTTTCCCCTGACTCTCAGTGTGAAGAAGGGTCTCGAATGAGCCACGGTGATCAAGGCAAGGTGGAGCCCACAATGGTCCGTTGTGACCAATGGCCTCCTCAGATCCTGGTGAACTTCTACCGCTGCACCATCGAGAGCATCATAGTATGGTATGGCAACTGCTCTGTCTCCGACCGGAAGGCATTGCAGAGGGTGGTGAAAATTGCCCAACGCATCACCGGTTCCTCGCTCCCCTCCATTGAGTCTGTCCAAAGCAAGCGCTGTCTGCGGAGGGCGCTCAGCATCACCAAGGACTGCTCTCACCCCAACCATGGACTGTTTACCCTCCTACCATCCGGGAGGCGCTACAGGTCTCTCCGTTGCCGAACCAGCAGGTCGAGGAACAGCTTTTTCCCGGCGGCTGTCACTCTACTCAACAACGTACCTCGGTGACTGCCAATCACCACCCCCCCCCACCCCGTCACTTATTATTATTTATTCAAATCGTTTGCTATGTCGCTCTTCAAGGGAGATGCTAAATGCATTTCGTTGTCTCTGTACTGTACACTGACAATGACAATTAAAATTGAATCTGAATCTGAATCTGAATCTGTTGGCTGTGGAGAAGGTTACACAGGCAGTGAAACCCAACAGGGAAACCGGTACAACGAACTGGGCGGGGGAGAGGATGGGGAGAGAGGGAAAGCAAGGGCTACTTGAGGTTAGAGAAGTCAATGTTCATACCGCTGGGGTGTGAGCTGCCCGAGCGAAATATGAGTGGCTGCTCCTCCAATTTGCACTGGGCCTCACTCTGTCAGTGGAGGAGGCCCAGGACAGAAAGGTCAGTGTGGGAATGGGAAGGGGAGAAAAGTATTTCTTCCCTCCAAGGTTAGGGGACGGTGGGAATTTTCTGTCCAAGAGGCTCATCTGCTGTGTCAAGGAATACGGAATTTTATGCTTTGATGGGAATCAGGGATGTGAAGTTGGGGCCGGATAATGGCACATAGGTGAAAGATTGTCGATGATCTTAGTAACTGATAGATGCTGGATAGCCCAATCCTGCACTAGAATCATTAATTAAACACTTCAACTAAAACAATTAGTATATTCAGCACAACACAGAGGCCACACTGAGTATGAAGAAAGTCCCGACCCGAAACATTGTCTGTTCATTCCATCAACAGATGCTGCCTGACCTTAGTTTAGTTTAGAGATACAGCGTGGAAACAGGCCCTTCGGCCCACCAAGTCCGCGCCAACCAGCGATCTCCGCACACTAACACTATTCCACACACATTAGGGATAATTTACAATTTTACCGAAGCCAATTAACCCACGTCTTTGGAGTGTGGGAGGAAACCGAAGATCTCGTAGAAAAACCCACGCAGGTCACGGGGAGAACGTACAAACTCCATACAGACAGCACCCGTAGTCGGGATCGAACCCGCATCTCTGATGCTGTGATGCAGCAATTCTACCGCCTTGCCACCCTGCCAAGTTCCTTGCGTAGACATAAAATGGTGGAGCAACTCAGCGGGACAGGCAGCATCTCTGGAGAGAAGGAACGGGTGACATTTCGGGTGGAGAAGGGTCTCGACCCGAAACGTCGCCCATTCCTTCTCTCCAGAGATGCTGCCTGTCCCGCTGAGTTACTCCAGCATTTTGTGTCTTTCTTCGACTTAAACCAGCATCGCAGTTCAAGTCGTCAAGTTTATTGGTCACATACACATACGAGACGTGCAGTGAAATGAAAAGTGGCAATGCTCACGGACTTTGTGCAAAAAGACAAACAAACAAACAAACAGAATCACATATTCTTTTACATATTAAATATTGAGGGCAGAAGGACAAAGGTTCAGTAAAGTTAGTCCCTGGTGAGATAGGAGTTTACAGTCCGAATTGCCTCTGGGAAGAAATGCCTCTCAACCTCTCCGTTCTCACAGCATGGCAGCGGAGGCGTTTGCCTGACCGTAGCAGCTGGAACAGTCCGTTGCAGGGGTGGAAGGGGTCTCCCATGATTTTATTGGCCCTGGAGTTGCACCTCCTGATGTATAGTTCCTGCAGGGGGCGAGTGAAGTTCCCATAGTGCGTTCAGCCGAACGCACTACTCTCTGCAGAGCCTTCTTGTCCTGGGCAGAGCAATTCCCAAACCAGATGGTAATATTTCCGGACAAGATGCTTGCCAAGTTCATTCCTACACAAGTTCCTCGGGTAGTTTATGTTTACAGAATCCAGCAATTTGGCGTCAAGGACAAACAGAATTTGTACAAAGTGAATGGAATTTACCCGAATGCACATAATGCCAGGACATAGAACGGGAACAAACCTGGAATGGGACTCTGAGCTTCTAAGATGAATAATGGAAGGTGCACTACAAATACGTCACTGCCAATCAGTCCAACTGGGATTAATCCTTTAACCGATACAGTTCCGTGTTTTACGGGATACTGAAACCAGGAAATCAGCCACAAAGTTCCTTTGGTATTGTTCTCCCAATATGCATCACACAAAAAAAATCTTATCTCTGCCCAGCTGACACCACCATAAAAGTATCATTTCAAGGTTTTTCTGATTAAAGCAGGTCTCTGAATGACAAGTGCTTTGTGAATCTGTCAGTGCAGAAAGATGTGAAAGTGGTCGGCACAGTGGCAAAGCTGGTAGAGCCACTGCCCCGCAGTGCCAGAGAACCAGCCTCGATCCTGTGCTTCTGTCTGTGTGGAGTTTGCATGTTCTGCCCCCCCCCCCCCCCGTGGCGGTGTGGCTTTCCTCCGGGTGTTCCGGTCTCCTCCCACATCCCAAAGACGTGCGGGATTGCAGGTTAACTATCCCTCAGTGTGTGGGGAGTGGAGGAGAGAGTCATCATCGTCATCATCGTAAACATCAATGCTATGTACGACAGTGATCGCAACTGCTACTGAACTGTGGCTCGCTAGGAGCACATCCGCCCTTTGACAGGTCTTGTTTTTGGACCTGCTGGGGGTCCACAGCCCCCTCCTCACCTGGCAAACCAGGTGGGGGAGACAGTTTAGTCGCTGACTATCCGACCATGAAGTAGGTAGCACGGGATTACATGGTACCCGTGGCGGGGGGGAACTCCCTCCGACCTGACCTAATGGCGGGAGGGGGGGGGGGGGGGGGGGTACGGGACGACGACTGTCCTATAGAAAATGTATAGTCACACTGAAAACTGTTCCACAAGCCCTGCCACAGAATGCAAACTTATCAGCAGTGTCAAAGACACAATTCATCTTAACAAGAGACAACTAGTTTAGAAGAACATGTCAAAGTAGCGAAACAAACAGGGTGAAAGCACCATGTAATCCAGAGATAGACACAAAAAGCTGGAGTAACTCAGCGGGTCAGGCAGCATCTCAGGAGAAGGAATGGGACGTTTCGGATCGAGACCCGTCTTCAGACTGAGACCCAAAACGTCACCCTTTCCTTCTCTCCAGAGATGCTACCTGTCCCGCTGAGGTACATCAGCCTTCTGTGGCTATCTTCGGTGTAAACTAACATCTGCAGTTCCTTCCTATACGTAATCCAGCAATCCAGAAAGCAAGGTGGTGACAATGTGTGTTAAACATGAGGAGCAGCAGATGCTATACTGACCAAGCTAACCTTTTGAAGGAACTAGTATCTTTTATCTGTTTCTCTGTCAATTCATTGCAATGCGTTTAGTCTTTTTATTCCAATGTTTTTATCCCCATTCCTGTTTATGATCTGATTTCATTTGGAGTTTAGACAAGATACAGCACAGAAACAGCCCTTCAGCGCGGAAATAGACCCTTCGGCCCACCGAGTCCTCACCGATCAGCGATCACCCCATACGCTAACACTATCCCACACATTAGGGACAATTTACAATTTGTACCGAAGCCAATTAACCTGTGGGAGAAAACCCATGTGGTCATGGGGAGAAGGTACAAACTCCGTACAGACAGCACCCGTGGTCAGGATCGAACCTGGGTCTCTGTCGCTGAGGCAGCAGTTTCCCATACCTCCACTACTCTTCATACAAAGGAGAGCTGTTGCTGTGTTCGAGATGCTTGCATATTTGAGGTAGTCACTCGAGAAATCTATTTCCTCTAGTGGGAAAGTCCCGACCAGTGTGGCAGAGTTTGCGATTAGAGCCAAGCTAAAGATATCAAAACAGTTGTGCCAAAATATGAGAATCTATGGAGAGATACCGCATGCAAACTGGTTCTTTGGCCCACTGGGTCCACGTTGATCACCCATCAAATCTATCGATCGCTTTGCCCAACACCTCCGCACAGTTCGCATTAACCAACCTGATCTCCCGGTGGCTCAGCACTTCAACTCCCCCTCCCATTCCCAATCTGACCTTTCTGTCCTGGGCCTCCTCCATAGCCAGAGTGAGTCCCACCACAAATTGGAGGAGCAGCACCTCATATTTCGCTTGGGCAGTTTACACCCCAGCGGTATGAACATTGACTTCTCCAATTTCAGGTAGTCCCTGCTTTCTCCCTCCTTCCCCTCCCCTTCCCACAGCCCACTGTCCCCGCCTCTTCCTTTCTTCTTCCCGCCCCCACATCAGTCTGAAGAAGGGTCTCAACCCGAAGCGTCACCTATTCCTTCGCTCCATAGATGCTGCTTCACCCGCTGAGTTTCTCCAGCATTTTTGTCTACCAATCAACTCTAGTTCTATGATATCCCACTGCGTACACATTAGGGGCAATTTGACAGAGGCCCAATGATCCTACAAACCCGCATGTCTTTGGGATGTAGGAGGAGCCCGGAGCACCCAGAGGAAAAACATAGAAACATAGAAATTAGGTGCAGGAGTAGGCCATTCGGCCCTTCGAGCCTGCACCGCCATTCAATATGATCATGGCTGATCATCCAACTCAGTATCCCGTACCTGCCTTCTCTCCATACCCTCTGATCCCCTTAGCCACAAGAGCCACATCTAACTCCCTCTTAAATATAGCCAATGAACTGGCCTCGACTACCCTCTGCGGCAGAGAGTTCCAGAGATTCACACAGTTTACACGTTCTCCCCATGACCTGCGTGCGTTTTCTCCGAGATCTTCGGTTTCCTCCCACACTCCAAAGGCGTACAAGGGTTGTAGGTTAATTGTCTTAGTGCAAATGTAAATTGTCCCTGGTGTGTAGGATAGCGTTAGTGTGCAGGGATCGCTGGTCAGCGCGGGCTCGGTGGGCCGAAGGGCCTGTTTCCGCGCTGTATTTACAAAACTAAAACTGATAAAACAATTTAGCAAAGTAGGAGGAAAACAGGGATGAGATGCAAACATTTTGTGTAGATTTCACTTCCTCTGGTCTTCTTGACTTGAGGGAACAATGCGTCACAGCTGCCAGACAAGGGGTGTCTGCGCCTGGGATTGCTTGCTGTTGCAGAATACAAATGGCACAGCGTTTCTCTATTTTTCTACACTGACTGACAGATTAAGCCCCAATCAGCCTATTCTCTGCACATCCCCATACACCTACTTACAAGCATTTGTCCCTGTGCTTGTAGACACTCTTGCGTCAGTACTTTTTAGTTTTTAGAGACACAGCACTGAAACAGGCCCTTCGGTCCACGGAGTCCAGACCAGCCAACAGTTCCCGCACATTAACACTTCCCTACACACACAGTAGGCACAATTTTACATTTATACCCAGCCAAATAACCCTGAAACCATTTTTTCTTTGGAGATTTCATGTGAAGAAAGACTGGATAGACTCGGCTTGTACTCGCTAGAGTTTAGAAGATTGAGGGGGGATCTTATAGAAACTTACAAAATTCTTAAGGGGTTGGGCAGGCTAGATGCAGGAAGATTATTCCCGATGTTGGGGAAGTCCAGAACAAGGGGTCACAGTTTAAGGATAAGGGGGAAGTCTTTTAGGACCGAGATGAGAAAAACATTTTTTTACACAGAGAGTGGTGAATCTGTGGAATTCTCTGCCACAGAAGGTAGTTGAGGTCAGTTCATTAGCTATATTTAAGAAGGAGTTAGATTTGGCGCTTGTGGCTAAAGGGATCAGGGGGTACGGATAGAAGGCAGGGATGGGATACTGAGTTGGATGATCAACCATGATCATATTGAATGGCGGTGCAGGCTCGAAGGGCCGAGTGGCCTACGCCTGCACCTATTTTCTATGTTTCTATGAGTGCGGGAGGAAACCGAAGATCTCGGACAAAGCCCACGAAGGTCACGGAAAGAATGTACAAGCTCCATACAGACAGCACCCATAGTTAGGATCAAAGTCAGGTCCCTGGTGCTTTAAGGCAGTAGCTCAACCGCTACGCCACTGTGCCGCTTCACTGTGGGTTAAATACTGTAAGTAACCTCACCCTGAACTATAGCAACTTCAAGTTGCTACTTGTGGGCGGAGCACCAAGGCAAATTCCTTGTATGTGAATACTTGGCCAATAAACTTAGTTACTTACTTCAGCGTTTCAAAGCACAGACAAAGTCAGCATTTCCAATGGATTCAGCCAGTTAGGAAAGACCATGCAAACAGATCTTGCATCGGAGGTGAATAGTTACGCAGAAATCCGGTTTAGCAGACCAAGCTAAGAAACCATTGCACATTTGACTAAATAAAAGTCAGAAGAAGTGTCCCAACCCAACCTCTACACAGATGCTGCCCGACTCTGTTCCTCCAGCACTTTGAACTTTGCCCAAGCAATAATCCCATAATCCACTTCTCAAATTTGAATGGAAATGCAAATCTAGACGACAGCACAGTGGTGCAGCTGGTAGAGCATCAGATCCAAATTCAATCCCACCTCGGGTGCTGTCTGTGCGGAGTTTGCATGCTCTCCATCGGGTTTCCTCCTGATTTTTGCGTTTCTTCCCACTCGCCAAAGATGTGTGGGGTGACTAGCTAAGGACAAACTGCACCCCCTCCACACACCCCCCCTCCTGCCATCAGGCAAGAGATACCGCTAAACAGCTTCCTGCCACAGGCTGTGAGGCTGCTAAACAGTCACCCTGTACTCACAATCACCTGATTCTGCGGCTGGCACTGACATTTTAATAACTCTGGCACTGGCCACTCAAATCAGCTGCCCTGGACATTTTAACGATTGGTTTTACTGTATTTTAATGTTGCTGTTTTACCTGCGTTTAACTATTTATACTGTTTCATCGGGGACTGGATTGTTTTTATTGTTATTATGTGTGAAATGTTTTAAGTTTCATGTGCGATGCTTTGGTATTCCCTGGGAAACATCTTCTCATTTTGCAATGTACAACTGTTGCTTTGCAAGATGACAATAAAGGTTGATTAATTGATTGATTGATGTGCGGGTTTGTAGGTTAATTGGCCCATATAAAATTGCCTCTAATGTGTAGAGTGAATGAGAAACTGGTATGACACAGGACTAGTGTGCGAGCGGGTGATCGATGGTCGGCATGGACTAGGTGGGCCGAAGGGCTTGTTTCTATGTAAAAACAAGGAACTGCAGATGCTGATTTACAAAAAGGATGCAAAGTGCTGGAGTAACTCAGTGGGTCAGGCAGCATCTCTGCAGAACGTGGATAGATGACATTTCAGATCGGGATCTGCTGTATCCATAAACTAAACCCATCACCCCCACATGTTATTCAACGCATTTCACAATGTAGTAAGTACTTTGAAGTGTAGCCACCCTGTGTACAGTCCCAATTAATGTCTTGGGCTGAGGAAAGGCAGCTGGAACACTGGCCAGCTTTCTTCAGCTTTAAAGTGTAGAAAGGGGCCCCATCCAAAAGATGGCACATCCAACAAGCTAACACTCCCTCAGGCTTACAGCCCGGATTATGCTAAAGGTGTAGAACTGCAGATGCTGGTTTACACTGAAGATAGACCCATAATGCTGGAGTAACTCAGCAGGTCAGGCAGCATCTCAGGAGAAAAGGAATAGGTGATGTTTGGGGTCTGAAGAAGGGTCTCGATCTGAAACGTCACCTATTCCTTCTCTCCAGAGATGCTGACTGACCCACTGAATTACTCCAGCATTTGTGTCTATCTTCAGCCTAGATCAGGGGTCGGCAAACTACACCCCCCCCCCCCCCCCCCGGGCAGAATGCGGCCCGTAATCAGAAATCATCCGGCCCGCAGACCTCATTCATCTCCGATACACAGCGCCCAAAGCGGGTGATCAATGGTCGGCGTGGACTAGGTGACGCAAGGAGGCCCGTGCTGGCGGTTGCAAAGAGCAGCACCGAGCTCAGGCTGTACCGCATCCTGCGCAAAGCCGCAGCACTGCCTCGCACCTTCTGTGTCGGGGCTTCACTGTCGGGATTGTCTATAGGTCGGGGACAAGTGAGTGTGAGTATTTGAGCCACCGCCTTCAGGACAGAGCCAAAGCAATGGTCCGTAGGTCCGCCACGTTGGCGAGCACCCATAACTAGGGACGCCATGTTGGCGAGCGCCCGTAATTAGGGACGCCATGTTGGCGAGCGCCTGTAACTAGGGACGCCATGTTGGCAAGCGCCCGTAACTAGGGACGACATGTTGGCGAGCGCCCGTAACGAGGGGCCAGTGCGTCACTTGAAGGGGCGGGATCCATGTGAACACATGATAGATTTGGCCTGCCATCCGTTCACAGACATGTGTCCTGGCCTCTATGCGGAACAAGGTTGCCACAGACCCCTGGCCTAGATTATATGTTCACTGCCTGAATGAGACTCAAACCCTTGACCTTCTGGCTGAAAGACAAGAGACAGCTACCCAAGATATACACAAAATCCTGGGGTAACTCAGCGGGCCAGACAGCATCTCTGGAGAGAAGGAATGGGTGACGTTTAGGGTCGAGACCCTCAGATTCGAACAGAGTTCCTTCACAGAGACAGCTACCAAACAAGCAAAGTGGACACATTCAGCAATAATAGCAACCAGCTGACATTGAAGAGCTGCCTTGAAGAAAACACGCAGTGCTTTTTTATCCAAGCATGACTCAAATTATGGAAATATTCAAAGTTCACTCGAGCTTAAAGATTAGTAGATGAAACTCTGAATGATAAGTATCTATCTGCAATAAAAAACTACATATTTTCATGTTTTTAACTCCCAAACCCTTTTGTTACCAACTAATTATTCTGTGACGCGTGCTAGTTTAGTTGGGCCGAAGGGTCTGTTTCCGCATTGCATGACTTCAATTTCATAGAATATTCACCCTGCCCATAAACTCATGGAATATTTACTTTAGTTTAGAGATACAGCACAGAAACAGGCCCTTCGGCCCACTGAGTCGGCGCTGACCAGTCATCCCCGCACACACACTAGCAGATGCTGGTTTACACTGAAGATAGACCCATAATGCTGGAGTAACTCAGCAGGTCAGGCAGCAGCCACCGTTGATCTGTTGTGGCGGTAAGCGAACTGCAGTGGGTCCAGGTTTTTGTCGAGGTAGGAGTTGATTTGCTCCATGATCAACCTCTCAAAGCACCACCAGCGTTGGTGCCACTGGTCGATAGTCATTGAGGCACGTCACCTTACTCTCCTGCTCTGTTGCGTACAACACGTCACCCATTGCATTTAGCAGGAGTGATCTATCTTTCTCCACTATAGGATCTTTGATTTGAACAAGTGCTGCTCAAGGTTTGCACAAAGCACCTCTGCGTTGTCTCTGGCGATACTTCAGGATGTTGTGACATAATAGCACAAGTCATTGATGAGAACACACTTGGAGCTCTGTGTGCATTTCTTGTTGACCACCTACAAGTAGGACGTCATTAAGTTGGTATGGGTTCAGAAAAGCTTCACAAGGATGTCACTAGGACTCGAGTTGTAAGGATAGACTTGAAAACAGGCCTCTCGGCCCAACTTGCCCATGCAAATCAAAATGCCCCATCTACACTAGTCCCATCTGCCCATGTTAGGCCCTGCCTATCCATGTGCCTGTCCAAATGTATTTTAAATGTAGACAAAAATGCTGGAGGAACTCAGCGGGTGAGGCAGCATCTATGGAGAGAAGGAATAGGTGACGTTTCGGGTCGAGACCCTTCTTCTGAAGAAGACTTCTTAAGACTTTGTGTGCTAACCAGATACACCAACGGGCCATGATTACAATCAAGTCGTGCAGAATATGGTTCTACAGTTACAGAGGAAGTTTGGTAACGACTAAAGGGGAGAGATTAAATACATTATAACTAACTGACAGGAGACACCCACTATGTTGGGGTGATTATTATTCTCAAATAGGATCCGACCTATCTGAAGAAGTGTTTCGACCCAAAATGTCACCATAGTCCATTTCACCAGAGATGCCGTCTGCCCCACTGAGTTACTCCAGCTTTTTGTGTCTATTGCCGGAGGAGGTAGTTGAGATGGTTACCATCACAACATTTAAGTTAAGAGCCACTTGGACAGAGACATGAATAGGACAGGTTTAGAGAGTTATGGACCAAGCAGGTGGGACTAGTATAGATGAGGCATGTTGGTTGGCGTGGACAACTTGGGCCGTACAACCCTTTTCCACGTTGTTTATGACTCTAATACTGTGAAAAGCTTCTTGACGCAAAAACGTCATCTGTCTATTTCCCTCCACAGTTGCTGCCTTAACTGCTGAGTTTACAGAGCTGTTATGCTGCTGCTTCATTGTTCCATTTCCGACATGTACAGCACGGGAACAGGCCCTTCGGCCCACAATGTCTTTGCCGGACATGACACCGACTCTAATCTGCCTGCGCACAATCCGTATCTCTTCATATCTACGTGCCTATCCAACAGTCTCTTAAATCTCACTATCGATAGACAAAAGGTGCAGGAGTGTGCCATTCGGCCTTTGAGCCAGCACCGCCATTCAATGTGATAATGGCTGATCATCCGCAATCAGTACCCCGTTCCTGCCTTCTCCCCATATTCCCTGACTCCGCTATCTTTAAGAGCCCTACTAGCTCTTTCTTAAAAGTATCCAGAGAACCCGGCCTTCACTGCCCTCTGAGGCAGAGAATCCCACTCACAATTCTGTGTGCAAAAGTGTTCCCTCATCTCTATTCTAAATATGGCTTACCCCTTATTCTTAAACTGTGGCCCCTGGTTCTGGACTCCCCCAACATCGGGAACATTTTTCCTGCCTCTAGCGTGTCCAGACCCTTAATAATCTTATGTTTCAATAAGATACCCTCTCATCCTTCTAAACTCCAGAGTGTACACGCCCCTCATGATTTTATACACTAAGGATTGAAAGATGCAGCACGGAAACAGCCCTTCAGCCCACCAAGTCCAGGCTGACCATCGATCACCCGTTCACACATTAGTTCTACGTTATCCCACTTTCTCATCCACTCCCTACACAGTCGGGGTGATTTACAGAGGGCCAACTAATCTCATTCTTCTAAATTCCAGAGTACACAAGCCCAGCCGCTCCATTCTCTCAACATATGACAGTCCCGCCATCCCGGGAATTAACCTGGTGAACCTACGCTGCACTCCCTCAATAGCAAGAATGTCCTTCCTCAAATTTGGAGACCGAACTGCACACAATACTCCAGGTGTGGTCTCCACCACCATCCACAGTATGGCATTCCAGCAGTCACAACCCTCTGTGTAAAAAATCACCCCACACAGAGGGCCTGTAAACATCCGACTGGCTGCGGAGACCACAAATAGGCCCCGACCTTATGTGATCACAGAGACTGAACTTTCTGGTGCCTTTCCCCACAGTGGAAAATGTTGATTCTGTTGTGGGGGGACGTTCATGTTGAATTCTATAATGTGTTGTGTCATTTTTCTTTTTTTTGGATGTATGGATGTACGGAAACTTAATTATCTTTTCTATGTAAAGCACTTTAGTTTCAACGCGAGTAACATTTACTTACGTACGTACATACACATCTTTATAAACTTTACCCATTTCCCCTTAAACGTATGCCCTCTAGTCTTTGACATTTCCCCTCATGGGAAAAGCTTGTGATTATTTACCCTCTTGTAATTTTATACACTTCTATCAGGTTTCCCCACAACTTCTGTCGTGGCAAGTACAAATAACAATTAAATATTCTTGACTTCTGAGTTGCTGTATAGGTACAGGAAACATACAAAGACAATTGACACGAAGGCAGATAGAAATTTACATATTCACTTAGAGAGAGGTCAGGAAGGCGTCTGACATTATTAGTGATACAGCATGGAATCAGGCCCTTCAGCCCAACTGGTCCATGTTGATCAAGATATCCCATCTATTTAGAAGTCTCACTTGCCCATGTTTAGTTTCGTTTTACTTTCTTATTGTCACGTGAACCAAAGTACAGTGAAAAGATTTTGTTGCATGCTAACCAGTCAGCAGAAATGCTGGCAGCTTCATCAAGGACCCACACCATCCTGGCCACACACTCATCTCCCCACTGCCATCAGGTAGAAGGCACAGGAGACTGAAATCTGCAACATCCAGGTTCAGGAATAGCTACTTCCCCACAGCTATCAGACTATTAAACACAACTTCAAACAAACTCTGAACTATAACATCCTATTGCACTTTATCTGTTTATTTATGTGTGTATATATATATATATATATTATTATTATTTTTAATTTATTTATTTATTCTATGCTATATAGACACACTGATCTGTATTTATGCCTACTATATTCTGTTGTGCTGTAGCAAGCAAGAATTTAATTGTCCTATCTGGGACACATGACAATAAACTCTCATGACTATACATGATTACGATTAAGCCGTCTAGTTTGGCCCCATGTCCCTCTAAATTATTTTGGCCTCACTACTGTGTGGCACAGTGGTGCAATGCTAGAGTTGCTGCCTCGCCTGTGCCACAGACCCCGATTCAATCCTGACTACGGGTGCTGTCTGTTCGTATTTGTACGTTCTCCCTGTGTGTGACTGTGGGGTTCTTTCCGGATGCTCCGGTTTCCTCACAAAGATGTGCAAGTTTGTAGGTTAATTGGCTTTGGTTAAAATTGCAAATTGTCTCTAGTGTACCCAAGTGGGATAGTGACAGTGCGCGGGGATCGCTGGTTGGTGTGGACTCGATGGGCCGAAGGGCCTGTTTCCACGCTGTATCTCTAAACTAAACTACTGACTGTCAGGTCCTAGACAGCAGGACCAGGATATCGGATGGGAGGGAATGATAAGGCTGTGCTTTACGGTGTGTGCGATGGAATTCCCCAGTTTAGTATAGGTTTATAATTGCCACGCATACCGAGATATAGTTTTGTTTTACGTGCTAGCCAGTCAAGATTCCTATCTTACGCGAGCGAGTACATCAGGAAGTACACAAAGTGAAAATCTTGATTAGTACTTGGTTCTTGATTAGTACGGGTGTCAAAGCTTTGGGGAGAAGGCAGGAGAATGAGGTTGAGACGGAAAGATAGATCAGCAATGGATTAAGAAAGAACTGCAGATGCTGGAAAAATCAGAGGTAGACAAAAATGCTGGAGAAACTGCAGGTGAGACACCATCTATGGAGCGAAGGAATAGGTGACGTTTCGGGTCGAGACCCTTCTTCAGACCCATGATGAGCGATGATTGAATGGCGGAGTAGATTCAATGGTCTACCTCTGCTCCTATGATTTATGAACCTATGAATATTAATACAGTGTCGCAGCTACAGAGAAAGTGCAGCTTTTTTTTTTTTAAGTGTAAGGCATGGAATCGGTGGGCTGAACAGCCTGTATCCGCGCTGTATCTCTAAACTAAACTAAATTGAACAAGTCAGGCAGCACCTCTGGAGAACATGGATGGGTGACATTTCGGTTTGGGATCCATTTTCATACATCTTGACATAACTGACAACAGTGAAGAACCTTGTGAAAAAGGACCAGCTTTCAAACTTGTCTACCTACTCCCCCACGGGATGTGAGTGAGTGGTCCTTAATTATGGAGTAAGAATGAAGGCACTGTAGATGCTGGTTTACAGCAAATATAGACACAAACAGCTGGAGTAACTCAGCAGGACAGATAGCAGCTCTGGAGAGAAGGAATGGGCGACGTTTCGGATCGAGACCCTTCTTCAGTGTACCTCCTGATGTGGTGGCTGCTGTTTCTTCTCTCCTCCCCCCCCTCCACCCTCCCCCTCCCATCCCTCCCATCCCTCTCCACACCCCCTCCCCATCCCCCTCCACACCCCTCCCCATCCCCTCCCCATCCCTCTCCACACCCCCTCCCCATCCCTCTCCACCCCCCCTCCCCATCCCTCTCCACAACCATCTCTCCACACCCCCTCCCCATCCCTCTCCACACCCCCTCCCCATCCCTCTCCACACCCCCTACATACCCCCTCCCCATCCCCTCCCCACCCCTCTCCACACCCCCTCCCCATCCCTCTACACAACCCCCTCTCCACACCCCCTCCCCCTCCACACCCCCTCCCCATCCCTCTACACACCCCCTCCCCATCTCCCTCCACACCCCATCCACCTCTACAGCCCCTCCCCATCCCTCTCCACAACCATCTCTCCACACCCCCTTCCCATCCCCTTCCACAACCCCCTCTCCACACCCCCTCCCCATCCCTTCTCCCTCTCCACACCCCTCCCTCTCGTACCCCCTCCTTCTCCACCCCACCCCCTCCCCCCAGGTGATGGAGCTGCCAGATCGGGTGGCGCACCCCTAAATCCTGGGTCGAAGGGGGCGGGCTCATCCCGCTTGCCGCGGGCCGATTGGCCGTCTGGAGGTCAGAGACGGTCGTCCATTGGCCGAGCGTGTTGTCAATCACCTCGCCGTCGCCCCTCCCCCTCCCACCTCCATTAAAACCCCCCGGTCCGGTTGATGGAAGCAACTGAGAGACTTACCCGCCCCTCCCTCCCCCTCGCTCTCGCCCTCGCTCTCGCCGCCGGGGAGCTCGGAGTCCTTTCCCCGATCGCTGCCGCTCTGTTCTTCTCGCCGCGGTTGAAGCCGGACCGTCTCCTCAGCGACACGGACACGTCTCCCTCCGTCAGTCCGTCCTCCCGCCCTCCGCTTCAGCCCGGCGACTGGCGGCGTCAGCACCGCGCCCACGTGACTGCCACGTCCCCACCTCCCGGCGCCAGCCCCGCCCTCCCTGACGTATGCCGGCCCCGCCCTCCCTGACGTGTACCGGCCCCGCCCCCCCCAGCGCTTGCGCGCCGCGAAACCGAACTCAAGCCCCGCCCCTCCGGCACTGGCCCCGCCCTCCCTGACGTACGCCGGCCCCGCCCTCCCTGACGTACGCCGGCCCCACCCCCCCCCCCCCCCAGCGCGTGTGCGTCGCGAACCCGAGCTCAAGCCCCGCACCCTCCCCATCACCTTGCGCATGCGCATCGCCGGCCCGCAGCAAAGCCCCGCCCCTCCCGCCAGCTGGGCATCCGAGTGGGCGTGGCTAATATTTAAAGAGACACCGCCCATCCTGGTGGGGGAAGTGGAGGAGAGAGGGCAGGGAGGGGGGAGGAGTGGGGAAAGAGGGGGAGGAGTGGGGGGAAGAAGGGGAGGAGTGGGGGAGAGGGGGAGGGGTGAGGAGTGGGGGGAGAGGGGGAGGGGGAGGAGTGGGGGGAGAGGGGGAGGGGGAGGAGTGGGGGGGAGAGGGGGAGGGGGAGGAGTGGGGGGAGAGGGGGAGGGGGAGGAGTGGGGGGAGAGGGGGAGGGGGAGGAGTGGGGGGGAGAGGGGGAGGGGGAGGAGTGGGGGAGAGGGGGAGGGGGAGGAGTGTGGGGGGAGAGGGGAGGAGTGGGGTACAGGGGAAGGGGGGAGGAAGGGAGGGGAGGGGGGGGGTGGGGAGAAACTGATTCAGGGTTGTGATAGCATTGCTAATGGAGACACAGAGTGATGGAGACAAGGAGACACGAGGGTGTGAGCTACAGGGAGAGGTTTGTTCTCTATTCCTTGGAGCGCAGGAGATGAGGGATGATTTTATCTTGCCCACACCGCCCAACATGTCCCACCTGCCCGCGTTTGGTCCAGATCCCTCCAAACCTGTCCTACCCTATCAGTCTGAAGAAGGGTTTCGGCCCGAAACGTCACCTATCTCCTTCGCTCCATAGATGCTGCTGCACCCGCTGAGTTCTCCAGCACTTTGTCTACCTGGCTAAATCCATGTACCTGTTTAAACTGTTTCTTCAACGTTGGGATAGTCCCAGCCTCAACTACCTCCTCCGGCAGCTCGTTCCATACACCCACCACCTCTGTGTGAAAAAGTTACCCGTCAGGTTCCTATTAAATCTTTTCCCCTTCACCTTGAACCCATGTCCTCTGGCCCTCGATTCCCCTACTCTGGGCAAGAGACTCTGTGCGTCTACCCGATCTATTC
>JAWMAR010000313.1:776229-855459 GCA_036785375.1 Leucoraja ocellata
AAACGATTGAATAAATAATAATAAGTGTCGGGGGGGGGGTGGTGATTGGCTGTCACCGAGGTACGTTGTTGAGTAGAGTGACAGCCGCCGGGAAGAAAGATGTTCCTCGACCTGCTGGTTCGGCAACGGAGAAGAGACTGTAGCGCATCCGGATGGTTGGAGGGTAAACCAGTCCATGGTTGGGGTGAGGCAGTCCTTGGCGATGTGAGCGCCTCCGCCCGGACAGCGCTTGCTTTGGACAGACTCAATGGAGGGGAGCGAGGAACGGTGATGCGTTGGGCAATTTTCACCACCTCTGGCTAAGGATCAGGGTGTGGAGAGAAGGCAGGTACGGGATACTGAGTTGGATGATCAGCCATGGTAGGATGTCCGGTGCAGGCTCGAAGGGCCGAATGGCCTCTACTCTTGCACCTATTTTCTATGTTTCTATGTTTATGTTATACAGTTATCTCCCTCCCTCTCTCTCTCTCCCCCTCCCTCTCTCTCTCCCAATCTCGCTTATCTCTGTCATTACAACACATCAACCGTTAAAAGCCGTGGTTAAATCGTATCTTTCAAGCTTCTAATCTTAATTGTGAAATCTACCTCAACAGCTCTTTCAGGCCCAGAACCTGTCACGGTGACGCAGCGGTAGAGTTGCTGCCTCACGGCGCCAGAGACCAGAGTTCAATCCCGACCACGGGCGCTGTCTGTACAGAGTTTGCACGTTCTCCCCGTGACATAGAAACATAGAAATCAGGTGCAGGAGTAGGCCATTCGGCCCTTCGAGCCTGCACCGCCATTCAATATGATCATAGCTGATCATCCAACTCAGTATCCCGTACCTGCCTTCTCTCCATACCCCCTGATCCCTTTAGCCACAAGGGCACATCTAACTCCCTCTTAAATATAGCCAATGAACTGGCCTCAACTACCCTCTGTGGCAGAGAGTTCCAGAGATTCACCACTCTCTGTGTGAAAAAAGTTCTTCTCATCTCGGTTTTAAAGGATTTCCCCCTTATCCTTTAGCTGTGACCCCTTGTTCTGGACTTCCCCAACATCGGGAGCAATCTTCCTGCATCTAACCTGTCCAACCCCTTAAGAATTTTGTAAGTTTCTATAAGATCCCTTCTCAATCTCCTAAATTCTAGAGAGTATAAACCAAGTCTATCCATTCTTTCTTCATAAGACAGTCCTGACATCTCAGGAATCAGTCTGGTGAACCTTCTCTGCACTCCCTCAATGGCAATAATGCCCTTCCTCAGATTTGGAGACCAAAACTGCACGCAATACTCCAGGTGTGGTCTCACCAAGACCCTGTACAACTGCAGTAGAACCTCCCTGCTCCTATACTCAAATCCTTTTGCAATGAAAGCTAACATACCATTCGCTTTCTTCACTGCCTGCTGCACCTGCATGCCTACTTTCAATGACTGGTATACCATGACACCCAGGTCTCGTTGCATCTCCACTTTTCCTAATCGGCAACCATTCAGATAATAGTCTGCTTTCCTGTTTTTGCCAACAAAGTGGATAAGCTCACATTTATATACATTATACTGCATCTGCCATGCGTTTGCCCACTCACCCAGCCTATCCAAGTCACCTTGCAGCCTCCTAGCATCCTCCTCACAGCTAACACTGACCCCCAGCTTCGTGACATCCGCAAACTTGGAGACGTTTCATTCAATTCCCTCGTCCAAATCATTAATATATATTGTAAATAGCTGGGGTCCCAGCATTGAGCCTTGCGGTACCCCACTAGTCACTGCCTGCCACTCTGAAAAGGACCCGTTTACTCTTGCTCTTTGCTTCCTGTCTGCCAGCCAGTTCTCTATCCACATCAATACTGAACCCCCAATACCGGTTGCTTTAAGTTTGTATACTAATCTCTCTTGTGGGACCTTGTCGAAAGCCTTCTGGAAGTCGAGATATAACCCATCCACTGGTTCTCCCTTATCCACTCTACTAGTTACATCCTCGAAAAATTCTATAAGATTCGTCAGACATGATTTACCTTTCATAAATCCACGCTGACTTTGTCCAATGATTTCACCACTTTCCAAATGTGCTGCTATCCCATCTTTAATAACTGACTCTAGCAGTTTCCCCACTACCGATGTTAGACTAACTGGTCTGTAATTCCTCATTTTCTCTCTCCCTCCCTTCTTAAAAAGTGGGGTTACGTTTGCTACCCGCCAATCCTCAGGAACTACTCCAGAATCTAAAGAGTTTTGAAAGATTATTACTAATGCGTAGACAGTGTGTGAGACACTAATGCGTAGACAGTAATAGTAGACAGTGTGTGAGGCAGGAGGCAGAGAAGGGAAGCACTCAGACCCAACATGTAGAAGAAAAAAATAATAAACAGAGAATAAGAGGTGGTGGATTTCTTGAATGTGTGAGCAGAGAGACAGGGGGGTGTAAAATGAGGGTAGAAGCAATAGGTAGCAAGGTGAAAAGTAAAAGTGGCAGGCAGACAAAACCAGGGCAAAAATCAAAAAGGGCCACTTTTCAACATCATTGTATAAGGGGTCAGAGTGTTGTAAAAACAAGCCTGAAGGCACTGTGTCTCAATGCAAGGAGCATTCGTAATAAGGTTCTTGGTTCTTGGTTACTTGGTCCTCCAAAATATTCCAACTGGAATTTAAACTGGAGGTGGTGAAGGCAGGGGTTCAGCCAGAAAGGGTTATTGGGAAGAAAGAGCTACTTTAAATGTAGTTGCATCTGGTTGGGTAACTGTAGTTGGGTGGAGATTATTCCATGCTTTAATTGTGCGGGGGAAGAACGAATTGCTGTACACGTCTGTCTTTGTAGCTGGGATCACAAATTGGTGGATGAGTTGAACGTGCAGATGGCCATTAATGACTATTATATAGTTGGGATCACGGAGACATGGCTCCAGGGTGACCAAGGCTGGGAGCTGAACATCCAGGGATATTCAATGTTCAGGAGGGATAGAGAGAAAGGAAAAGGAGGTGGGGTAGCATTGCTGGTCAGAGAGGAGATTAACGCTATAGAAAGGAAGGACATTAGTTTGGAGGATGTGGAATCGATATGGGTAGAGCTGCGAAACACTAAGGGCAGTAAACGCTAGTGGGAGTTGTGTACAGGCCACCTAACAGTAGTAGTGGAGTTGGGGATGGCATCAAACAGGAAATTAGAAATGCGTGCAACAAAGGTAAAACAGTTATAATGGGTGACTTCAATCTACATATAGATTGGGTGAATCAAATTGGCAGGGGTGCTGAGGAAGAGGATTTCTTGGAATGCATGCGGGATAGTTTTCTAAACCAACATGTAGAGGAACCAACGAGAGAGCAGGCTATTCTAGACTGGGTATTGAGTAATGAGGAAGGGTTAGTTAGCAGTCTTGTTGTGCGTGGCCCCTTGGGCAAGAGTGACCATAATATGGTTGCGTTCTTCATTAGGATGGAGAGTGACATAATTAATTCAGAAACAAGGGTTCTGAACATAAAGAAAGGTAACTTTGAGGGTATGAGACGTGAATTGGCCAAGATAGACTGGCAATTGATTCTTAAAGGGTTGACGGTGGATCAGATTCAGATTCAGATTCAAACTTGTGCAATGGTTGTACAATGGACGGCATTTAAAGACTGCATGGATGAACTACAACAATTGTTCATTCCAGTTTGGCAAAAGAATAAATCAGGGAAGTTAGTGCATCCGTGGATATCAAGGGAAATCAGGGATAGTATCAAAACAAAAGATGAAGCATACAAATTAGCCCGAAAAAGCAGCCTACCATAGGACTGGGAGAAATTCAGAGTCCAGCAGAGGAGAACAAAGGGCTTAATTAGGAAAGGGAAAATAGATAATGAAAGAAAACTAGCAGGGAACATAAAAACTGACTGCAAATATTTTTTATAGATATGTGAAGAGAAAAAGATTAGTTAAAACAAATGTAGGTCCCTTGCAGTCAGAAACTGGTGAATTGATCATGGGGAACTAGGACATGGCAGACCAATTGAATAACTACTTTGGCTCTGTCTTCACTAAGGAAGACATAAATAATCTGCCGGAAATAGCAGAGGGACCGGGGGTCAAATGAGATTGAGGAACTGAGTGAAATCCAGGTTAGCCAGGAAGTGGTGTTAGGTAAATTGAATGGATTAAAGGCAGATAAATCCCCAGGGCCAGATAGGCTGCATCGCAGAGTACTTAAGGAAGTAGCCCCAGAAATAGTGGATGCATTAGTGATAATTTTTCAAAACTCTTTAGATTCTGGAGTAGTTCCTGAGGATTGGAGGGTAGTTAATGTAACCCCACTTTTTAAAAAGGGAGGGAGAGAGAAAACGGGGAATTACAGGCCAGTTAGTCTAACATCGGTAGTGGGGAAACTGCTAGAGTCAGTTATTAAAGATGGGATAGCAGCACATTTGGAAAGTGGTGAAATCATTGGACAAAGTCAGCGTGGATTTATGAAAGGTAAATCATGTCTGACGAATCTTATAGAATTTTTCGAGGATGTAACTAGTAGAGTGGATAAGGGAGAACCAGTGGATGTGTTATATCTGGACTTTCAGAAGACTTTCGACAAGGTCCCACATAAGAGATTAGTATACAAACTTAAAGCTCACGGCATTGGGGGGTTCAGTATTGATGTGGATAGAGAACTGGCTGGCAGACAGGAAGCAAAGAGTAGGAGTAAACAGGTCCTTTTCAGAGTGGCAGGCAGTGACTAGTGGGGTACCGCAGGGCTCAGTGCTGGGACCCCAGCTATTTACAATATATTAATGATTTGGACGAGGAAATTGAATGCAACATCTCCAAGTTTGCGGATAACACGAAGCTGGGGGACAGTGTTAGCAGGGAGGAGGATGCTATGAGGCTGCAAGGTGACTTGGATAGGCTGGGTGAGTGGGCAAACACATGGCAGGTGCAGTATAATGTGGATAAATGTGAGGTTATCCACTTTGTTGGCAAAAACAGGAAAATAGACTATTATCTGAATGGTTGCTGATTAGGAAAAGGGGAGATGCAACGAGACCTGGGTGTCATGGTACACCAGTCATTGAAAGTAGGCATGCAGGTGCAGCAGGCAGTAAAGAAAGCGAATGGTATGTTAGCATTCATAGCAAAAGGATTTGAGTATAGGAGCAGGGAGGTTCTACTGCAGTTGTACATGGTCTTGGTGAGACCACACCTGGAGTATTGCGTCCAATTTTGGTCTCCAAATCTGAGGAAAGACATTCTTGCCATAGAGGGAGTACAGAGAAGGTTCACCAGACCGATTCCTGGGATGTCAGGACTTTCATATGAAGAAAGACTGGATAGACTTGGCTTGTACTCGCTAGCATTTAGAAAATTGAGGGGGGATCTTATAGAAACGTACAAAATTCTTAAGGGGTTGGACAGGCTAGATGCAGGAAGATTGTTCCCGTTGTTGGGGAAGTCCAGAACAAAGGGTCACTGTTTAAGGATAAGGGGAAATCTTTTAGGACCGAGATGAGAAAAACATTTATCACACAGAGAGTGGTGAATCTGTGGAATTCTCTGCCACAGAAGGTAGTTCAGGCCAATTCATTGGCTATATTTAAGAGGGAGTTAGATGTGGCCCTGGTGGCTAAAAGGATCAGGGGGTATGGAGAGAAGGCAGGTGCAGGATACTGAGTTGGATGAACAGCCATGATCATATTGAATGGCGGTGCAGGCTCGAAGGGCCGAATGGCCTCTACTCCTGCACCTAATTTCTATGTTTCTATGTTTATGTTATAGTTATCTCCCTCCCTTTCACTCTCTCTCCCCCTCCTTCTCTCTCTCTCTCTCTCCCAATCTCTCTTATCTCTGTCATTACAACACATCAACCGTTAAACGTTGTGGTTAAATCGTATCTTTCAAGCTTCTAATCTTAATTGTGAAATCTGCCACAACAGCTCTTTCAGGCCCAGAACCTGACACGGTGGCGCAGCGGTAGAGTTGCTGCCTCATGGCGCCAGAGACCCCGGTTCAATCCCGACCACGGGCGCTGTCTGTACAGAGTTTGCACGTTCTCCCCCCGACCTGTGTGGGTTTTCTCCTTGTGCTCCGGTTTCCTCCCACACTCCAAATAGGTGCAGGTTTGTAGGTTAATCGGCCTGGCATAAATTATAAATTGTCCCTGGTGTGTGTAGGATAGTGTTAGTGTGCGGGGATCGTATATGTGTGTACATTTATGCTATCCTGCACACACTTGGGACAATTTACACACATCAAGCCAATTAATCTACTGGCCTGCACGTCTTTGGAGTGTGGGAGGAAACCGGAGCATCCGGAGAAAACCCACGCAGGTCACGGGGAGAACGTGCAAACTCCGTACAGACAGCACCCGTGGTCGGGATCGAACCCGGTTCTCCAGCGCTGTGAGGCAGCGACTGTACCCGCTGCGCCACCATGCCGGACCGCAGGTGGCGATGGAGGCACATACGATAGAGGCATTTAAGTCGATTTTTAGTGCGAATGGCGGCCACATTAAGAGTTACGTGTGAAGTGTCACGGGCGGGATTAGCGCGCTGCAGAACACTGAGCCGTGTCACACACCCTACCGCCTTATAGTGCCAGAGACCCGGGTTCAATCCCGACCTGTGCTGTCTGTACGGAGTTAGTACGTTCTCCCCGTGACCTGCGTGGGTTTTCTCCGGGTGCTCCGGTTTTATACATTCTCCAATGTCAAGGCAGCAACTCTACGGCTGCTGACCCTGACATGCCGAGTTCAGCCAGCACGCAAAATCCAATTGTAACCTTTGTGATACTTTAATCATGTAGTCACTTATGGAGGGACTCAAATAGAGAAAGTTAGTGGACAGTGTGTGAGGCAGGAGGCAGAGAAGGGAAGCACTCAGACCCAACATGTAGGGGGGGGAAAGAAGAAAAAAATAATAAACAGAGAATAAGAGGTGGTGGGTTTCTTAAATGTGTGAGCAGAGAGACAGGGGGGTGTAAAATGAGGGTGGAAGCAATAGGGAGCAAGGTGAAAAGTAAAAGCGGCAGGCAGACAAATCCAGGGCAAAAATCAAAAAGGGCCACTTTTCAACATCATTGTATAAGGGGTAAGAGTTTTGTAAAAACAAGCCTGAAGGCTTTGTGTCTCAATGCAAGGAGCATTCGTAATAAGGTGGATGAGTTAAATGTGCAGATAGCTATTAATGATTATGATATAGTTGGGATCACGGAGACATGGCTCCAACTTGCCCAGAATGCAGCCGCCCGACTCATCACCCACACCAAATCCTGGCATCACATCACTCCAGTCCTCAAACAACTTCACTGGCTTCCCATCTCCCACCGGATCACCTACAAAATCTTGATCCTCACCTACAAAGCCCTCCACCATCTGGCCCCCCCATATCTCACTGACCTCCTCTCCCCCTACCAACCCTCACGGTCCCTCAGATCCACATCAGCCGGTCTCCTCTCCATCCACAAGTCCAACCTCCGCAGTTTTGGGGACAGAGCCTTCTCCAGGGCAGCTCCCAGGCTCTGGAACTCCCTCCCCCAACTGATCCGCAATTCCGTGTCCCTCACCATCTTCCAGTCCCACCTCAAGACCCATCTCTTCACCTCTGCCTATCCTTAGCCCCACGTCCCCCTCTCTTTTCATCTGTGCTTGAATTGCCTCATATTGTGTTTTGAATTAAATTCTGTCTTTACTTTGTGTACTAGTCATGTCTCTACTATGTATTTCATTCCCCTTACATGTTTTTCCTCTACCTGCTAATTTTTTGTAAGGTGTCCTTGAGACTCTTGAAAGGCGCCCATATATAAAATTTATTATTATTATTATTATCAAGGCTGCGAGCTGAACATCCAGGGATATTCAATATTCAGGGATGGACAGAAAGGAAAAGGAGGTGGGGTAGCGTTGCTTTGTTAGAGAGGAGATTAATGCAATAGAAAGGAAGGACATTAGCTTGGAGGATGTTGAATCGATAAAAGTAGAGCTGCGAAACACTAAGGGGCTGAAACCGCTGGTGGGAGTTGTGTACAGGCCACCTAACAGTAGTAGTGAAGTTGGGGATGGCATCAAACAGGAAATTAGAAATGCGTGCAACAAAGGCAAAACAGTTATAATGGGTGACTTCAATCTACATATAGATTGGGTGAATCAAATTGGCAGGGGTGCTGAGGAAAAGGATTTCTTGGAATGTATGCGGGATAGTTTTCTAAACCAACATGTAGTGGAACCAACAAGAGAGCAGGCTATTATAGACTGGGTATTGAGTAATGAGGAAGGGTTAGTTAGCAATCTTGTTGTACGTGGGCCCTTGGGCAAGAGTGACCATAATATGGTTGAGTTCTTCATTAGGATGGAGAGTGACATAATTAATTCAGAAACAAGGGTCCTGAACTTAAAGAAAGGTAACTTTGAGGGTATGAGACGTGAATTGGCCAAGATAGACTGGCAATTGATTCTTAAAGGGTTGAAGGTGGATCAGATTCAGATTCAAACTTGTGCAATGGTTGTACAATAGACGGCATTTAAAGACTGCATGGATGAACTACAACAATTGTTCATTCCAGTTTGGCAAAAGAATCAATCAGGGAAGGTAGTGCATTCGTGGATATCAAGGGAAATCAGGGATAGTATCAAAACAAAAGATGAAGCATACAAATTAGCCAGAAAAAGCAGTCAACCAGAGGACTGGGAGAAATTCAGAGTCCAGCAGAGGAGGACAAAGGGCTTAATAAGGAAAGGGAAAATAGATAATGAAAGAAAACTGGCAGGGAACATAAAAACTGACTGCAAATGTTTTTTATAGATATATGAAGAGAAAAAGATTAGCTAAAACAAATGTAGGTCCCTTGCAGTCAGAAACAGGTGAATTGATCATGGGGAACAAGGACATGGCAGACCAATTGAATAACTACTTTGGCTCTGTCTTCACTAAGGAAGACATAAATAATCTGCCGGAAATAGCAGGAGACCGGGGGTCAAATGAGATTGAGGAACTGAGTGAAATCCTGGTTCGCCGGGAAGTGGTGTTAGGTAAATTGAATGGATTAAAGGCCGATAAATCCCCAGGGCCAGATAGGCTGCATCCCAGAGTACTTAAGGAAGTAGCCTCAGGAATAGTGGATGCATTAGTGATAATTTTTCAAAACTCTTTAGATTCTGGAGTAGTTCCTGAGGATTGGAGGGTAGCTAATGTAACCCCACTTTTAAAAAAAGGAGGGAAAGAGAAAACGGAAGTACAGATCAGTTAGTCTAACATCGGTAGTGGGGAAACTGCTAGAGTCAGTTATTAAAGATGGGATAGCAGTACATTTGGAAAGTGGTGAAATCATTGGACAAAGTCAGCATGGATTTATGAAAGGTAAATCATGTCTGGCGAATCTTATAGGATTTTTCGAGGATGTAACTAGTAGAGTGGATAAGGGAGAACCAGTGGATGTGTTATATCTGGACTTTCAGAAGGCTTTCGACAAGGTCCCACATAAGAGATTAGTATACAAACTTAAAGCACACGGTATTGGGGGTTCAGTTCCCAGGCTCTGGAACTCCCTCCCCCAACTGATCCGCAATTCCGTGTCCCTCACCATCTTCCAGTCCCGCCTCAAGACCCATCTCTTCACCTCTGCCTATCCTTAGCCCCACGTCCCCCTCCCTTTTCATCTGTACATGAATTGCCTCATATTGTGTTTTGAATTGAATTCTGTCTTTTATTTGTGTACTAGTCATGTCTCTACTATTTATTTCATTCCCCTTACATGTTTTTCCTCTACCTGCTAAATTTTTGTAAGGTGTCCTTGAGACTCTTGAAAGGCGCCCATCAATAAAATTTATTATCCTCGGCACACATGTGGCAGAGGGGGGCTCTGAGCGAGGTGGCCAAAAATGGCGGCCGTAGGTGGCGGCGTTCTCTCGGAAATCGCAGCACAGAAGTCCAAAAGCGGTCAAGAACAGACATTTAGTAAAATAGATTAATGATTTGGGCAAGGGAATTGAATGCAACATCTCCAAGTTTGTGGATGACACAAAGCTGGGGGGCAGTGTTAGCTGTGAGGAGGATGCCAGGAGGCTGCAAGGTGACTTGGATAGGCTGGGCGAGTGGGCAAATGCATGGCAGATGCAGTATAATGTGGATAAATGGGAGGTTATCCCCTTTGGTGGCAAAAACAGGAATGTAGACTTTTATCTGAACGGTGGCCGATTAGGAAAAGGGGATATGCAACGAGACCTGGGTGTCATGGTACACCAGTCATTAAAAGTACGGATGCAGGTGCAGCAGGCAATGAAGAACGCGAATGGTATGTTAGCATTCATAGCAAAAGGATTTGAGTATAGGAGCAGGGAGGTTCTACTGCAGTTGTACAGGGTCTTGGTGGGACCACACCTGGAGTATTGCGTACAGTTTTGGTCTCCAAATCTGAGGAAAGTCATTCTTGAGGAGGGATCTTATAGGAACTTACAAAATTCTTAAGGGGTTGGGCAGGCTAGATGCAGGAAGATTGTTCCCGATGTTGGGGAAGTCCAGAGCAAGGGGTCACAGTTTACGGATAAGGGGGAAATCTTTTAGGACCGAGATGAGAATTTTTTTTCACACAGTGGTAACTCTCTAGAATTCTCTGCCACAGGAGGTAGTTGAGGCCAGTTCATTGGCTATATTTAAAAGGGAGTTAGATGTGGCCCTTGTGGCTAAAGGGATCAGGGGGTATGGTGAGAAGGCAAGTACAGGATACCGAGTTGGATGATCAGCCATGATCATATTGAATGGCGGTGCTGGCTTGAAGGGCCGAATGGCCTCTACTCCTGCACCTATTTTCTATGTTTATGTTATACAGTTATCTCCCTCCCTCTCTCTCTCCCCCTCCCTCTCTCTCTCCCAATCTCTCTTATCTCTGTCATTACAACACATCAACCGTTAAAAGCCGTGGTTAAATCGTATCTTTCAAGCTTCTAATCTTAATTGTGAAATCTGCCACAACAGCTCTTTCAGGCCCAGAACCTGTCACGGTGACGCAGCGGTAGAGTTGCTGCCTCATGGCGCCAGAGACCAGAGTTCAATCCCGACCACGGGCGCTGTCTGTACAGAGTTTGCACGTTCTCCCCCTGACCTGTGTGGGTTTTCTCCTTGTGCTCCGGTTTCCTCCCACACTCCAAAGAGGTGCTGGTTTGTAGGTTAATCGGCTTGGCATAAATTATAAATTGTCCCTGGTGTGTGTAGGATAGTGTTAGTGTGCGGGGATCGCTGGTCGGTGCAGACTCGGTGGGCCCAAGGGCCTGTTTCCGTGCTGTATCTGTAAACTAAACTAAACCCTTCAAACACGCGCATTGAGTGCCTGAGGAAGACATTTACCCTTTTTAAACGCTGTCCCGTTCAATCGAATCAGAATTAGGATGGTGCGGTGGTGCAGTCTGTGTGGAGTTTGCACGTTCTCCCCGTGGGTTTTCTCCAGGAGCTCCCTTTGCTCAACCAATGAGTTTATTTATGGTTTCATCTGATGTGATTGGTTCGCACTGCACAATAAAACTTTTCACTGTACCACGGTTTTGTAGTTTAGAGATACAGCGCGGAAACAGGCCCTTCGGCCCACCGAGCCCGTTCCTTCTCTCCTGAGATGCTGCTTGTCCCGCTGAGTTACTCCAGCATTGTGTGCCTATCGTCGATTTAAACCAGCATCTGCAGTTCCTTCATACACATTTTATCTGCGCTTGTATAACCATATAACAATTACAGCACGGAAACAGGCCATCTCGGCCCTAGAAGTCCGTGCCGAACAACTTTTTTCCCTTAGTCCCACCTGCCTGCACTCATACCGTAACCCTCCATTCCCTTCTCATCCATATGCCTATCCAATTTATTTTTAAATGATACCAACGAACCTGCCGCCACCACTTCCACTGGAAGCTCATTCCACACCGCTACCACTCTCTGAGTAAAGAAGTTCCCACTCATGTTACCCCTAAACTTCTGTCCCTTAATTCTGAAGTCATGTTTAGTTTAGAAACACAGCTCGGAAACAGGCCCTTCAAGTCTGTGCCAACCAGCGATCCCCGCACATTAACGCTATCCTACACGCACCTGGGATAATTTTACAAATATACCAATCCAAATAACCAACTTATATACAGGTTTGTAGGTTAATCGGCTTGTTAGAAATGTAAAATTGTCCCTAGTGCTTGTAGTGTAGTGTTAATGTGCGGGGATCATATATGTATGTACAATTATACTATCCTGCCCCCACTCCTCCATCCTCCTTCTCCCCTCCTCTTCCTTCCTCCGCGCCCCTCTCTCCTCCTCCAACCCCCTCTCCTCCCCTCGCTTTCCCCCCTCCTCTCCCCTCACCCACCCCGTTTCCTTCTCACCCCTCCCCCATGTGTGTGGGGGGGTATTTAGTGTGCGATGCCGAATGACGCCCCCCCCACCCCACCGCAACCGCGTATTGGGGGAACCCGTTGTTTCATGCTGTTGATGTCCGTTATTCCAGCTGTTGATGCCCGCTATTCCAGTTGTTGACGCCAGCTATTTCCAGCTGCTGATGCCCGTTCATCTGATGCCTGCCACATCTGTAGCCGATCCACTCTCCCGCAAGATGAACATCCTTGAGCTCCACCGGCCGGTACGTCGACATTTTATAACCTTGTGACTATAAACGCATGTCATGTATATGTAACAAACGCCTTTAATTATTTCCCTGTACGAAATACCAGATGTGCCTTTTATTATAATTCTATTCTCAATGCAACCTTAACCTTATTGCTAAGTTCAAGTGTATTTTTTCTAGACAATAGGTGCAGGAGTAGGCCATTCGGCGCTTTGAGCCAGCACCGCCATTCAGTGTGACCATGGCTGATCATCCCCAATCGGTACCAGTCTCTATACTTATAAAACTCTGATCTTGGATGTGTGTGTGTATTTGTGCAATGTTCATGTGCGTTCCCCGTTTGTTACTTCCCGTTTTTTTCCGGGACTAATTTCTTTACAATTTAAAAAGTTTGTGGTTATTTACTCTTTAAATTTACCTGAATCAAAATTCTCTACCTCTCCAGAAACCACTGTACCATCTACAAGTACAGAGGCAACTACAACAGCTTCAAGCACCACATCAGTTCCCACATTAACGACAATAGAAACAACTACAGGCAGCACAAGTGCATCTACAACAGAAGCTACCACCACCTTCACGACCACAATACTTACACCCATTGGTGAATCCGGTATGCAAGAGGAATGCAAAATAAATATGTTCCTTCCACATCCAGTGAGTAAGAATCATTAAAGTAGAACAAGTTATCATGGATTGACCATGTGTGTTCCATGGCTTATACTGTTGGCCTATCTTCTGTCAAAAACACCACAGATTTTGTTTCCAAACTCTTTGGTCCCTCTCTAGCTGCTCCTACGCAGTTGGAGGCTATGCGTGAGTGGATAGGGCAGGGGATGGGATAAAAGGAGCGAATGAATAATAGAAATATAATATCGGGGGGTGGATAGTGTGTGTGTGTGTGGGGGGGGGGGGGGTGGGTGGATAGTGTGTGTGTATGTGTGTGTGAAACTGCAGCAACCCCCCCCCCCCCCCCGCAAACGCGCGTTGGGGAAACAGAATCAATGGGTCTGCCCTTGGTCTAGTCTATTATATATCTATATAATATTAAAATTGTGTGTGTGTGTGTGTGTTTCTGCCTGACTTGCGGGTGCCAGCCTTTGATTCGTTGCTACGCCAACACCAGACCCACAAACGCCCAGATTTCTTCCATTTCGGTAGAGATTTCACTTTTCATTCCAAGTATCCACTCCTGATTAAATTTTGTTGTGTTTAAGTACACATTTTTAATAAAAACCCTTCTCCCCCCCCCCGCTCACTCATTTTTTCACAGATCTTGTCTCAAAGACGCCATTTAAAAACAGCCGCACTGCTGAGTCCTGAATGGCTTGAGTTGGAGGACCACGTCTCCCATGGGGGCTACGGGTAGGGAACAGCTGCGTTGGGGGAGCAGACCCAACGGGTCTGCACTTGGTCTAGTATCTATTAAAACTCTGTGTGTGGGTGTGTGAGTGTCATTTTGCATGTGAAACGTATCTCCTCGTAACCAGATGCCGAAACGGGAAAATGTTTACATATTTCAGTAGAGATTTTCCTTACGATTTTAGAAATCCACTCCTATGTACCATTGGTACATTATTTCCCTGACATTTTTATTAAAATTGTTGACCAATCTAACCTTTTTTTAATATCTGACCACTGCCCAGCGGCTGACGTTACAATAACAGTGAAATTTTTACATCTTCTGGTAGAAATGTTCCTTATAATTTAAAAAATCCAATCATCTATGAATTTGATCAATTATTTCTCGAGATATTTACTAAAATCTTTAACCAAACTGACATTTAAAAAAATATATTAAGGTTGCCCAGCTGCTGACCTCACAATGCCTTTGCATCTGGCCCAAGTGTCTGCTGGCCTCACCCCCCCCCCCCCCCCGAGCTTGCCAGGTTGTAGATTCCATTGGTTTTCCTTGAAATTAATTTAATTATTTGTCACTTAACATCACTAATTCTTAACATTAACTTTTAATTTCAAAGAGTTAACAAAAAAAATAAATTTGCTGTCTTCATTGACAGCTTAAATCGGACCCGCTGTGTGTGTGTGGAGGGGGGGGGGGGAAGGGAGTAAATCTTAAAATCAAACTGCTGCATGAGTCACAGTGCCATCTCACAGATGTCCAATCACAATGGATCTCATTTAGATATGATATCATAATGAGACAGGGGTGGGAGATCTCTCCCTCCCCCTCCCATCCACCCCCGTACCTTTCCGCCACTACCCCTTCTCTCTCTCCCCCTCTTCCTCCCTCCCTTCTCTCTCTCCCCCTCTTCCTTCTCCCTTCTCACTCTGTCTCCCCCTCCACTCTCCCTTCCCCTTCCTCCTCCCCCTCTCCCATCACCTCTTCTCCCAGACCCCTCTCACCTCCCCCCACCCCTCTCTGCCCCCCCCCCCGCAACCAATTTTCTATCCATTTCAGCACTCTACCCCCAATACCATGTGCCCTAATTTTGCCCACTTATCTCCTATGTGGGACCTTATGAAAAGCTTTCTGAAAGTCCAGGTACACTACATCCACCGGCTCTCCCTTGTCCATTTTCCTAGTTATCTCTTCAAAAAATTCCAGAAGATTAGTCAAGCATGATTTCCCCATCATAAATCCATGCTCTCGGACCGATCCTGTTTTATTGTTATCCAAATGAGCGGCTTTTTCATCTTTTATAATTGACTCCAGCATCTTCCCCACCTCAGGCTAACTGGTCTATATGTTTCTATGTGTGGGGTGGAGCGATATTCTGGGCTGCGTCCACTCTTGCGGGTATTGGACGGAGCCGTTCCCAAACCGTGCCATGATACTTCCCTGTTAAGATGCTTTATCTCTACGCCCCAACTGTATAATGTGCACTCCCTTATCAGCTGTCATCAGTTTCTTTGAGGTGGGAGACTCATCGGAAGTCGGGTGTGATAGTGGATCAGGGCTGAGCACTATATGAAGTGTCTCATCGAGTCCCAGCTACAGACCCAGACGCACGCAGGAGAGATGAGTCTCCAGAGCCTGATGTTCCTGCTCCTCATCTCCGCGGCCCAGGTAACTGGACTGGAGGGGAGAGATGCCACACTCCTGGGCCGCCGAAGGTAAGACAAGATCCTGCATACTCCACACAGACAGTGCCCCGCTTGTGAACTGTGCAGGAAGAAACTGCAGACGTAGAGAATCCTAGAGTGATACAGTGTGGAAACGAGCCCTTCTGCCCAACTCGCACACACCGGCCAACATGTCCCAGCTATACTAGTGTCCACCTGCCTGTGTTTGGTCCATATCCCTCTGAACCTGTCCAACTTTCGTAAACATTGGGATGGTCCCAGCCTCAACTATCTCCTCCGGCAGCTCGTTCCATACACCCACCGCTATTTAGACAATAGACAGTAGACAATAGATGCAGGAGTAGGTCATTCGGCCCTTCGAGCCAGCACCGCCATTCAATGTGATCATGGCCGATCATCCCCAATCAGTACCCTGTTCCTGCCTTCTCCCCATATACCCTGACTGCTATCTTTAAGAGCCCTATCTAACTCTCTCTTGAAACCGGCCTCAATGAGGCAGCAAATTCCACAGACTTACAACTCTCTGTGTGAAAAAGTGCTTCCTCGTCTCCATTCTAAATGGCTTCACCCTTATTCTTAAACTGTGGCCCCTGGTTCTGGACTCCCCCAACATCGGGAACATGTTTCCTGCCTCTAGCGTGTCCAAATAAACATCGGGAACATGTTTCCTGCCTCTAGCGTGTCCAAATCCTTAATATTCAATAAGATTCCCTCTCATCCTTCACAACCAGAGTTTCCGTGCTGTATCTCTCAAGTCTGAAAGTCTCTTACAAGCCGTGTGCAGGGGTGGGGAATGGGAGGGGGCTGGAAATCGAGGGGCAAGATTTTAAAACATGCGTAAAATTTCTTTCCAATTTATGATCTAGGACAAGATGGTGTCGATGTTCTGCGATTTCATGCAGACCTATAATAAATCCTACAAGGACCAGGAAGGTAAGGTTCTGTGTCTCAAACCTGTGACTGTGGTAGACAAAAATGCTGGAGAAACTCAGCGGGTGAGGCAGCATCTCGACCCAAAACATCACCTATTCCTTCGCTCCATAGATGCTGCCTCACCCGCTGAGTTTCTCCAGCATTTTTGTCTGCCTTCGATTTTTCCAGCATCTGTTCTTTCTTAAACAAACCGGTGTCTTTGTTCATTCAAGATAGACACAAATTGCTGGAGTAACTCAGCGGGACAGGCAGCATCCCTGGAGAGAAGGAATGGGCGACGTTTCGGGTCGAGACCCTTCTTCAGACTATCCTTTATCATCGTTAGTTTTTTTGCATATCTTTCTTTCACGTTATGTATCTCGCTACATCACCATCTATATCTCTTGTTTCCCCTCTCCCGCCCTCCTCCCCCTCAGTCTGAAGAAGGGTCTCGACCCAAAACCTCACCCATTCCTGCGCTCCTGAGAGGCTGCCTGTCCCGCTGAGTTCTCCAGCATTGTGTGCTTGTCTTCAATTTAAACCCACATCTGCAGTTCCTTCCTACTCATTTTGTCTGCATTCATTTAGATTAGTTTAGTTTAGTTTAGAGATACAGCTCAGAAACAGGACCTTCGGCCCATCGAGTCCGCGCCGACCAGCGATCCCCACATTAACGCTATCCTACACGTACTAGGGACAATTTTACATTTATACCAATCCAAATAACCTACTTATATACAGGTTAATTGGCTTATTATAAATGATAAATTGTCCCTAGTGCTTGTAGTGTGGTGTTAATGTGCGGAGATCATATATGTGTGTACATTTATACTATCCTGCCCACACTAGGGACAATTTACCCACATCAAGCCAATTAATCTACTGGCCTGCACATCTTTGGAGTGTGAGAGGAATCCGGAGCACCCGGAGAAAACCCACGCAGGTCATGGAGAAAACCCCCCACCCTCACATCAGTCTGAACCATTCCTCCAATTCGACGACTTTCAAAAATATCATCCACGCATTCATCTCATCTCCTCCCGCCTTGACTACTGCAACTCCCTATACACTGGCATCAGCCAAACATCCCAGTCCCGCCTGCAATTGGTTCTGACGGGTACCTGTAAAAGGGAACACATCACCCCGATCCTGGCCTCTCTCCACTGGCTCCCAGTATGGTACAGAATCAACTTCAAGCTCCTCTATTCATTTACAAAGCCCTTAACGGGCTTGCTCCCCTCCTATATCAAAAATCTTCTAACTCACCACTCTACATCCAGGTCCCTCAGGTCGGCCGACTTGGGGCTACTGACTATCCCGCAGTCTAGGTTTAAGCTCAGGGGAAACCACACTTTTGCAGTTGCAGCACCTAGACTGTGGAACAGCATCCCTCTCCTCATCAGAACTGCCCCCTCCATCGACTCCTTTAAATCGAGGCTCAAAACCTATTTCTACTCCCTCGTGTTTTTGAGGCCCTCTGAGGGGGCGCTGTAAACAGTTTGTATGTGTGTATTGTTAGGTCTGTCTACCATTGTATGTATTAAATTAGTACCTGCACTGATGTGAAGCACTTTGGTCAACGCGAGTTGTTTTTAAATGAATACAAATAAAATTGATTGATTGATTGAAGAAGGGTTTCGACCCGAAACTTCACCTTTTTCCTTCGCTCCATAGATGCTGCCTCACCCGCTGAGAATCTCCAGCATTTTTGTCTACCTTCGATTTTCCAGCATCTGTAGATCCGATGTTGAAGGCAGATATTAAGCCGCGCCGGGCGCCAAGAAATTGTGTCCCCCCCATGTTTTGACAGCAATTTCCACCCCTGGTTCAACAGACATTTATTTTTCACAGATACAACCGCACACGGTGAAATTATTTTTGCTTATATTATACATGCGTGCGCTGCCACACAAGGCAGTGGAGGTGAATTCACTGGATGCTTTCATGAGATTTAGCTCTTGGGGCTAAAGGAATCAAGGGATATGGGGAGAAGGCAGTAACAGGGAACTGATTGTTGATCAGCCAAGATCATATTGAATGGCTGTGCTGGCTCGAAGGGCCGAACGGCCTACTCCTACTCCTGCTTTTTATGTTTCCTTGTTTCTTTGTAAGCGTGCGGGGATCGCTGGTCGGCGCGGACTCGACGGGCCTGTTTCCGCGCTGTATTGCTAAACGAAACTGAGCCGGGCTGATCCTAAACCTAGATTTCTCCGGCTTCCTTTCAGAAGAGACCCGACGTTTTAAGATCTTTGTGGAAAACCTGGAGCGGGCGAGGCAGCATCAGGAAACAGAGATCGGAGTGCCAGATACGGGGTCACCAAGTTCAGCGACCTCTCAGGTACGACTTTGAAGGCACCATCTCCGAGGAAGGTAGACACATATGCTGGAGAAATTCAGCTGGTGAGGCAGCATCTATGGAGCGAAGGAAATAGGTGACGTTCCCTAAGGGTATCAACCCGAAACGTCACCTATCCCTTCGCTCCATAGATATTCAATTCAATTCAATTCAATTTATTTGTCATTTGGACCCCTTTAGGTCCAAACCAAATGACGTTTCTGCAGCCATACATTACAAACAAATAGACCCAAGACACAACATAAGTTACATAAATATCCATCACATTGCTGTGATGGAAGGCCAAAAAACTTATCTCTCCACTGCACTCCCCCCCCCCCCCCGATGTCAGAGTCAAAGTCAAAGCCCCCGGCTGGCGATGGCGATTGTCCCGCGGCCATTAAAGCCACGCCGGGTGATGCAAGGTTGCACACCGGGTCTTGGTGTTGGAGCCCCCGGCGTGCGTTCGCAGAGTCCTGCGGCCATTCCAAGCCACGCGGGATGGTGCTGCAAGGCCCCGTTCCAGGAGCTCTTCAACCCTGTAACTCAGGCGGGAGAAGTCGCCGTTGCGGGAGCCCTGAAAAGCGGTCTCCCTCCAGGGACCCACGGGCTCCCGGTGCCGCCGTCCGCCAGACCCGCAGTTGCAGCCTCCGAATCTCCGGAGGCCGGGCCGCAGCAGTGCTCCACCACCGCTCCACCCGCTCCGGACTCGGCCAGCTCCGCGACGGTGAGGTGAGTCGTCGGCACCAGAGCCCCCGGTCTTCCTGTTGGAGGCCGCTCCTCATTGCAGCCCCAACTACAAGGGAGACCCGACAAAGAAAAGGTTGGGTCTCCCGTGCAGGGAGATTAAAAGTTACCCCCTCCCTCCCACCCACCCCCACCCCCCCACACACACACCCCAACAAAAAATAACAAAAACTACATAAAAACATAGACAAAAAATAATAAAAATGCAGACGGGCTGCAGAGGCCGCTGCTGACGAGAGTCGCGCCGCCTACCGCCTACCTACAAACATGTATGTTTTTGGAGTGGTGCTGCCTCATTCCCTGAGTTTCTCCAGCACTTTTGTCTACCAGCATCTGCAGTTCCTTCTTTCTTTCTTTTAAAATCTTTTTTTTGTTTTTTTTTCCAAAAATAAAAGCAAAAATGAAACATAAAAAAACAGAGCAAAAAGAATAATGAGAAACATAACAATGATATTGATACATAGGGATCAGGATTACATTAATAATAGGTATAACCTAATACGAGACCAGTGTCAAAATACACAATGATATAGACCTCTATGTAAATATAGTTAAATCTTTAAAAGGAAACTTATAAATGTTAAAAAAAAAGCACAAAGATAAAAAAACAACAAGAAAAAGAAAAAAGAAGGATGAGGGGGACCTCATTGAAACGTACAGAATAATGAAAGGCTTGGATAGAGTGGATGTGAAAATGTTTCCACTAATGGGAGAGTCCAGGACCAGAGGTCACAGCCTCAGAATTAAAAGACGTTCCTTTAGGAAGGAGATGAGGTGGAATTTCTTTAGTCAGACGGTGGTGAACCTGTGGAATTATTTGCCACAGAGGGCTGATGAGGCCAAGTCAGTGGATATATTAATGCAGAGATAGATAGATTCTTGATTAGTGCGAGTGTCAGGGGTTATGGGGAGAAGGCAGGAGAATGGGGTTAGGAGGGAGAGATAGACCAGCCTGATTGAATTGCGGAGGAGACTCGATGGGCCAAATGGCCTTATTCTACTCCTATAACTTGGCATCCCACCGAGCTATAGTTTCAATGACGTAAATAGCAAACAGGCCCTTCGGCCATCCCAACCAACCTCTCCAGAGAGAAAAGATTTACGAGGCTGTTGACAGCACTAGAACGCCTGAGCTATAGGGAGAGGTTGAGCAGGCTGGGTCTCTATTCCTTGGAGCGCAGGAGGATAAAGGGTGATCTTATAGATGTGTCTAAAATCATGAGAGGTATAGATTGAGTAGATGCATAGAGTCTCTTGCCCAGAGTCGGGGAATCGAGGACCAGAGAACATAGGTTTAAAGTGAAGGGTAAAGATTTATTAGGAATCTGAGGGGTGACTTTTTCACACAGAGGACGGTGGGTGTATGGAACGAGCTACCGGAGGAGGTAGTTGAGGCTGGGATTATCGCAACGTTTAAGAAACAGTTAGACAGGTACATGGATAGGACAGATTTGGAGGGATATGGACCAAACGTGGGGAGGTGGGACTAGTGTAGTGGGACATGTTGGCCGGTGTGGACAAGTTGGGCCGAAGGGCCTGTTTCCACGCTGTATGACTCTATGGCTCTGGAGTGAGCTGTGTGACTCCGCGTCCCACTGGAAGTTGGTGCCACCTTTTCTCTTGCAGCTGAGGAATTCCAGCAGGGAAGCCAAGCGCCGTCTATTCCATTAAAATGCAAAAAATTCTCCGGAAAACGCCAAAAAAACATCCCAAGGTCCGTGGACTGGCGGAAGAAGAATCGTGTCACAGCAGTTAAAGACCAGGTGAGGGTGATTTGCAAAGGTTAATAGCTCAATGGTCAGGAGGTAGGAACGGGGTACTGATTGGGGATGATCAGCCATGATCACATTGAACAAGCTGGCTCGAAGGGCGGAACGGCCTATTCCTGCACCTGTTGTCTATTGTCTAAGGTGACAAGCGGAAAGGATTGGGGGGTGTTCAAAGATTGGGGGGGTCAGTTTCAGTCTACCCCACGACAGAAGAGGGAGGAGTTGTAGTTTGATCGCCACAGGGAAGAAGGATCTCCTGTGGATTTCCGTGCTGCATCTTGGCAAGGCAGCAGCTCTACCCGCCCGCGCCGACGTCGCTAAGGGCGTCTTCGGGATGCACGACTTGACTTTGGAGGGAAGGTGCGACCTTGTTTTTGTTCCCCCAGGGGCACTGCGGCAGCTGCTGGGCCTTCGCCGTGGTCGGGAACGTTGAATCACATTTGTCTATCCGGAAGAAAAAACTCATCCCTCTTTCAGAGCAAGGTAAGGACAAAGGCCGGGGAACAACGTGACCTAACTCCCGGTGGGAAGAAGTCGGCCGGCTTCACCTGGCGCCAACCTTTAATGGACGGTTTAATGAAGCAATGTTCATTCAAATGAGCCTCTTGCCTAGAGTAGGTGAATCGAGGACCAGAGGACATGGGTTTAAATTGAAGGGAAAATATTTAATAGGAGTATGAGGGGTAACTTTTTCACACAGAGGGTGCTGGGTGTATGGAACGAGCTGCCAGAGAAGGTAGTTGAGGCAGGGACTATCCCAGCGTTTAAGAAACAATTAGACAGGATAGGACAGGCTTGGAAGGATAAGGGCCAAAGTTGGGCATATGGGATTAGTTTAGCTGGGACGTGTTGGCCGGTGTGGGTAACTTGGGCCGAAGGGCCTGTTTCCACACTGTATCACTCCATGTCTCTATGATTCTCTGTTCAGAAAATTAACAAAGGCAGTTATAAGGTCATAAGGGATATGAGAAGATTTAGGCCATTCGGCCCATCAAGTCTACTCTGCCATTCAATCGTGGCTGATCTATCTCTCCCTCATAACCCCATTCTCCTGCATTCTCCCCCATAACTCAAACTAATCAATAATCTACCTATCTCTGCCTTAAAAATATTCACTGATGGCCTCCACAGCGTTCTGTGGGAAAGAATTCCACAGATTCACCACCCTCTGACGTAAATAAATTTCTCCTCATCTCCTTCCTGAAAAAAACGTCCTTAAATTCTGAGGCTGTGCCCTCTAGTTCTGGACTCTCCCACTAGAGGAAATCCTCTCCACATCCACTCTATCCAGGCCTTTCGCTATTCTCTGTACGTTTGATTAGAGAATCTTGTAAATTCTCTCTGCACCTTTTCTATCTTGTCATAAGGTCACAACTGTATTATCTCTGTCCCACCCACTCCCCTGACATCAGTCTGAAGAAGGGTCTCGACCCCAAACGTCACCCATTCCTTCTCCCCAGAGACGCTTCCTGTTACTGCAGCATTTTGAGTCTATCTTCACAAGGTCATGAGTTGGGCCGAAGGGCCTGTTTCCACGACGTATAGCTCTCACACTCTGTGTCTTCCAGAGATGCTGCCTGACCCGTTGAGTTACTCCAGCATTTTGCCTCTTGTCTTGAGTGGATAGTTTAAGGGATCCCATCTCATCTCCTGCCCAACTGGCAAATAGGTGCAGGAGTCGGCCATTCGAGCCAGCACCGCCATTCAATATGATCATGGCTGATCATCCACAATCAGTACCCCAATTCCTGCTTTCTCCCCATATCCCTTGATTCCGTTAGCCCCAAGTGCTAAATCTAACTCTCTCTTGAAAACATCCAGTGAATCGGCCTCCACTGCCTTCTGTGGCAGAGAAGTCCACAGATTCACAACTCTCTGGGTGAAAAAGTTTTTCCTCATCTCAGTCCTAAATGCCTGACCCCTTGTTCTTAAACTGTGTGGCCCCTGGTTCTGGACTCCCCCATCATCGGGGAACAATTTTCCTGCATCTAGCCTGTCCAATCCCGTAAGAATTCTATATGTCTCTATAAGATCCCCTCTCCAGGGCCGATCGGACCGATTGCTCCCAATTGGGCCCCGCGCCAATGGGGGGCCCCGCGCTAATTTTCCGTATTTGGTACGGAAATACGAATTCGCGTTGCTCAATACAGTTTTTTTTGTTGAAACATTCGACTTGTTAAATACGGATTTATTTTAAACGAACAAGGATAAAAACCACTGCACCGGCCATCAGACAAAAACGACGTGTTAACTACTAGCACGTTAACAGCCAGTAATTATCACATAGTTATACAATGTGTCATCAATGAATCGATCTACATTCCTCAGTAAATGTAATTGTGTTTTGACCAAATATTAATGACGCCCTGTGAATTTTATTCGAAGGAACGCAACGTCATTAATACTTGATCAAACACAATTACACTGAGGAATTTAGATCGATGCATTGACGACATTGAGAATTTCTTAAAACTCATCATCATGGTTGAGGGCTCAGACCGCGAGCTTCTTCTTGGTGTGCAGGTTAGTCATTTACCTACGGACCCACGTTGTGTCTATCTGTCTTTCGCTCCCCTCCTCCCTCCTTCCCTCCCTCCCCCCCCTCTCTCTCTCTCTCTCTCTTTATCTATCTATCTCTCCCCCGCTCCCATTTCGTCTCTCTCTCTCGCACGCTCTCTCACTCCTCTCTCACCATGTCGCCTCGGTATTCCCGGAATCATTGACGTTTTGCGGTGACGGCTGCATCTGCGGTAAACTTTCCGTTGGGGGGGGGTCATTAACTTTTGTTGCCAAGGTTTTAGAGTAAAGCATAACTTACTTCCCCATTGTGCTGGACAAAACTAGATGGTGCATTGCCCTGCACTGTTTCACAGACATCCAATTAACTGGTTCAATTGTTGAAGGGTCTGAAGAAGGGCCTCAACCCAAAACGTCATCCATTCCTAGTATCCAGAGATGTTGCCTGTCCCACCGAGTTACTCCAGCATTTTGTGTCAATCTTCGTTTCAATGGTTCAAAGGTTTCCATATTATTAGGAAAACTAGAGGTGAGAAAAGGTGCAGAACAGATCATTCTGTTCTGGGGTTTGTTCTGTATCTTTTCATACCTCTAGTTTCCCTCTCCCCCAACTCTCAGTCATGCAGGATAGTGTTCGTGTGCAGGAGTCGGTGCGGACTCGGGGGGTCGAAGGGCATGTTTCCACACTGTATCTCTCAATTAAACAAAACAAATAATCTATGGAGAGAAAATAGAGCATTTTTGTTGGTTCATTATGACTTGACGGGGCTTTCAAATCTCGCACGAGAAACCTTCGCGGCACGGTGGTGCAGTGGTACAGTGGCTGCCTCACAGCACCAGAGACCCGGGTTCTTTCCTGATGACCGGTGCTGTCTGTTCGGAGTTTATATGTTCTCCCCGCGACCTGCGTTGGTTTTCTCCGAGATCTTCCGTTTCCTCCCGCTCTCCAAAGATGTACAGGTTGTAGGTTAAGTGGCTTGGTACAAATGTAAATTGTCACTGGTGTGTGTGGGATAGTGTTTGTGTGTGGGGATTGCTGGTCTGTGCGGACTCGGTGAACGGAAGGGCCTGTTTCCGTGCTATATCACTAAACTAAATTAAACTAGAGTAGATAATCTATGGAAAGAAAGCAGAGCATCTTTATAGTTACATTATGACTTGACGGGGATTTCAAATCCCGCACGAGATACCTTCAAGAAAGGAGCATGCATTTCTATCACATAGAAAATAGGTGCAGGAGTAAGCCATTCGGCCCTTTGAGCCAGCACCGCCATTCTATATGTTCATGGCTGATCATCTAAAATCAGTATCCCCGTTCCTGCTTTCTCCCCATATCCCTTGATTACGTTAGCCCTAAGAGCTAAATCTAAGTCTTTCTTGAAAACATCCAGTGAATTGGCCACCACTGCCTTCTGTGGCAGAGAATTCCACAGATTCACAACTCTCTGGGTGTAAAGGTGTTTCCTCATCTCAGTCCTAAATGCCTGACCCCTTATTCTTAAACTGTGGCCCCTTCTTCTGGACTCCCCAGTCACTCTGGGTGAAGTCCAGATGGAGCTGACAATGTTTGCATCTTCCACTTTAAATAAAAGTCAACTGAATTACGGAAGGTTAGAGAAAGAAGTGTATTGATGCCTCTTTCATCAGAAGCATGGTTGACATTTGTTACAAAGAGAAATCAACTTTTATTTAAAGTAATTCAAAAGTCACTTCGTTAACCGCGGGGACAAGCAGTGTGGAGATTGCATTCTTCACTGCTTTCAGTGACACATCCACGGGCTCCACTGAACAAGGTCGTGACAGGATATTCCTTAAGACATTGAGGGAAGTTAGTGTAGAAATAGCAGGGGCTATGACAGAAATATTTCAAATGGCATTAGAAACGGGTATAGTGCCGGAGGATTGGCGTACTGCGCATGTTGTTCCATTGTTTTTAAAGGGTTCTAAGAGTGAATCTAGCAATTATAGACCTGTTAGTTTGACGTCAGCGGTGGGCAAATTAATGGAAAGGAAGCATCTGGATAAACAGGGTCTGATTAGGAACAGTCAACATGGATTTGTGCCTGGAAGGTCATGTTTGACTAATCTTCTTGAATTTTGTGAAGTGATTACTCGGGAAATTGATGAAGGTACAGCAGTGGATGTTGTCCGACCCCCGACGCATGTGGCAAGGCATCCAGGCCATCACGGACTATAGACCCTCCAACACCACCCCCACATCCCATAGCTTAATCACTTCTATGGCCGCTTCGATAGGGACAATCTAGAGACAGCCATCAAGGCTGTGCTCCCTGCCGATCACCAACCCTTCACACTCACCCCCTACGACGTATACGTGGCACTGAGTAGGACTGAGTAGCACTTCACTCCGCCCTCTCCCACCTCGACAACAGAGACATTTTACGTAAGAATGCTGTTCATCGATTACAGCTCAGCATTCAACACCATTATACCATCTCAACTGATCACCAAACTTGGTAACCTGGGCATCGATCCCTCCCTCTGCAACTGGTTACTGGACTTTCTAACCAACAGACCACAGTCTGTTAGGTTAGACAAGCACACCTCTTCAACCCTCACCCTGAACACTGGCGTTCCACAGGGCTGAGTGCTGAGCCCCCTCCTCTACTCCCTCTTCACCTATGACTGCACACCGGTACATGGTACTAACACCATCATCAAGTATGCAGATGATACAACGGTGATTGGCCTCATCAGCAACAACGATGAGTTGGCCTACAGGGAGGAGGTCCAGCACTTAGCAGCATGGTGCGCTGACAACAACCTGGCCCTTAACTCCAAGAAGACCAAGGAGCTCATTGTAGACTTCAGGAAGTCCAGAGGCGGCACGCACACCCCCATCCACATTAACGGGACGGAGGTGGAACGTGTTTCTAGCTTCAGGTTCCTGGGTGTTAACATCTCCGATGTCCTCTCTTGGACCCACAATACCTCAACTCTGATCAAGAAGGCTCACCAGCGTCTCTTCTTCCTGAGGAGACTGAAGAAGGTCCATCTGTCTCCTCAGATCCTGGTGAACTTCTACCGCTGCACCATCGAGAGCATCCTTACTAACTGTATCACAGTATGGTATGGCAACTGCTCTGTCTCCGACCGGAAAGCATTGCAGAGGGTGGTGAAAATTGCCCAACGCATCACCGGTTCCTCGCTCCCCTCCATTGAGTCTGTCCAAAGCAAGCGCTGTCTGCGGAGGGCGCTCAGCATCGCCAAGGACTGCTCTCACCCCAACCATGGACTGTTTACCCTCCTACCATCCGGGAGGTGCTACAGGTCTCTCCGTTGCCGGCCCAGCAGGTCCAGGAACAGCTTCTTCCTGGCGGCTGTCACTCTACTCAACAACGTACCTCGGTGACTGCCAATCACCCCCCCCGGACACTCCTCTCACAGGAAAAACACTATGTCTGTATATATGCTAATGTAAATATTTATTCAAATCATATGCTATGTCGCTCTTCCAGGGAGATGCTAAATGCATTTTGTTGTATCTGTACTGTACACTGACAATGACAATTAAAGTTGAATCTGAATCTGAATCTGAATCTGATATGGACTTCAGTAAGGCCTTTGACAAGGTTCCTCATGGAAGGTTGGTTAAGAAGGTTCAATTGTTGGGTATTAATGGTGGAGTAGCAAGATGGATTCAACAGTGGCTGAATGGGAGATGTCAGAGAGTAATGGTGGATGGCTGTTTGTCAGGTTGGAGGCCGGTGACTAGTGGGGTGCCTCAGGGATCTGTGTTGGGTCCACTGTTGTTTGTCATGTACTTCAATGATCTGGATGATGGTGTGGTAAATTGGATTGGTAAGTATGCAGATGATACTAAGATATGTGGTTTTGTGAATAATGAAGTCGATTTTCAAAGTCTACAGAGAGATTTAGGCCATTTGGAAGAGTGGGCTGAAAGATGGCAGATGGAGTTTAATGCTGATAACTGTGAGGTGCTACATCTTGGAAGGACAAATCAAAATAGGACGTACATGGTAAATGCTAGCGAATTGAGGAATGCAGTTGAACAGAGGGATCTAGGAATAACTGTGCATAGTTCCCCGAAGGTGGAATCTCATGTAGATAGGGTGGTAAAGAAAGCTTTTGATGTGCTGGCCTTTATAAATCAGAGCATTGAGTATAGAAGTTGGGATGTAATGTTAAAATTGTACAAGGCATTGGTGAGGCCAATTCTGGAGTATGGTGTACAATTTTGGTTGCCGAATTATAGGAACGATGTCAACAAAATGGGGAGAGTACAGAGGAGATTTACTAGAATGTTGCCTGGGTTTCAGCAACTAAGTTACAGAGAAAGGTTGAACAAGTTAGGTCTTTATTCTTTGGAGCGCAGAAGGTTAAGGGGGGACTTGATAGAGGTCTTTAAAATGATGAGAGGGATAGACAGAGTTGACTTGGATAAGCATTTCCCATTGAGAGTAGGGAAGATTCAAACAAGAGGACATGATTTGAGAATTAAGGGACAGAAGTTTAGGGGTAACATGAGAGGGAACTTCTTTACTCAGAGAGTGGTAGCTGTGTGGAATGAGCTTCCAGTGGAAGTGGTGGAGGCAGGTTTGATTTTATCATTTAAAAATAAATTGGATAGGTACATGGACGGGAAAGGAATGGAGGGTTATGGTCTTAGTGCAGGTAGATGGGAGTAGGGGAAAATAAGTATTCGGCACGGACTTGAAGGGCCGAGATGGCCTATTTCCTGGCTGTAATTGTTATATGGTTACATGGTTAATATCTTCTTCATTTGACCTCAACTGAGCGTTACGACAATATTTACTTAGCGAGGTCATAGATCACCTTGCAAGAAGCTCTAGCCGTCCCTATTTTTTTAATTGAGAAGAGCTATCATCTTATGTATTGGTCTCAGGTCACTTTACCCACTCTGGTCTCAGAGCCAGTGATTCCAACCACGGCAGCCTCTTGAATGCAGAGATGTGTGAGTTTACCGAGACCAATGTGATGAAACAATTGAGTCTGGTTTAGGTTTTTAGTTCAGAATCAATGCCGAAGGCAGACCAAACATCTTAAACAGAGATTGTTCAGATACAGTGAGAAATCATGTGAAATAATCACTGAATTTTATTTTAAATGAATGTACCTGCATGTTATACGGTTTAATTTGGAGATACAGCGCAGATAGTCCACTGAGTTCGCACCGACCAGCGATTTTATTATTTTCCTATTTGTTAATTTGTGCCCGATTATTTGGTGGCCAATCAACCGCTGTCTCCAAGGGCATTGTGTCCAATCACATAATTAGCAGCTACGGTAAAGGTTGGAAGCCAGCGGAGCTACTGACAGTCAAACGGGAGGGAGCAGGAGAGATTCACACAGTGTAGAATCCATAGCACCTAGTGTACAATTTCATAATATATACTAAATAACAGGGCCGACACACCTTGGCTGGGAACCTGGGGCCCACCAAAATTGTTCCGAATTGAGCCCTGCACATCCTAAGGCCGGCCCTGCCCCTCTCATCCTTCTAAATTCCAGCGAATACTATAGAAGTTATATAGAATGTATATAGAAGAAACACGTTACTTCTTAAATATAACCAATATGCTTACAACAGTAAAGATGTCAGCTATTTTTTGTGTGCTCAGAAGTCAAAGCGCAAAAACATGTTATTGCTTAGTTTATATTTTGCTTTAGACTACAACTTTATGATAACTTAGAAATTGAAAAGGAAAGAAAAAAGGACAGTACAAGGTTAAAGTTTGTAAAAACATACGCACTAAGCAGCCAAAGATAAGAACTGAAATTACAATAAAATACTGCGTGAAAGGATGGTTTAGTGAGCATTTGGAGAATGGCAAAGCTGTGCTATCTCTGAGGGTTCCAGGCCCAGATTTGTGCAGATTAAAGGCCTCTCGTCTTCTTGAAGAATTCTCCATGTCTGTGTCATTTATATCTTTAATTTGAGTCATGTAAACCACAACAATACAAGCCCAGTAGACCCATTCTTTCATCATATGACAGTCCCGCCATCCCGGGAATTTACCTGGTGAACCTACGCTGCACTCCCTCAATAACAAGAATGTCCTTCCTCAAATTAGGAGACAAAAACTACACACAATACTCCACGTGTGGTCTCACCGGGGCCCCGTAAACTGCAGAAGGACCTCCTTGCTCCAAACCTCCTGTCCCTTATACTTAAAGCGCGATGTTGGCTTCTTTCCACCAGAGCTCCTGGACTGCGGGAGGGCTTCAAACAACTGCGACGGTGGTATACGTTACAAGGCTTTTCTAGATGTATTGCGTCTTGGTGAGTGTTGCCCTCCCACCCCCTCACCCTGGAGATATCCTGAGATAGGTCTGAAGAAGGGTCTCGACCCGAAACGTCACCCGTTCCTTCGCTCCATCGATGCTGCCTCACCCGCTGAGTTTCTCCAGCATTTTTGTCTGCCCTGGAGATATTGAGGATGAGTCTCCTGAGAGACGGACTGAAAGAGAGAGAGAGAGAGGGAGGGAAGGGAGGAGGAGAGAGAGGGTGGGGTATGAGGGGAGAGGAAGGGGGAGAGAGAGGGGGAGAGAAGGAGAGGAGAGGGAGGGGAGGCAGTAGGATGGGGTGCAGAGACAGTAACATAGGCCAGGGGCGGTGATGACTGTGTGTGTGTGTGTGTGTGTGTGTGTGCAGGTCTACATAGGGAAGATGCATACCCCCGCTACAGCGCCAAGGTACAAAACTGCAGAAGGAATGCAAACAAACCCGTGTACAAGATCAAAAAATGCGTTACTCTGCCCAGTGAAAGAAGTGAGTAGTGGGACACCGTGGTTTACTCTCCCCCCTTCCTCTCTCCTCTTCCATTTCCCACCCAATCTTCCCTCCACCGCTCTGTCTCCCTTCCTCCCTCCCTCTACCCTCTTTCTCCTTCCCTTTTCTTTCTTTCCTCCCCTCCCTCCCTCCTCTTCTCTCTCTCCCTTCATTCCCTCCCCCTCAGATTCCTCTTAAATCTTTCCCCCTTCACCTTGAACCTTTGCCCTCTGGTCCTCGATTCCCCAACTCTGGGCAAGAGACTCTCTGTGTCTACCTGATCTATTCCTCTCATGAATTTGTACACCTCTATAAGATCACCCCTCATCCTCGTGCGCTCCCACATCAGAAGAAGGGTCTTGTCTAGAAACATCACCCATTCCTTCTCTCCAGAGATATATTTTGCGTCTATCTTCGGTTGAAACTAACATCTGCAGTTCCTTCTTACACATTTCCTTGGCCATCGTCCGCTTTGATGTCCTTTTAACACTGTACCCTTCCATACCTCTAGTCTCCCTCTCCCCTGACTCTCAGTCTGAAGAAGGGTCTCGACCCGAAATGTCACCCATTCCTTCTCTCTGGAGATGTAGCCTGTCTTACTCCAGCACTTTGTGTCAATCTTCGGTGTAAACCAGCATCGGCAGTTCCTTCCTGCACCCACATATTTATTTGTAAGGTCATAAGTGATAGGAGTATAACTAGGCCATTCGGTCCATCAGGTCTACTCCGCCATTCAATCACGGCTGATCTATATCTCACCTCCTAACCCCATTCTCCTGCCTTCTCCACATAACCCCTGACACCCACACTAATCAACAATCTATCTATCTCTGCCTTAAAAATATCCACTGACTTATGGCCTCCCCAGCCATCTGTGGCTAAGAATTGCACAGATTCACCACCCTCTGACTAAAGAAATTCCTCCTCATCTCCGTCCTAAAATTCCCGGTTTTGGAATTCCCGGTTGCCATGCTAGTATTCCCTCTGATTATAGTCACAGAGGAAACAGGCCCTTCGACCCATCTTGCCCACCCCGGCCAACATGTCCCAACTACACTAGTCCCACCTGCCTGCGTTTGGTCCATATCCCTCCAAACCTGTCCCATCCATGTAATCCCTGGAGGATACTCCCTTGAGGAATGTCCCTTCGACATCAGGGATGATAGAGGACGTTCCCTCCATCTTCCCCGACCAACTTAGAACCCGCCGCCATGCTCCGACGAGGCCCTTCGGCCCGGCCGCTCCATGCTTGCCCCTTCCGCTCCTTGATTGTACTTGACTTCACAGAAATGAAGCCCTTCGTCGCGAGGAATGGACCCGTTACAATCTCGGTCGACATGTCGGACAGACTGCGTGTAAGCTAACAGAGACACCCATATCCCACCCCCCCTCTTCCTCTTCCTCATTCCCCCCCAACCCCTCTTCACCACCCACACAGGTCACCAGGACAAATTGGTTAACGTACGATGAACGTTTGTCGGCACCGGGCCTGACCTCGCAGGCGTTTAGAAGAATGAGGGGGGGACCTCATTGAAACTTACCGAATAGCGAAAGGCCTGGATAGAGTAGATGTGGAGAGGATGTTTCCACTAGTGGGAGAGTCTAGCACCAGAGGGCACAGCCTCAGAATTAAAGGACGGTTTTTTAAAGAAGGAGATGAGGAGAAATTTATTTACGTCAGAGGGTGGTGAATCTGTGGAATTCTTTCCCACAGACGGCTGTGGAGGCCACAAGTCAGTGTATACTTTTTAGGCATAGATAGATAGATTCTTAATTAGTACGGGTGTCGTTGATTATGGGGAGAAGGCAGGAGAATGGGAAAAGGAGGGAGAGATAGATCAGCCATGATTGAATGGTGCAGTAGACTTTAGTTTAGTTTAGTTTAGTTTCGAGATACAGCGCGGAAACAGGCCCTTCAGCCCACCGAGTCCGTGCCAATAAGCGATCCCCGCACACTAACACTATCCTACACACACTAGGGACAATTTTTACATTTACACCAAGCCAATTAACCTACAAACCTGCATGTCTTTGAAGTGTGGGAGGAAACCGAAGATCTCGGAGAAAACCCACGCAGGTCACGAGGAGAACGGTGTTGCATTTTGTTTTGTTTTATTGTGTACTGTAAATTTATATTTAATAATTGATTCAATTATTTTTGGTTCAAAAGAAAACCCTGCCGCTGTACTGTCCTGCCTTCTCCCTTCCGTCTTGTTCACAGAGTCACAGAGTGATACAGTGTGGAAACAGGCCCTTCTGCCCATCTTGCCCACACCGGCCAACAATGTCTCAGCTACACTAGTCCCACCTGCCTGCGTTTGGCCCACATCCCTCCAAACCTGTCCCATCAACGTACCTGTCTAACTGTTTCTTAAACATTGGGATAGTCCCAGCCCCAACTATCTCCTCTGGCAGCTCTTTCTATACACCCACCTGTGTGAAAAATTTACCTCTCAGATTCCTATTAAATCTTTTCCCCCTTCACCTTGAACATATGTCCTCTGGTCCTCGATTCCCCTACTCTGGGCAAGAGACTGTGCGTCTACCCGATCTATTCCTCTCATGATTTTGTACACATCTATAAGATCGCCCCTCATCCTCCTGTGCTCCAAGGAATAGAGACACAGCCTGCTCAACCTCTCCCTGTAGCTCAGGCCCCTCGAGTCCCGGCAACATCCTCATAAATCCTTTCTGAACCCTTTCAAGTTTGACGATATCTTTCCTTCCAACAAAAGCATTACAAAGGAGGAATTATCCGATTTATCCGAAAGAAGACGGAAGTGTCTTATCACGCCATGCTAATAGTTGGCTACGGAAAAGGTAAGAATCATTGTGTTCCCCCCAAACCCCCCCCCCCCCTCCCCACGGGGGTGGTGGGGCGATCATGAGCCATCCCAAGCCCATAACCCAGGCAACATCCCTTCGGCTTCATCCCCTTTGATCTCGCCTTTTCACACCTTACCCTTCCGTATATGCCCTTGGGTGTCCTTGTACATCAGTCACTGAAATTAAGCATGCAGGTACCGCAGTCAGTGAAGAAAGTTAATGGGATGTTGGCCTTCAGAGAGGATTTGAGTTTAGGAGCAAGGAGGTCCTTCTGCAGTTGTACAGGGCACTGGTGAGACCACACCTGAAGTATTGTGTGAAGTTTGGGTCTCCTAATTTGAGGAAGGACATTCTTGCTATTGAGGGAGCCCAGCGTAGGTTCACCAGGTTAATTCCCGGGATGGCGGGACTGACATATGATGAAAGAATGGGTCGACTGGGCTTGTATTCGCTAGAATTTAGGATGAGAGGATATCTTATAGAAACATATTAAATTCTTAAGGGGTTGGAGAGGCTAGATGCAGGAAAAATGTTCCAAATGTTGGGGGAGTCCAGAACCAGGGGTCACACAATTTAAGAATAAGGCGTCGGCCATTAAGGATTGAGATGAGGAAAGACTTTTTCACCCGGAGTTTGAATCTGGAATTCTCTGCCACAGAAGGCAGTAGAGGCCAATTCACTGGATTTTTTTTCAAGAGAGTTAGACTTAACTCTTATGGCCAACGGAATCAAGGGATATTGGGGAGAAAGCAGGAATGGGATACTGATTCTAAATGATCAGCCATGATCATATTGAATGGCGGTGCTGGCTGAAAGGGCTGAATGGCCTACTCCTGCACCTATGTTTCTATCTTACCTACACTACGAACATTAGTGGGAGAGTCTAGGACTAGAGGGCACAGCCTCAGAATTAAAGGACGTACCTTTAGAATGGAGATGAAGAGGAATTTCTTTAGTCAGCGGGTGGTGAATCTGTGCCACATTGATCACATTGAATGGCGGTGCTGGCTCAAATGGACTATGGCCTACACCTGCACCTATTGTCTATAAGGCAGGAGAATGGGGTTAAGAGGGAGAGATAGATCAGCCACGATTGAATGGTGGAGTAGATGTGATGGGCCGAATGGCCTAATTCTGCTCCTATCACATGAACTTACATAGACTCCGTTCAGACACCATCCGTGGTCGCGATCGAACCCGGGTCTCTGGCGCTGTGGGGCAGCAATCCACCTCCGGACCCTGGAGTCAAGCTGTCGCCCCTCTCTCCCACCCCCCCACCACACCCCTCCCGTCCGTATATTCAATACTCCATGATCCCGATCCAGGATCACTTCACGTTCCGTGTTTTCCTTTATGCCAGCGAACCGTACACCGTTCTGGATTGTGAAAAACAGCTGGGGGGATGATTGGGGTGAAAAGGTGAGTGGATCGCACAAAATGCCGCAGCTACTCAGCGGGACGGACAGCATCTCTAGAGGGAAGGAATGGGAGACGTTTCGGGTCAAGAAAAAGCAAACTCAATGTCGGGAGGGAGAGAAAGGTCAGCCATGATTGAATGACGGAGTAGACTCGATGGGCCGAATGGCCTCATTCTGCTCCTAGCACTTAGGAACGTTATTTCAAGAGGGACTTGTATACAAACACAGGGTTGTAATGCTGAGGTTCTCTAAGGCGCTGGGCAGCCGCATTTGGAGTATTGTGAGCAGTTTCGGCCCCATATCTGAGGAAGGATGTGCTGGCTCTGCAGAGGGCCAGAGGAGGTATACAAGAACGAACCCGGGAATGAGTGGGTTAACGTACGATGAGCGTTGGGCGTCGCTGGGCCTGTACTCGCTGGTGTTTCGAAGGTTGAGGGGGGACATCATTGAAACATACACAATAGTGAAAGGCCTGGATAGAGTGGATGTGGAGAGGATGTTTCCACTAGTGGGAGAGTCTAGGACCAGAGGGCACAGCCTCAGAATTAAAGGACGTTCCATCAGGAAGGAGATGAGGTGGAATTTCTTTAGTCAGAGACTGTGAATCTGTGGAACTCATTGCCACAGACTGTGGAGGCCACAAGTCAGTGGATATTTTTACGGCAGAGATGGACAGAAACTTGATTAGTGCGGGTGTCAGGGGTTAAGGGGAGAAGGCAGGAAAATGGGATTAGGAGGGCGAGATAGATCAGCCATGATTGAATGACTCGATTGTAATCATGTATTGTCTTTTCACCGTACCTCGGTGTACATGACCATAAACTGAATTAAACGCGTCTAAAACTCATCTAAACTTTTAATCCAAAATAAAGTCCAGTAAAGTCCAATTAAAGCTAGTTAGAGGGTCTCCAATGAGGTAGAGGGAGGGAGTGAGAGAGAGAGAGACAGAGAGAGAGAGAGAGAGACAGGGAGAGAGGCAGAGACAGAGAGAGTTATATGCCATCTTGCCAGGTCTTCATGGTGGCGCAGTGGTAGAGTTGCTGTCTCACGGCGCCAGAGACCCAGGTTGAATCTTGACCACGGGTGCTGTCTGTACGGTTTGCACGTTGGGCCGAAGGGCCTGTTTCCGCACTGTATCTCTAAACACTGAAGTGTTACCGGGGGTGTCAGGTTTTTATTTGGAGAGGGGGCGCGGTGGCCTCGCTATCTAGAACCACTCCCCTTATTTCTCTTTCGTTCTTCGTCCCCAGGGCTACGTACGAATTTATCGAGGAGCAAATGTGGGCAAGATTGGAAATCGAGCCATATCTTCCATCGTGTGAAAGAGACCGCTCCCATCTCCGCCCCTCTCCTCTACACCCCTCCCCTCATCTCCCCCCATCACCTCTCCTCCCCTCCCCTCCCCTCCCCACTCCTCCCCTCCCCACCCTGGTCGTGTTTCTAGGCCGGTTGTGAAGTACCTGGATGGACAATGTTTGACTTTCCTCCAGTTTATTATCATTTGCTATGCGTGCATTACTTAGTTAATGTGTTGGTGCTGTTGTTGATTCTTTAAGAGGGAGGGTGTAGATCAGTGTCACTCATGTTATGAGTCATACGTTTGTAGTTACGCCCACTTGCTTTTACAGTAATCCTCCCTGCCCGCTTCCCTTAGATTAGAAAGACTCGCTAGTGTGAAGTTATCTCTGCGATGTCGTTAATAAAGTCTCTGGACCTTTATCATGGTGTAAGGCTTCAGTTATTACCGCAGTCGTAACACAACACTCCCCTCCTCTCTCCTCACCTCTCCTCCCCTCCCCTCCCCTCTCCTCCCCTCCGCTTCCCTCTCCTCTCCTCCCGTCCCCTCCATTTACAGCTTTGGTCATCGGGGGCAATTGTGGGAAAGATTAGGGGCAACATTTTTACTGCTCGTAGCAGCGCAAATTTGGGGGAGGGGAGGGGGCTCAGGGCAAATTTCGCCAGACGTACTTTCACCGTACAGCAAAGGAACAGGCCCTTCAGCCCACAATGTCCATGCCGTACACCACGCCAAGTTAAACTGATCTTCTCTGCTTGCACGCCATCCACAATGATTTCATTCCTTCTCTCCCCCTCCCCCCTTTCTCACCCCCACCCCCCGCACTCTCTCTCCTCGTCGCTCTCCACAATCCCTTCCTCTCTCCTCCGCAGTTTCTCTCTACCCCTCTCTCCCCGCATTTTCACTCTCTCGTTCACCCCTCCCCTCCTCCTGTTTCTCCCCTCCTCCACCTCCTCCCTCTCTCTCTCCACCTCTCCCCCCACCCTCTCTCCCTCTCTACCCATCTCTCTTTCTCTCCCTCTAGTTTTTTTCTTTCTCCCTCTCCCCCTTTCTCTCCCCTCTGCACCCACCGTTCCTCTCTCTCTCCCTCTCTCTCTCCCCCTCTCCTCTCCCCTCCCTCTCAGTTATGAAGCGAAGGAATAAGCAACGTTTCAGGTCGAGACCCTTCTTCAGATTGATGTTGGGAGGGGACACGAAAAATAAAGGAAGAGGCGGAGACAGTAGGCTGTGGGAGAGCTGGAAATGGGAGGGGAAGGAGGGAGAAAGCAAGGACTACCTGAAATTAGAAAAGTCAATGTTCATACCGCTGGGGTGTAAACTACCCAAGCAAATATGAGCTGCTGCTCCTCCAATATGCAGTGGGCCTCACTCAGGCCATGGAGGAGGTCCAGGACAGAAAGGTCGGATTTGGAATGGGGGGGCGATTTGAAGTGTTGAGCCACCAGGAAATCAAGTTGGCTATAGCGAACTGAGTGGAGGTGTTGTGCGAAGCGATCGCCAAGCCTACACTTGGTCTCACCGAGGTTGATCATACACTGAATAATCCAACCTCATTTTTGTTTGGAAGTGGAAAGAAATATTAGAAATTGCATTCATTGCAACGTGTAAAAAGAGTTGAGATGCTGTATTATAATTTTGCTGCATGTCATTGTGGTATATATCATGTCTTGATTGGTGAATATGTTTAGTTTGTGACTTTATTTGAAGCAGAAATATGTGAATGTTTCATTGAGCATAATTCTGACTGGTAACTACACACTTCGTCTGAGCACATTATTGCACGCATCATGCAAGCCGTCTTAAATGACCACCTAAACTGTCATTTGGCAACTTAAAAAGCAGCCAAGGTTGCCCGGTTGACAACAGAGAAAAAAAAAGGAAGTGATATCCCTGCAAGGTGTATAATATTTTTGACTGTCATAGGCCTTTCTTACACAAGGTGTCACAACGCACTGTAGTCTCTAAACATCCCATCAGTGATTTTCCTTGCCCTCCATTTCAGAATAATAGTGTTTTAAGCCGATAACGCGACACTAGCACTGGCAATAAATCAATCAATCTTTGAACTATTAAATGTTTTGTTTTCGAACATTCGTTCACATTCTAATTCGCGAATATTCGTGTTACTCGTTTTTCCTACTCCAAAATTTGCCATAATGGAGACTATGCCATTTTAGATGTTCCTGTAGGGTTTTTCGAAAATTAGAAAATTTGGTTGAGTTAAAAACATAAACAATTTCAAATGTTTAAAAAATCCAACTGCTTCTCACCCATAGAATGTTGATGAACATTCCATTGTGTGATGTCACAATGCCCAATGCTCACAGATGTCCAATCGCAATGTATCTCATTTACATATGCCTTTGCTCCAGCCCCGCCCCCCGATGTTGCAGCACGTTCCATTGTGTGATGTCACAATGACATCCCTCAGATGTCCAATCGCAATGGATCTCATTTACATATCCCTCTCTCCGCCCTCCCTCACCAATCCCTCCCCCACTCACCCCCTCTCTCCCCTCCTCTATCTCTCTGCCCCTCTCCCACCCCCTCTTCCCTCCTCTCTATCTCTCTCCCTCTCCACTCCCTCCCCCTCTCTCCCCTTCCCCTCCCTCACCAATCCCCCCCTTTCCACCTCGCTCTCCTCACATCTAAGTTTTAAAACTCTACCCCTATCTTCCCCTCCTCCTACTCTCCCCCCCTCCCCCCACCGCCCTTCTCTTTACCCGCAACCCCCCCTCCGCCTCCTCCTCTCCCTGAACAGAAAATAACATATTCAGAACAGAATTATATCGACGCAAAACAATAATAATATTTCCTCACCTTTCTTTGTTATTGGGGGACCCGAAGAAAGACAGATAGGGTGGATTTACAGCAGAACAGTGACCTGTAGATGTGGTGGACCAACGCCATGACGGTTGTCGAGGCGCTCCTTCAAAACAATCGAGCCCCAACGGCCGGCGCCCGACTTGGCGGGAAGAGGCAGCGCGCGGGGGGGGGGGGGGGACAGCACGCGCGGCCCCGCCTCCCCAAGAGCGCGCGGCCCCGCCTCCCCAAGAGCGCGCGGCCCCGCCTCCCCAAGCGCGCGCGGCCCTGCCTCCCCACGCGTGCGCGGGCAGCCGCAAGGCGCTCGCTCCGGCGCCAACTGCCGTCGCCCCCCCCCCTCACGGCTCCGGCTGTCGACGCTCGTCAACCTCCCGCCTCAACTCTCCAGCCCGTTAACATCCCCCTCCCCGCCGTCGACGCCCGTTAACATCCCGCCTCCTCCTCCCCCCCCCCCCGCCGTCGACGCCCGTTAACACCCCCCCCCTCCCCGCCGCCGTCGACGCCCGTTAACATCCCGCCTCCTCCTTCCCCCCCCCCCACCGCCGTCGACGCCCGTTAACCCCCGCCCCGCCGTCGACGTCCGTTCGCCTCCCGCCGACCCAACTGTCGACGCTCGTCGCGTTCGCTCACGGGTTGGGGTGGGGGAGCAGCAGCCAATGGGATGCACTGGGGTGGGGGAGAAGCAGCCAATGGGATACACTGGGGTGGGGGAGAAACAGCCAATGGGATGCACTGGGGAGAAGCAGCCAATGGGATGCACTGGGGTGGGGGAGCAGCAGCCAATGGGGTGCACTGGGGGGAGGGGGCGGGGCAGCGCGCGCGGACAACCGCAAGGCGCCCGCTCCCGCCCACCCAACTGTCGAGGCGAACGCTCGTTGCCTTCGCTCACGGCCTCCAGCTGTTGTGTTGACCCTCCCGCCTTCACCCTCCCAATTGTCGACCCCCCCCCCCCCCCCCCCCGTTAACCGCCCGGTCAAACTCCTGCTGACCCTTCTCGCCCGTAAACCAAATCAATGGTTCAATCCCCGTTAACCGCCCCCCCAACTGTCGACGCTCGCTCACGCCCAATGGCGGCCGTTGTTTCCCGCCCAATGGCGGCCGTCGTTTCCCGCCCCGCCCGCACTGAAACTAAAGCGGCCGCTTCTTTTCATAATCCCAATTGCCCAGTAGTTTTGCCCCGGGCTTGCCGCCGCAGATACTGGTTTATACCGAAGATAAATAGGTACAAAAAACTGGAATTACTCAGCGGGTCGGGCGGCATCTCTTGGTTTCGTGGTCCTCCAACATATTGCAAATGGAATTTAAACTGTAGGCGGTGAAGGGAGGGCTTAAAGGAAGGCGAGGTTTCATGTCTCCCTCCTAGTCCTCCCCTCTCTCCTCCCCCCCCCCCTTTTTCCATCCCCTCCAAAGGATCTACCCTCTCCCTTTCTCCCCCACTTCTCTCTCCCCCACTTCTCTCTCCCCCCTCTCTCTCCCCCACCCCTTCTCTCCCCCTATCTCTCTCCCCCACCCCTCTCTCTCTACCCCCTCTCCCCCACCCCTTCTCTCCCCCCCTCTCTCTCCCCCCACTCTCTCCCCCACCCCTTCTCTCCCCCCTTCTCTCTCCCCCTCCCTCTCCCACACCCCTTCTCTCTCCCCCACCCCTTCTCTCCCCCCTCTCTCTCTCCCCCTCTCTCTCCCCTTCTCTCTCCCACACCCCTTCTCTCTCCCCCACCCCTTCTCTCTCCCACACCCCTTCTCTCTCCCCCACCCCTTCTCTCCCCCTCTCTCTCTCCCCTTCTCTCTCCCCCACCCCTTCTCTCTCCCCCACCCCTTCTCTCTCTCCCCCCCTCTCTCTCTCCCCCTCTCTCTCCCCCTCTCTCTCTGTCCCCCTCCCTCTCCCACACCCCTTCTCTCTCTCCCCCCACTCTCTCTCTCCCCTTTATCTCTCTCACCCCTCTTTTCTGTCTCTCACCCTTTATCTCTCCTACCCTTCCTCTCTTTCTCCCCCTGTCTCTCTCCCCCTTTTCCCCTCCTCTCCACACCGCCTCCCTCTCTCCCCTTCACTGTGTGTGTGTGTGGGGGGTGGTTAGTGTGCGTGTGACGCAGAATGCCGCCTCCCACCCTCGCAACAGTGCATTTGGGAACCCGTTATTTCCAGCTGTTGATGCCCGCTATTCCAGCTGTTGACGCCCGTTATTTCCAGTTGCTGATGCCCGTTATTCCAGCGGTTGACGCCCGTTCACCGCCCCGCCTGCCACATCTGCAGCTGATCCGCTCTCCCGCAAGATGAACATCCTCAAACTCCACCTGCCGGTGCATCGACATTTTATAACCTTGTGACTATAAAAGCATGTCATGTATATATAACAAACGCCTTTAATTATTTCCCTGTACGAAATACCAGATGTGCCTTTTATTATAATTCTATTCTCAATGCACCTGTTAACCTTATTGCTAAGTTCAAGTGTATTGTTTATAGACAATAGGTGCAGGAGTAGGCCATTCGGCGTTTGAGCCAGCACCGCCATTCAGTGTGACCATGGCTGATCATCCCCAATCGGTACCAATCTCTATACTTATAAAACTCTGATCTTGGATGTGTGTGTATTTGTGCAATGTTCATGTGCGTTTCCCCGTTTGTTACTTCCCGTTTGTTTCCGGTACTAATTTCTTTACAATTTTAAAAGTTCAGAGGCAACTACCACAGCTTCAAGTTCCCACATTAACGACATTTGAAACGACTACAGGCAGCACGCGTGCATCTACAACAGAAGCTACCGCCACCTTCACGACCACACCACTTGCTCCCACTGGTGGTATGCAAGAGTAATGCAAAATAAATATGCCCCTGCCACATCCAGTGAATAAGAATCATTACAGTAGAACAAGTTAACATGGATTGGCCATGTGTGTTCCATGGCATATACTGTTGGCCTATCTTCTGTCAAAAACACCACAAATTTTGTTTAGAAATTCTTTGGTTCCTTGAAAACAAATGTGGTCTACTTTCCAGAATATTGAAGAAAATTATCATGTTGATACAAAAAAAAGGTTAAAATTGTAGTTCAATACATTTTCTGCCCTAATTAGTCTTTAAATTTTCCTGAATCAAAAATCTGCACCTTTCCAGAAACCACTGTACCATCTACAAGTACAGAAGTAACTACAACAGCTTCAAGCACCACATCAGTTCCCTCATCAACGACAATAGAAACGACTACAGGCAGCACAAGTGCATCCACAACTGATGCTACCGCCACCTTCACGACCACACCACTTAGTACCAACGGTGAGTCCAGAGTGCTACAGTAATGCAAAATAAATTTGTTCATTACACATCCAGTGAATAAGAATCGTTATAATAGAATAATTTAACATGGATTGGCCATATGTGTTCAATGGCATATACTGTTGCATATCTTCTGTCAAAAACACCACAGATTTTGTTTCCAAACTCTTTGGTCCCTCTCTAGCCGCTCCTGCGCAGTTGGAGGCTATGCGTGAGTAGATAGGGCGGGGGATGGGATAAAAGGAGCGAATGAATAATATTAATATAATATCAAGGGGGTGTGCAGGGGGGGGGGTTTGGTTAGTGTGCGTGTGAAACCGCAGCATCACCCCCCCCCAGCTGCAAAAGCGCGTTGGGGAAATAGACCCAACGGGTCTGCACTTGGTCTACTATATATTTAAAACTCCCGTGTTAGTTTGTCCGGATTCTATTTTGCGAATATTCGTTTTAGATGTTTGTGGATCTCCTCCGAAATTTGCAAATTTTTACATATTCCGGTAGGACTTTTCCTCCTCCTCTTAATGTTTGTGAAATTAGAATATTCAATTCATCCTTTCACTGCTTTTTCGGTAAAAAACATAAAAACATTTAAAATGTTAAAAAAATCCAACTGCTTCTCACCCATAGAACGTTGATGAATGCTCCATCGTGTGATGTCACAATGCCCAATGCTCACAGATGTCCAATCGCAATGGATCTCATTTACATATGCCTTTGCTCCAGCCCCGCCGCCTGTGTCGAAGCGCGTGATCACGTGATCAACATAACGGCCGTTGCGAATCTCTCATCGCCGTTGTTAACCGCTCCTAACCTCACAGCTGGAAGCGGTAGTAAAGTGAACCTGTTGTCCGTGAAGCCCCGTTGGAGGACCGAGATCCCGAACACGCCTTGCCTCAGAGACTTGGCAGCCGTTGTCCCCGCTAAACTCATCTTCGGTTAACCTGAGTCCGACTGTCCCTTTCGCTCCGCCCCGCCCACATTCCAGAACCGCTCTGCCCCGCGCACATCCCAGAACATTCTGGCCCGAACAATTGTCGACACTCGCTCCCACCCAAAGCTGTTTCCAGAACGTTCTTCGCCAACGTTCATTCACGCTTCGTATCTCGACAACGAAGTTCGGAAGCCGATTATCAGAACACTTCGATAAAAACACTGGTTTTATTTTTGTTTGTTTTGAAAATATTTTAATTTTTGATTACATTCATTATTTTGATTTTCAAAATATTTGGGGCCAGTGCAGTGTTTTTTTTAATCCTTGATACATATGTACTGTTTTTATCAGAATGCCCTAATACCATGCAGTTCAAATGCTGCCTTTTTGTCTACAGCTGTCACCGCCACCTCATTTTTCAATCCCAGATATTTAGACTCGGGGTCTTTGGGATTTGCGAGAAATAAAGCAAGGACAGCATGGAACAAGCGACACAACAAGAAGTTGATAGAAAACACCTAAATTGGTATACAATAACAAATCTCTTTTTGTTGGATTGATAGATAAAATCGTCAATTAAAAGTTTATAAATATCTACATCGTAATAAATATCTCTTTTTTAAAATCATGCCTAGAAGCAGGAGCAAACGAGTAGCAGGATGGTCAAGGGATTCCGCAAAGAGACGTTGAGAAGGAGTAAGGAGCAGAAGTGAACAAGAGACACAACAAGAAAGGACTGAACCTCTTGAGGATCTCTGAAAAATAACAGAAGTTTGCATGGAACAAGTGACACAACAATAAGTTGACAAAATACAGCCAAAACGGTACACAATAGCCTGATGTGTTTTTTAATCATGTTAATGCATTGATAGATATAATCGAGTTTAGAAGTTTATAAAGGTCTACAATAGATAACATTGTCTTTACAAGTTTTTAAAATATCTACATCGTGATAAATATTTTTCTCTTTTTTTACACGATGCCAAGAAATCGTTGCAGGATGGTCAAGGGACAATGCAAAGAGATGTCGAGAAGCAGTGATGAGCAGAAGAGACACAAGAGGATGTTACCAAAATACAGATTGGAACATGGTAACACTTTTTTTTAAATCAAAGGTTAATCATTAGAAAGTTAATATTTTTAGAAGTTTAAAAATATCTAAAATTGATAACATTGTTTTTTTTAGTCATATTTAATTCACTTGATAGAAGGAATGGTGATCGAACAAGAAATGACAACGTTTGAAAGATCTCTCTGCCTCCTCTCCCCCCTCCAATTGTCGTGGTTTAAAGACTCAAATTTGGATAAGATGACACAGACACGGAGAATTCTTCAAGAAGACCAAAACCTTTATTTGCAAATATTCAGCTGGAACATTCTGAGTTGACATCACCTGTCTGTTCTCTAATTGCTCTTCGATTCACAGAAACAAGCAGCTTTTATTACACTCTTTCAGCCTTATCTCTGCTACACTATCTTTCATGCTGTACTCCTTTGCATCAATCAGTCTTTGATTCTAGTATTCACTGTCTTGCCACCATTACTTCCGACCTTGGTTCAGTCTTATTAAACTTTACATTTCCCGTCATATCTGTCCTTCACTCGCCACCCTTAAATTAACTTTTAATGTCCCAGCTTTGTCCTGCCACCATTATGTTTCTGTTAAAGCCAATTAAAGCCAAGGCTACACACACCATATTACATAATTACATATTGGTTTATATGTTTACACACAAAGATACAAATGTATTAAGAATACAGATATAAAAGTAACAAAATAAGTAACTTGTTTAGTGTCTTGATTACTAGATAAATGTTAAGTGCTGCAAAACTAACAATCACGTGAGTCTGAGTACAATAAGCTGATTACATAAAATAGCTGACGTCTACGATAAATGTCTTAATTAAGTCTTCTATAACTTCCATAGCGGCAGAGAATGGAAGCACTCAGACCCAACATGTAGGGGGGGGGAGAAGAAAAAAATAATAAACAGAGAATAAGAGGTGGTGGGTTTCTTAAATGTGTGAGCAGAGAGACGGTGGGGGTAAAATGATGGTAGAAGCAATACGTAGCAAGGTGAAAAGTAAATGTGGCAGGCAGACAAATCCAGGGCAAAAATCAAAAAGGGCCACTTTTCAACATAATTGTATAAGGGGTAAGAGTTGTAAAAACAAGCCTGAAGGCTTTGTGTCTCAATGCAAGGAGTATTCGTAATAAGGTGGATGAGTTGAATGTGCAGATAGCTATTAATGACTATGATATAGTTGGGATCACGGAGACATGGCTCTAGGGAGACCAAGGCTGGAAGCTGAACATCCAGGGATATTCAATATTCGTGAGGGATAGACAGAAGGGAAAATGAGGTGGGGTAGCGTTGCTGGTTAGAGAGGAGATTAATGCAATAGAAAGGAAGGACATTAGCTTGGAGGATGTGGAATCGATATGTGTACAGGTTGTGTACAGGCCACCTAACAGTAGTAGTGGAGTTGGGGATGGCATCAAACAGGAAATTAGAAATGCGTGCAACAAAGGTAAAACAGTTATAAAGGGTGACTTCAATCTACATATAGATTGGGTGAATTAAATTGGCTGGGGTACTGAGGAAGAGGATTTCTTGGAATGTATGCGGGAGCGTTTTCTAAACCAACATGTGGAGGAACCAACAAGAGAACAGGCTATTCTAGACTGGGTATTGAGTAATGAGGAAGGGTTAGTTAGCAGTCTTATTGGGTGTGGCCCCTTGGGCAAGAGTGACCAGGATATGGTTGAGTTCTTCATTAGGACGGAGAGTGACGTAATTAATTCAGAAACAAGGGTTCTGAACTTAAAGAAAGGTAACTTTGAGGGTATGAGACGTGAATTGGCCAAGATAGACTGGCAATTGATTCTTAAAGGGTTGACGGTGGATGTGCAATGGAAGGCATTTAAAGACTGCATGGATTAACTACAACAATTGTTCATCCCAGTTTGGCAAAATAATAATTCAGGGAAGGTAGTGCATCCATGATAAACAAGGGAAATCAGGGATAGTATAAAAACAAAAGATGAAGCATACAAATTAGCCAGAAAAAGCAGCCTACCAGAGGACTGGGAGAAATTCAGAGTCCAGCAGAGGAGGACAAAGGGCTTAATTAGGAAAGGGAAAATAGATAATGAAAGAAAACTGGCAGGGAACATAAAAACTGACTGCAAAATTTTTAATAGATATTTATAGACATAAATAATCTGCTGGAAATAGCAGTGGACCGGGGGTCAAATGAGATGGAGGAACTGAGTGAAATCCAGGTTAGCCAGGAAGTGGAGTTAGGTAAATTGAATGGATTAAAGGCCGATAAATCCCCAGGGCCAGATAGGCTGCATCCCAGAGTACTTAAGGAAGTAGCCCCAGAAATAGTGGATGCATTAGTGATAATTTTTCAAAACTCTTTAAATTCTGGAGTAGTTCCTGAGGATTGGAGGGTAACTAATGTAACCCCACTTTTTAAAAAGGGAGGGAGAGAGAAAACAGGGAATTCCAGACCAGTTAGTCTAACATCGGTAGTGGGGAAACTGCTAGAGTCAGTTATTAAAGATGGGATAGCAGCACATTTGGAAAGTGGTGAAATCATTGGACAAAGTCAGCAAGGATTTACAAAGGTAAATCATGTCTGACGAACCTTATAGAGTTTTTTGAGGATATAACTAGTAGAGTGGATAAGGGAGAACCAGTGGATGTGTTATATCTGGACTTTCAGAAGGCTTTTGACAAGGTCCCACAAGAGAGATTAGTATACAAACTTAAAGCAAACGGTATTGGGGGTTCAGTATTGATGTGGATAGAGAACTGGCTGGCAGACAGGAAGCAAAGAGCAAGAGTAAACGGGTCCTTATCAGAGTGGCAGGCAGTGACTAGTGGGGTACCGCAAGGCTCAATGCTGGGACCCCAGCTATTTACAATATATATTAATGATTTGGATGAGGGAATTGAATGCAACGTCTCCAAGTTTGCGGATGACACGAAGCTGGGGGGCAGTGTTAGCTGTGAGGAGGATGCTAGGAGGCTGCAAGGTGATTTGGATAGGCTGGGTGAATGGGCAAACACATGGCAGGTGCAGAATAATGTGGATAAATGTGAGGTTATCCACTTTGTTGGCAAAAACCCGAAAATAGACTATTATCTGAATGGTTGCCGATTAGGAAAAGGGGAGATGCAACGAGACCTGGGTGTCATGGTACACCAGTCATTGAAAGTGGGCATGCAGGTGCAGCAGGCAGTGAAGAAGGCGAATGGTATGTTAGCATTCATAGCAAAAAGATTTGAGTATAGGAGCAGAGTGGTAACTCTCTGAAATTCTCTGTCACAGGAGGTATTTGAAGGCCAGTTCATTGGCTATATTTAAAAGGGAGTTAGATGTGGCCCTTGTGGCTAAAGGGATCAGGGGGTATGGAGAGAAGGCAGGTACAGGATACTGAGTTGGATGATCAGCCTTGATCATATTGAATGGCGGTGCAGGCTCGAAGGGCCGAATGGTCTACTCCTGCACCTATTTTCTATGTTTATGTTATACAGTTATCTCCCTCTCTCTATCTCTCCCCCTCTCTCTATCTCTCCCCCTCCCTCTCTCTCTCCCCCTCCCTCTCTCTCTCCCCCTCCCTCTCTCTCTCCCCCTCCCTCTCTCTCTGTCATTACAACACATCAACCGTTACAAATTGTGGTTAAATCGTATCTTTCAAGCTTCTAATCTTAATTGTGAAATCTACCTCAACAGCTCTTTCAAGCCCAGAACCTGTCACGGTGACGCAGCGGTAGAGTTGCTGCCTCATGGCGCCAGAGACCCCGGTTCAATCCCGACCACGGGCGCTGTCTGTACAGAGTTTGCACGTTCTACCCGTGACCTGTGTGGGTTTTCTCCTTGTGCTCCGGTTTCCTCTCACACTGCAGAGGTGCAGGTTTGTAGGTTAATTGGCTTGGCATAAATTATAAGTTGTCCCTGGTGTGTGTAGGATAGTGTTAGTGTGCGGGGATCGCTGGTCGGTGCGGACTCGGTGGGCCCAAGGGCCTGTTTCCGTGCTGCATCTGTAAACTAAACTAAACCCTTCAAACACGCGCATTGAGTGCCTGAGGAAGACATTTACCCTTTTTAAACGCTGTCCCGTTCAATTGAATCAGAATTAGGATGGCGCGGTGGTGCAGTCTGTGTGGAGTTTGCACGTTCTCCCCGTGGGTTTTCTCCAGGAGCTCTCTTTGCTCAACCAATGAGTTTATTTATGGTTTCATCTGATGTGATTGGTTCGCACTGCACAATAAAACCTTTCACTGTACCACGGTTTTGTAGTTTAGAGATACAGCGCGGAAACAGGCCCTTCAGTTCACCGAGCCCGTTCCTTCTCTCCTAAGATACTGCTTTTCCCACTGAGTTACTCCAGCATTGTGTGCCTATCGTCGATTTAAACCAGCATCTGCAGTTCCTTCATACACATTTTATCTGCGCTCGTTTAGTTTAGTTTAGAAACACAGCTCGGAAACAGGCCCTTCGGCCCACCGAGTCAGTGCCAACCAGCAATCCCCGCACATTAACGCTATCCTACACGCACCTGGGATAATTTTACAAATATACCAATCCAAATAACCAACTTATATACAGGTTTGTAGGTTAACCGGCTTGTTAGAAATGTAAAATTGTCCCTAGTGCTTGTAGGGTAGTGTTAATGTGTGGTGATCATATATGTGAACCTCCTGCCTCCCCAACCCTCCAGCCCGTTAACACCCCATCTCTTCGCCCCCCCCCCCCCCCCCCCAGCTGTGTCCGCACGGTCAAACTGTTGCTGACCCTATCCTGTAGTGCTTGTAGTGTAGTGTTCCGGTAGGCGGCGTGACTCTCGTCAGCAGCGGCCTCTGCAGCCCGTCCGCGTTTTTATTATTTTTTGTCTATGTTTCTATGTAGTTTTTGTTATTTTTTGTTGGGGTGTGTGTGTGGGGGGGTGGGGGTGGGGTGGCAGGGAGGGGGTAACTTTTAAATCTCTCCCTGCACGGGAGACCCGACCTTTTCTTGTCGGGTCTCCGTTGTAGTTGGGGCTGCAACGAGGAGCGGCCTCCCACAGGAGAAGACTGGGGATTCTGGTGCCGACTACTCACCAATCGCGGAGCTGGCCGAGTCCGGAGCGGTGGTGGAGCGCTGCTGCTGCTGCGTCCTGGCCTCCGGAGATTCGGAGGCTGCAAATGCGGGTCTGGCGGACGGCGGCACCGGGAGCCCGCGGGTCCCTGGAGGGAGACCGCTTTTCAGGGCTCTCGCAACGGTGACTTCTCCCGCCCGAGGTGCGGGGTCGAAGAGCTCCTGGAGCGGGGCCTTACATCACCGCGCCGCGCGGCTTGGACTGGCCGCGGGACTCTGCGAGCGCACCCCGGGGGCTCTAACACCAAGACCCGGTGTGCGACCTCGCACCACCCGGCGTGGCTTTAATGGCCGCGGGACAATCGCCATTACCAGCCGGGGGCTTTGACTTTGACTCTGACATCGGGGGGGGGGAGAGTGCAGTGGAGAGATAAGTTTTTTTGGCCTTCCATCACAGCGATGTGATGGATGTTTATGTAAATTATGTTGTGTCTTGCGTCTATTTGTTTGTTATGTATGGCTGCAGAAACGGCATTTCGTTTGGACCTCAAGTGGTCCAAATGACAATTAAATTGAATCTTGAATCTTGAATCTTAATGTGCGGGTATCATATATGTGTGTACAATTATACTATCCTGCCCCCACTCCTCCATCCTACTTCTCCCTTCCTCCGCGCCCCTCTCCCCTCCTCCAACCCCCTCTCCTCCGCTCGCTTTCCCCCCTCCTCTCCCCTCACCCACCCCGTTCCCTTCTCACCCCTCCCCCGTGTGTGTGGGGGGGTATTTAGTGTGCGATGCCGAATGCCGCCCCCCCCCCCCACCGCAAGTGCGTATTGGGGGAACCCGTTGTTTCACGCTGTTGATGTCTGTTATTCCAGCTGTTGACGCCCGCTATTCCAGTTGTTGACGCCAGTTATTTCCAGCTGTTGATGCCCGTTCATCGCCCTGCCTGCCACATCTGCAGCCGATCCACTCTCCTGGAAGATGAACATCCTTGAGCTCCACCGGCCGGTACGTCGACATTTTATAACCTTGTGACTATAAACGCATGTCATGTATATATAACAAACGCTTTTAATTATTTCCCTGTACGAAATACCAGATGTGCCTTTTATTATAATTCTATTCTCAATGCACCTGTTAACCTTATTGCTAAGTTCAAGTGTATTGTTTATAGACAATAGGTGCAGGAGTAGGCCATTCGGCGTTTTGAGCCAGCACCGCCATTCAGTGTGATCATGGCTGATCATCCCCAATCGGTACCAATCTCTATACTTATAAAACTCTGATCTTGGATGTGTGTGTGTATTTGTGCAATGTTCATGTGCGTTTCCCCGTTTGTTACTTCCCGTTTTTTTCCGGGACTAATTTCTTTACAATTTAAAAAGTTTGTGGTTATTTACTCTTTAAATTTACCTGAATCAAAATTCTCTACCTTTCCAGAAACCACTGTACCATCGACAAGTTCAGAGGCAACTACAACAGCTTCAAGCACCACATCAGTTCCCACATTAACGACAATAGAAACTACAGGCAGCACAAGTGCATCTACAACAGAAGCTACCACCACCTTCACGACCACACCACTTAGTACCAACGGTGAGTCCAGAGTGCTCAATAGGGCAGGGGATGGGATAAAAGGAGTGAATGAATAATATTATTATTATAATATCGGGGAGTGGATAGTGTGACAGCAAACACCCCCCCCCCCCCCCCCCCCCCCCCACCGGCTGCAAACGTGCGTTGGGGAAACAGAACCAATGGGTCTGCACTTGGTCTAGTCTATCATATATCAATATAATATTAAAACTGTGTGTGTGTTTCTGCCTGACTTGTGGGTGCCAGCCTTTGATTCGTTGCTACGCCAACACCAGACCCACAAACGCCCAGTTTTTTTTCCATTTCGGTAGAAATTTCACTTTTCATTCCAAGTATCCACTCCTGATTAAATTTTGTTATGTTTAAGTACACATTTTTAATAAAATCCTTCTCCCCCCCCCCCCCCCGCTCACTCATTTTTTCACCTCCTGCTGGCCAGCGACCATAATGGCTGCTGGCGCCCACATCTCGCCTCAAAGACACCATTTAAAAACAGCCACACTGCTGAGTCCTGAATGGCTTGAGTTGGAGGCCCACGTCTCCCATGGGGGATACGGGTAGGGAACAGCTGCGTTGGTTTTCATTGAAATTAATTTAATTATTTGTCACTTAACATCACTAATTCTTAACATTAGCTTTTAATTTCAAAGACAGTTTAAAAAAAATAAATTTGCTGTCTTCATTGACAGCTTAAATCGGACCCGCTGTGTGTGTGTGTGTGTGTGGAGGGGGGAGGAAGGGGAGGGAGGGGGGAGCAAATTTTAAAATCAAACTGCTGCATGAGTCACAGTGCCACCTCACAGATGTCCAATCACAATGGATCTCATTTACATATATGACATCACAATGGGACAGGTCTGGGAGATTGGAACCTTCACGTGGTCCCACTAAAATCAAACTGCTGCATGAATCACAGTGCCATCTCATAGATGTCCAATCACAATGGATCTCATTTACATATGATATCATAATGAGACAGGGGTGGGAGATCTCTCCCTCTCCCTCCCATCCACCCCCGGGCCTTTCCCCCACTCCCCCCTTCTCGCTCTCCCCCTCTTCCTCCCTCCCCTTTCTCTCTCTCTCTCCCCCTTCTCTCTCTCTCTCCCCCTCCACTCTGTCTCCACCTCCCCCTTCCCCTTCTTCCTCCCCATCCCTCTCCCCTCCCCTCCCAGACCCCTCTCACGTCCCCTCCCCTTCCCCTCTCTATTCCCCCCTCACTTACCCTCCCCCCTCCACCACCCCCTTCACTTTACCCGTCTCCCCTTCACCCTCCGCGCTCTCCTCCCCTCCCCCCATCCTCATCCCCCTCTCTCTCCCTTCCCCCACTCTCTCCCCATCTCTCCCTCCCCACTCTCTCCCCATCTCCCTCTCCCTCTCCCCAGCCCACCCCCCTCACCCTCCCCTCCACCTGCCTTTCCCTCTGTCTCTTGCCCTTCTTTCTCTGCCCCTCTATCTCTGTCTCTGGAGGAAAAGCGCAAAAAAACTCAATCAGATTCAAATGACGCTGAAGACTAGGGGGGTCACGGTGGCACAGCGGTAGAGTTGCTGCCTCACAGCGCCAGGGACCCGGGATTGATCCCGGCTACGGGTGCTGTCTGTACGGAGTTTGTATATTCTCCTCGTGACCTGCGTGGGTTTTCTCCGGGATCTCCGGTTTCCTCCCACACTCCAAAGACGTGCAGGTATTCTAACGGAATCAAAAGATATGGGGAGGAAGCAAGAATGGGGTACTGATTTTGGATGATCAGCCATGATCATATTGAATGGCGGCGCTGGCTCAAAGGGCCGAATAGCCTACTCCTGCACCAATAGACAATAAGTGCAGGAGTCGGCCATTCGGCCATTCGAGCCAGCACCGCCATTTAATATGATCATGGCTGATCATCCAGAATCAGTACCCCATTCCTGCTCTCTCCCCATATCCCCTGACTCTGCTATTTTTAAGAACCCTATAGCTCTCTCTTGAAAGCATCCAGAGAACCTGCCTCCACCGCCTTCTGAGGCAGAGAATTCCATAGACTCACAACTCTCTGTGAGAAAAGGTGTTTCCTCGTCTCTGTTCTAAATGGCTTACCCCTTATTCTTAAACTGTGGCCCCTGCTTCTGGACTCCCCCAACATCGGGAACATGGTTCCTGCCTCTAGCATGTCCAAACCCTTAACAATCTTATATGTTTCAATGAGATACTCTCTCATCCTTCTAAACTCCAGAGTGTACAAGCCCAGCCGCTCCATTCTCTCAGCATATGACAGTCCCGCCATCCCGGGAATTAACCTTGTAAACCTACGCTGCACTCCCTCAATAGCAAGAATGTCCTTCCTCAAATTAGTGGAATTAGCTGCGGTCCCAGCTCCGAGCCGTGCGGTTACCCCACTAGTCACTGCCTACCATTCTGAAAGGGACCTGTTAATCCCTACTCTCTGCCCCCCCCCGCCCCCAACCAATTTTCTATCCATTTCAGCACTCTACCCCCAATATCATGTGCCCTAATTTTGCCCACTTATCTCCTATGTGGGACCTTATGAAATGCTTTCTGAAAGTCCAGATACACTACATCCACCGGCTCTCCCTTGTCCATTTTCCTAGTTATCTCTTCAAAAAATTCCAGAAAATTAGTCAAGCATGATTTCCCCATCATAAATCTATGCTGACTTGGACCGATCCTGTTTTATTGCTATCCAAATGTGCGGCTATTTCATCTTTTATAATTGACTCCAGCATCTTCCCCACCACCGGTCAGGCTAACTGGTCTATATGTTTCTGTGTGGGGTGGTGCGATGTTCTGTGCTGCGTCCACAACTCTTGCGGGTATTGGACGGAGTAATTCCCAAACCGTGCCATGATACTTCCCCATTAAGATGCTTTATCTCTACGCCACATCTGTATAATGTGCACTCCCTTATCAGCTGAGTCATCAGTTTCTTTGAGGTGGGAAACTCATCGGAAGTGGGTGTGATAGTGGATCAGGGTTGAGCACTATATGAAGTGTCTCATCGAGTCCCAGCTACAGACCCAGACGCACGCAGGAGAGATGAGTCTCCAGAGCCTGATGTTCCTGCTCCTCATCTCCGCGGTCCAGGTAACCGGACTGGAGGGGGAGAGATGCCACACTCCTGGGCCGCCGAAGGTAAGACAAGATCCTGCATACTCCACACAGACAGTGCCCCGCTTGTGAACTGTGCAGGAAGAAACTGCAGACGTGGAGAATCCTAGAGTGATACAGTGTGGAAACGAGCCCTTCTGCCCAACTCGCACACACCGGCCAACATGTCCCAGCTACACTAGTCTCCCCCTGCCTGTGTTTGGTCCATAACCCTCCAAACCTGTCCTATCCATGTACCTGTCCAACATTCGTAAACGTTGGGATAGTCCCAGCCTCAACTACCTCCTCCGGCAGCTCGTTCCATACACCCACCACTCTTTAGATAATAGACAGTAGACAATAGATGCAGGACTAGGCCATTCGGCCCTTCGATCCAGCACCGCCATTTAGTGTGATCATGGCTGATCATCCCCAATCAGTACCCCGTTCCTGCCTTCTCCCCATATACCCTGACTGCTATCTTTAAGAGCCTTATCTAACTCTCTCTTGAAAGTATCCAGAGAACCGACCTCCATGAGGCAGAGAATTCCACAGACTTACAACTCTCTGTGTGAAAAAGTGTTTCCTCGTCTCCATTCTAAATGGCTTCACCCTTATTCTTAAACTGTGGCCCCTGGTTCTGGACTCCCCCAACATAGAAACATAGAAAATAGGTGCAGGAGTAGGCCATTCGGCCCTTCGAGCCTGCACCGCCATTCAATATGATCATGGCTGATCATCCAACTCAGTATCCTGTTCCTGCCTTCTCTCCATACCCCCTGATCCCTTTAGCCACAAGGGCCACATCTAACTCCCTCTTAAATATACCTATTTATATCGGGAACATGTTTCCTGCCTCTAGCGTGTCCAAACCCTTAATATTCAATAAGATTCCCTCTCATCCTTCACAACCAGAGTTTCCGTGCTGTATCTCTCAAGTCTGAAAGTCTCTTACAAGCTGTGTGCAGGGGTGGGGAATGGGAGGGGGCTGGAAATCGAGGCGCAAGATTTTAAAACATGCGTAAAGTTTCTTTCCAATTTATGATCTAGGACAAGATGGTGTCGATGTTCTGCGATTTCATGCGGACCTATAATAAATCCTACAAGGACCAGGAAGGTAAGGTTCTGTGTCTCAAACCTGTGACTGTGGTAGACAAAAATGCTGGAGAAACTCAGCGGGTGAGGCAGCATCTCGACCCAAAACATCACCTATTCCTTCGCTCCATAGATGCTGCCTCACCCGCTGAGTTTCTCCAGCATTTTTGTCTGCCTTCGATTTTTCCAGCATCTTCAGTTCTTTCTTAAACAAACTGGCGTCTTTGTTCATTCAAGATAGACACAAAGTGCTGGAGTAACTCAGCGGGACAGGCAGCAGCATCCCTGGAGAGAAGGAATGGGCGACGTTTCGGGTCGAGACCCTTCTTCAAACTGTCTATCCTTTATCATCGTTAGTTTTTTTGCATATCTTTCTTTCACGTTATGTATCTCTCTACATCACCGTGTATATCTCTCGTTTCCCCTCTCCCGCCCTCCTCCCCCTCTCAGTCTGAAGAAGGGTCTCGACCCAAAACCTCACCCATTCCTTCTCTCCTGAGAGGCTGCCTGTCCCGCTGAGTTCTCCAGCATTGTGTGCTTGTCTTCAATTTAAACCAGCATCTGCAGTTCCTTCCTACTCATTTTGTCTGCATTCATTTAGATTAGTTTAGTTTAGAGATACAGCTCAGAAACCGGACCTTCGGCCCATCGAGTCCGCGCCGACCAGCGATCCCCACACATTAACGCTATCCTACACGTACTAGGGACAATTTTACAAATATACCAATCCAAATAACCTACTTGTATACAGGTTAATTGGCTTGTTGTAAATTATAAATTGTCCCTAGTGCTTGTAGTGTGGTGTTAATGTGCAGGGATCATATATGTGTGTACATTTATACTATCATGCACACACTAGGGACAATTTACACACATCAAGCCAATTAATCTACTGGCCTGCACATCTTTGGAGTGTGGGAGGAATCCGGAGCACCCGGAGAAAACCCACGCAGGTCACGGAGAAAACCCCCCACCCTCACATCAGTCTGAACGATTCCTCCAATTCGACGACCTTCAAAAATATCATCCACGCATTCATCTCATCTCCTCCCGCCTTGACTACTGCAACTCCCTATACACTGGCATCAGCCAAACATCCCAGTCCCGCCTGCAATTGGTTCTGACGGGTACCTGTAAAAGGGAACACATCACCCCGATCCTGGCCTCTCTCCACTGGCTCCCAGTATGGTACAGAATCAACTTCAAGCTCCTCCTTTTCATTTACAAAGCCCTTAACGGGCTTGCCCCCCTCCCATATCAAAAATCTTCTAACTCACCACTCTACGTCCAGGTCCCTCAAGTCGGCCGACTTGGGGCTACTGACTATCCCGCAGTCTAGGTTTAAGCTCAGGGGAAACCACACTTTTGCAGTTGCAGCACCTAGACTGTGGAACAGCATCCCTCTCCTCATCAGAACTGCCCCCTCCATCGACTCCTTTAAATCGAGGCTCAAAACCTATTTCTACTCCCTCGTGTTATTGAGGCCCTCTGAGGGGGCGCTGTAAACAGTTTGTATGTGTGTATTGTTAGGTCTGTCTACCGTTGTATGTATTAAATTAGTACCTGCACTGATGTGAAGCACTTTGGTCAACGTGAGTTGTTTTTAAATATGCAATACAAATAAAATTGATTGATTGATTGAAGAAGGGTTTCGACCCAAAACTTCACCTTTTTCCTTCGCTCCATAGATGCTGCCTCACCCGCTGAGATTCTCCAGCATTTTTGTCTACCTTCGATTTTCCAGCATCTGTAGTTCCGATGTTGAAGGCAGATATTAAGCCGCGCCGGGCGCCAAGAAATTGTGACCCCCCCATGTTTTGATAGCAATTTCCGCCCCCTGGTTCAACAGACATTTATTTTTCACAGATACAACCGCAAACGGTGAAATTATTTTTGCTTATATTATACATGCGTGCGCTGCCACACAAGGCAGTGGAGGCCAATTCACTGGATGCTTTCATGAGATTTAGCTCTTGGGGCTAAAGGAATCAAGGGATATGGGGAGAAGGCAGTAACGGGGAACTGATTGTTGATCAGCCAAGATCATATTGAATGGCGGTGCTGGCTCGAAGGGCCAAACGGCCTACTCCTACTCCTGCTTTTTATGTTTCCTTGTTTCTTTGTAAGCGTGCGGGGATCGCTGGTCGGCGCGGATTCGACGGGCCTGTTTCCGCTCTGTATCGCTAAATGAAACTGAGCCGAGCTGATCCTAAACCTAGATTTCTCTGGCTTCCTTTCAGAAGAGACCCGACGTTTTAAGATCTTTGTGGAGAACCTGGAGCGGGCGAGGCAGTATCAGGAAACAGAGATCGGGAGCGCCAGATACGGGGTCACCAAGTTCAGCGACCTCTCAGGTACGACGTCGAAGGCACCATCTCTGAGGAAGGTAGACACATATGCTGGAGATATTCAGCTGGTGAGGCAGCATCTATGGAGCGAAGGAAATAGGTGACGTTCCCTAAGGGTCTCAACCCGAAACGTCACCTATGCCTTCGCTCCATAGATGCTGCCTCATTTGCTGAGTTTCTCCAGCACTTTTGTCTACCTTCGATTTTTCCAGCATCTGCAGTTCTTTCTTTCTTTCTTTTAAAATCTTTTTTTTGTTTTTTTTCCAAAAATAAAAGCAAAAATGAAACATAAAAAAACAGAGCAAAAAGAATAATGAGAAACATAACAATGATATTGATACATAGGGATCAGGATTACATTAATAATAGGTATAACCTAATACGAGACCAGTGTCAAAATACACAATGAATATAGACCTCTATGTAAATATAGTTAAATCTTTAAAAGGAAACTTATAAATGTTAAAAAAAAAAGCACAAAGATAAAAAAACAACAAGAAAAAGAAAAAAGGAAAAAAAACAAAACAAAGCAAAACCGAATCTGAACTGAGAATTTCAACAATGTAAGTCGGTTTGTCGTCAAGTCCGTTCCACCCTATAGAGGTAAAATAATGTTTCTAACAGTTAAAGAGAGAGCAATTTATGCTGTATAAATATGTTCAATACATTTTCCCCAAGTCTTATCAAATTTGACCAAGGGTTCAACAGTGTCACTACTGATTTTTTTCTAAATTTAAACATGATATCGTTTCCGAATACCACTGGAGTGTGGTCGGAGGGCTGGAGTCTTTCCATTGCAATAAAATAGATCTTCTGCCGATTAATGTGGTAAAAGCAATCAACCGATGGGCGGAGCGGGACAATTGAATAGAATCTAACATTGGTAGCCCAAAAATTGCAGTAATAGGATGAGGTTGTAAATCTATGCCTAAGATTACAGAAATAGTATCAAACATTTCTTTCCAATATTTTTCCAAAGAAGGGCAGGACCAAACCATATGGGTCAATGAGGCCACTTCAGAGTTACATCTGTCACAGGTAGGATTTATATGACCATAAAAACGAGCTTACTTATCTTTTGACATACGAGTTCCTTCTTAAGCATCTCTGAGGAAGGATGTGCCGGCTCTGGTGAGGGTCCAGAGGAGGTTTACGAGAACGATCCCAGAAATGAGTGGGTTAACCTATGATGAGCGTTTGTCGGCACTGGGCCTGTACTCGCTGGAGTTTAGAAGGATGAGGGGGACCTCATTGAAACGTACAGAATAATGAAAGGCTTGGATAGAGTGGATGTGGAGAAAATTTTTCCACTAATGGGAGAGTCCAGGACCAGAGGTCACAGCCTCAGAATTAAAGGACGTTCCTTTAGGAAGGAGATGAGGTGGAATTTCTTTAGTCAGAGGGTGGTGAACCTGTGGAATTATTTGCCACAGAGGGCTGATGAGGCCAAGTCAGTGGATATATTAATGCAGAGATAGATAGATTCTTGATTAGTGCAAGTGTCAGGGGTTATGGGGAGAAGGCAGAAGAATGGGGTTAGGAGGGAGAGATAGACCAGCCTGATTGAATTGCGGAGGAGACTCGATGGGCCGAATGGCCTTATTCTACTCCTATAACTTAGCGTCCCACCGAGCTATAGTTTCAATGACGTAAATAGCAAACAGGCCCTTCGGCCCATCCCAACCAACCTCTCCAGATATGGAGAGAAAAGATTTACGAGGCTGTTGACAGGACTAGAACGCCTGAGCTATAGGGAGAGGTTGAGCAGGCTGGGTCTCTATTCCTTGGAGCGCAGGAGGATAAAGGGTGATCTTATAGATGTGTCTAAAATCATAAGAGGAATAGATTGAGTAGATGCACAGAGTCTCTTGCCCAGAGTCGGGGAATCGAGGACCAGAGGACATAGGTTTAAAGTGAAGGGGAAAAGATTTATTAGGAATCTGAGGGGTGACTTTTTCACACAGAGGACGGTGGGTGTATGGAACGAGCTGCCGGAGGAGGTAGTTGAGGCTGGGATTATCCCAACGTTTAAGAAACAGTTAGACAGGTACATGGATAGGACAGATTTGGAGGGATATGGACCAAACGTGGGGAGGTGGGACTAGTGTAGCTGGGACATGTTGGCCGGTGTGGACAAGTTGGGCCGAAGGGCCTGTTTCCACGCTGTATGACTCTATGGCTCTGGAGTGAGCTGTGTGACTCCGCGTCCCACTGTAAGTTGGTGCCACCTTTTCTCTTGCAGCTGAGGAATTCCAGCAGGGAAGCCAAGCGCCGTCTATTCCATTAGAATGCAAAGAATTCCCCGGTTACATATTCCCAGAAAACATCCCAAGGTCCGTGGACTGGCGGGAGAAGAATTGCGTCACAGCAGTTAAAGACCAGGTGAGGGTGATTTGCAAAGGTCAATAGCTCAATGGTCAGGAGGTAGGAACGGGGTACTGATTGGGGATGATCAGCCATGATCACATTGAACAAGCTGGCTCGAAGGGCGGAACGGCCTATTCCTGCACCTGTTGTCTATTGTCTAAGGTGACAAGCGGAAAGGATTGGGGGTTGTTCAAAGATTGGGGGGGGGGGGGGAGGGGAGTCAGTTTCAGTCTACCCCACGACAGAAGAGGGAGGAGTTGTAGTTTGATCGCCACAGGGAAGAAGGATCTCCTGTGGATTTCCGTGCTGCATCTTGGCAAGGCAGCAGCTCTACCCGCCCGCGCCGACGTCGCTAAGGGCGTCTTCGGGATGCACGACTTGACTTTGGAGGGAAGGTGCGACCTTGTTTTTGTTCCCCCACAGTTGAACTGCTGCAGCTGCTGGGCCTTCGCCGTGGTCGGGAACGTTGAATCCCATTTGTCCATCAAGAAGAAAGAACTCATCCCGCTGTCAGAGCAAGGTAAGGACAAAGGCCGGGGAACAACGTGACCTAACTACCGGTGGGAAGAAGTCGGCCGGCTTCACCTGGCGCCAACCTTTAATGGACGGTTTAATGAAGCAATGTTCATTCAAATGAGCCTCTTGCCTAGAGTAGGTGAACCGAGGACCAGAGGACATGGGTTTAAATTGAAGGGAAAATATTTAATAGGAGTATGAGGGTTGACTTTTTCACATAGAGGGTGGTTGTGAGTCTGTGGAATTCACACACAGAGTTGTGAGTCTGTGGAATTCTCTGCCTTAGTGGAGGCCGGTTCTCTGGACACTTTCAAGAGAGAGCTAGATTGGGCTCTTAAAGATAGCGGAGTCAAGCGATATGGGGAGAAGGCAGGAACGGGGTACTGATTGGGGATGATCAGCCATGATCACATTGAATGGGCTCGAAGGGCCGAATAGCCTACTCCTGAATCTATTGTCTATTAGATGAATCAAGGACCAAAGGACATGGGTTTAAAGTGAAGGGGAAAATATTTAATAGGAGTCTGAGGGGTAACCTTTTCACACAGAGGGTGGTGGGTGTATGGCACGAGCTGCTAGAGAAGGTAGTTGAGGCAGGTTAAACAACAATTAGACAGGTACATGGATAGGACAGGTTTGGAAGGATAAGGGCCATATGGGACTAGTGTAGATGGGACATTGTTGGCTGGTGTGGGCAACTTGGGCCGAAGGGCCTGTTTCCACATTGTATCACTCCATGACTTTGAATTTCAGTTCAGAAAATTAACAAAGGCCAAGTTATAAGGTCATAAGGGATATGAGAAGATTTAGGCCATTCGGCCCATCAAGTCTACTCCGCCATTCAATCGTGGCTGATCTATCTCTCCCTCCCAACCCCATTCTCCTGCATTCTCCCCATAACCCCTGACACCCGTACTAATCAAGAATCTATCTATCTCTGCCTTAAAAATATTCACTGACTTGGCCTCCACAGCGTTCTGTGGGAAAGAATTCCACAGATTCACCACCCTCTGACGTAAATAAATTTCTCCTCATCTCCTTCCTGAAAAAACGTCCTTAAATTCTGAGGCTGTGCCCTCTAGTTCTGGACTCTCCCACTAGAGGAAATCCTCTCCACATCCACTCTATCCAGGCCTTTCGCTATTCTCTGTACGTTTGAATAGAGAATCTAGTAAATTCTCTCTGCACCTTTTCTATCTTGTCGTAAGGTCACTACGACTGTATTATCTCTGTCCCACCCACTCCCCTGACATCAGTCTGAAGAAGGGTCTCGACCCCAAACGTCACCCATTCCTTCTCCCCAGAGACGCTTCCTCTTACCGCAGCATTTTGAGTCTATCTTCACAAGGTCATGAGTTGGGCCGAAGGGCCTGTTTCCACGATGTATGGCTCTCACACTCTGTGTCTTCCAGAGATACTGCCTGACCCATTGAGTTACTCCAGCGTTTTGCCTCTTGTCTTGAGTGGATAGTTTAAGGGATCCTATCTCATCTCCTGCCCAACTAGCAAATAGGTGCAGGAGTCGGCGATTCGAGCCAGCACCGCCATTCAATATGATCATGGCTGATAATCCACAATCAGTACCCCAATTCCTGCTTTCTCCCCATATCCCTTGATTCCGTTAGCCCCAAGTGCTAAATCTAACTCTCTCTTGAAAACATCCGGTGAATCGGCCTCCACTGCCTTCTGTGGGAGAGAATTCCACAGATTCACAACTCTCTGGGTGAAAAAGTTTTTCCTCATCTCATTCCTAAATGCCTGACCCCTTATTCTTAAACTGTGTGGCCCCTGGTTCTGGACTCTCCCAACATCGGGGAACAATTTTCCTGCATCTAGCCTGTCCAATCCCTTAAGAATTTTATACGTTTCTATAAGAATCCCTCTCATCCTTCTAAATTCCAACGAATACAAGCCCAGTTGACCCATTCTCTCAACATATGACAGTCCCGCCATCCTGGGAATTTACCTGGTGAACCTACGCTGCACTCCCTCAATAGCAAGAATGCCCTTACTCAAATTAGGAGACCAAAACTGCCCACAGTACTCCAGGTGTGGTCTCATCGGGGACCCGTACAACTGCAGAAGGATCTCCTTGCTCCAAACCTCCTGTCCTTTATACTTAAAGCGTGACGTTGTCTTCTTTCCACCAGAGCTCCTGGACTGCGGGAACGCTTCAGACAACTGCAACGGTGGTAGGCTTTCCAGGGCTTTTCTAGATGTATTGCACCTTGGTGAGTGTTCCCCTCTCACCCCCTCACCCTAGAGATATCCTGAGATAGGTCTGAAGAAGGGTCTCGACCCGAAACGCCACCCGTTCCTTCGCTCCATCGATGCTGCCTCACCCGCTGAGTTTCTCCAGCATTTTTGTCTGCCCTGGAGATATTGAGGATGAGTCTCCTGAGAGACGGACTGAAAGAGAGAGAGAGAGAGGGAGGGAAGGGAGGAGGAGAGGGTGGGGTATGAGGGGAGGGGAAGGGGGAGAGAGAGGGGGAGAGAAGGAGAGGAGAGGGAGGGGAGGCAGTAGGGTGGGGTGCAGAGACAGTAACATAGGCCAGGGGCGGTGATGACTGTGTGTGTGTGTGTGTGTGTGCAGGTCTACATAGGGAAGATGCATACCCCCGCTACATCGCCGAGGTACAAAACTGCAGAAAGAATGCAAACAAACCCGTGTACAAGATCAAAAAATGCGTTACTCTGCCCAGTGAAAGAAGTGAGTAGTGGGACACCGTGGTTTACTCTCCCCCCTCCCTCTCTCCTCTTCCATTTCCCACCCAATCTTCCCTCCACCTCTCTGTCTCCCTTCCTCCCTCCCTCTTCCCTCTTTCTCCTTCCCTTTTCTTTCTTTCCTCCTCTCCCTCCCTCCTCTTCTCTCTCTCCCTTCATTCCCTCCCCCCTCAGATTCCTCTTAAATCTTTCCCCCTTCACCTTGAACCTATGCCCTCTGGTCCTCGATTCCCCAACTCTGGGCAAGAGACTCTCTGTGTCTACCTGATCTATTCCTCTCATGAATTTGTACACCTCTATAAGATCACCCCTCATCCTCCTGCGCTCCCACATCAGAAGAAGGGTCTTGTCTAGAAACATCACCCATTCCTTCTCTCGAGATATATTTTGCGTCTATCTTCGGTTGAAACTAACATCTGCAGATCCTTCTTACACATTTCCTTGGCCATCGTCCGCTTTGATGTCCTTTTAACACTGTACCCTTCCATACCTCTAGTCTCCCTCTCCCCTGACTCGCAGTCTGAAGAAGGGTCTCGACCCGAAATGTCACCCATTTCTTCTCTCTGGAGATGTAGCCTGTCTTACTCCAGCACTTTGTGTCTATCTTCGGTGTAAACCAGCATCGGCAGTTCCTTCCTGCACCCACATATTTATTTGTAAGGTCATAAGTGATAGGAGTATAACTAGGCCATTCGGCCCATCAGGTCTACTCCGCCATTCAATCACGGCTGATCTATATCTCACCTCCTAACCCCATTCTCCTGCCTTCTCCACATAACCCCTGACACCCACACTAATCAACAATCTATCTATCTCTGCCTTAAAAATATCCACTGACTTGTGGCCTCCACAGCCATCTGTGGCTAAGAATTGCAGATTCACCACCCTCTGACTAAAGAAATTCCTCCTCATCTCCGTCCTAAAATTCCCGGTTTTGGAATTCCCGGTTGCCATGCTAGTATTCCCTCTGATTATAGTCACAGAGGAAACAGGCCCTTCGACCCATCTTGCCCACCCCGGCCAACATGTCCCAGCTACACTAGTCCCACCTGCCTGCGTTTGGTCCATATCCCTCCAAACCTGTCCTATCCACGTACTCCCTGGAGGATACTCCCTTGAGGAATGTCCCTTCGACATCAGGGATGGTAGAGGACGTTCCCTCCATCTTCCCCGACCAACTTAGAACCCGCCGCCATGCTCCGACGAGGCCCTTCGGCCCGGCCGCTCCATGCTTGCCCCTTCCGCTCCTTGATTGTACTTGACTTCACAGAAATGAAGCCCTTCGTCGCGAGGAATGGACCCGTTACAATCTCGGTCGACATGTCGGACAGACTGCGTGTAAGCTAACAGAGACACCCATATCCCATCCCCCTCTTCCTCATTCCTCATTCCCCCCCACCCCCCCCCCCCCACCCCCTCTTCACCACCCACACAGGTCACCAGGACAAATTGGTTAACGTACGATGAACGTTTGTCGGCACCGGGCCTGACCTCGCTGGCGTTTAGAAGAATGAGGGGGGGACCTCATTGAAACTTTACCGAATAGCGAAAGGCCTGGATAGAGTGGATGTGGAGAGGATGTTTCCACTAGACTCAGATCTGCTGTAGATTTGGGAGCAACAGCAGCAGGAGATTAGCAAGAGATACGACTGATTGGCTCTAGCCCGAGTGGGAGGAGAGAAGTGAGTCGGTGCCGGGAAAACAGTTGAAAACTGAGGAATTTGGTTTGTAAATTGGTAAATCAGGCAATTTATCAGTCAATTTAAGTAAGACGGCTCTTAGCGAGCGGCAGTGAGTGAGCGGCCTTGTGAGGGAAGTGCCCTGTGAGAAAAGTGCGAGTCTTTGGCTCGAGAGTCTTCGGTGAGGAGAGGAGACCACGCAATACGCTTGAGAGGTAGAGACGAAAGAAGGAGATGTCAGGCAAGCCGATTCAGTGCGATGCTTGCAGTATGTGGGAGGTCAAGGACACCGCTGGTGCCTCCGGCTGCTACAAATGCGAGAAGTGCATCCAGGTAGAGCTCCTGAAGGGCCGTGTTGGGGAACTGGAGAAGCAAGTGGATGACCTCCGGTTCGTCCGAGAAACGGAGTCGTTCCTCGACAAGTCCTACAGTACGATTGTTACACCTAAGGTACTGGAAGAGAGAAGGTGGGAGACAGTGAGAAAGGGAGGGAAGCATGGAATGCCAACGTCCCCGGGTGGTGTTCCTCTTGTGAACAGGTTCACCCGCTTAGAAGCTGTTGGGACAGAAGACGTGTTTACATTGAGCGACGGACTGGCTTGCGATGCGAATAGGGCTGTTGAGCTAAAACCAAAAAGGCCTAAGGCAGGCAACGCCATTGTAGTGGGAGACTCCATTGTGAGAGGTACGGACAGGGGTTTCTGCGGCAACAGATGTGATGTGAGAATGGTGTGCTGCCTTCCTGGTGCCAGGATCCAGGATGTCACGGACAGAGTGCAGAAAATCCTCAAGGGCGAAGGTGAACATCCGGAAGTGGTAGTGCATGTCGGCACAAACGATGTCGGAAAGAAGGGGATGAATATTCTGCAGCGTGACTTTAGAGAGCTCGGAAAAATGCTGGAAAGCAGGACCTCCGGGGTTGTTATCTCCGGTTTGCTTCCAGTTCCTCGTGCTAGCGAGAGCATGAACAGGGAGATACGGGACCTGAATGTGTGGCTGTGGAACTGGTGCACGGGGCAGGGATTTAGATTCTTAGATCACTGGGATCTGTTTTGGGGTAAGGGGGAACTGTACAAAAGGGACAGATTGCATCTTAACAGGTGTGGGACCAGCATTCTGGCAGACAGGTTTGCCACTGCTACACGGGTGGTTTTAAACTGAATAAGGGGGGTGGGGTGTCGAATGGGATAGTGGAGGATGGAGTTAAAGGGAAAGGGTTTCTTAAATGTGTTAGCGTAGAGACAGAGGGGTGTAAAATGAGAGTAGAAGCAATAGGTAGCAAGGTGAAAAGTAAAAGTGGCAGGCAGACAAAACCCGGGCAAAAATCAAAAAGGGCTACTTTTCAACATAATTGTATAAGGGGTAAGAGTGTTGTAAAAACAAGCCTGAAGGCTTTCTGTCTCAATGCAAGGAGCATTCATAATAAGGTGGATGAGTTGAATGTGCAGATAGCTATTAATGACTATGATATAGTTGGGATCACGGAGACACGGCTCCAGGGTGACCAAGGCTGGGAGCTGAACATCCAGGGATATTCAATATTCAGGAGGGATAGAGAGAAAGGAAAAGGAGGTGGGGTAGCGTTGCTGATTAGAGAGGAGATTAATGCAATGGAAAGGAAGGACATTAGTTTGGAGGATGTGGAATCGGTATGGGTAGAGCTGCGAAACACTAAGGGGCAGAAAACACTGTTGTGTACAGGCCACCTAACAGTAGTAGTGAAGTTGGAGATGGTATCAAACAGGAAATTAGAAATGCGTGCGACAAAGGCAAACAGTTATAATGGGTGACTTCAATCTACATATAGATTGGGTGAATCAAATTGGCAGGGGTGCTGAGGAAGAGGATTTCTTGGAATGTATGCGGGATAGTTATCTAAATCAACATGTAGAGGAACCAACGAGAGAGCAGGCTATTTTAGACTGGGTATTGAGTAATGAGGAAGGGTTAGTTAGCAGTCTTGTTGTACATGCCCCCTTGGGCAAGAGTGACCATAATATGGTTGAGTTCTTCATTAGGATGGAGAGTGACATTGTTAATTCAGAAACAATAGTTCTGAACTTAAAGAAAGGTAACTTTGAGGGTATGAGACGTGAATTGGCCAAGATTGACTGGCAATTAATTCTAAAAGGGTTGACGGTGGATATGCAATGGAAGACATTTAAAGACTGCATGGATGAACTACAAAAATTGTTCATCCCAGTTTGGCAAAAGAATAAATCAGGGAAGGTAATGCATCCGTGGATAACAAGGGAAATCAGGGATAGTATCAAAGCGAAGGATGATGCGTACAAATTAGCCAGAAAAAGCAGCATACCGGAGGACTGGGAGAAATTCAGAGACCCGCAGAAGAGGACAAAGGGCTTAATTATGAAAGGAAAAATAGATTATGAAAGAAAACTGGCAGGGAACATAAAAACTGACTGCAAATGTTTTTATAGATATGTGAAAAGAAAGAGATTAGTTAAAACAAATGTAGGTCCCTTGCAGTCAGAAACAGGTGAGTTGATCATGGGGAACAAGGATATGGCGGACCAATTGAATAACTACTTTGGTTCCGTCTTCACTAAGGAAGACATAAATAATCTGCCGGAAATAGCGGGACCGCGGGTCAAAGGAGTTGGAGGAATTGAGTGAAATCCAGGTTAGTCGGGAAGTGGTGTTGGGTAAATTGAATGGATTAAAGGCCGATAAATCCCCAGGGCCAGATAGGCTGCATCCCAGAGTACTTAAGGAAGTAGCTCCAGAAATAGTGGATGTATTAGTAATAATCTTTCAAAACTCTTTAGATTCTGGAGTAGTTCCTGAGGATTGGCGGGTAGCAAATGTAACCCCACTTTTTAAGAAGGGAGGGAGAGAGAAAACGGGGAATTACAGACCAGTTAGTCTAACATCGGTAGTGGCGAAACTGCTAGAGTCAGTTATTAAAGATGGGATAGCAGCACATTTGGAAAGTGGTGAACTCATTGGACAAAGTCAGCATGGATTTACGAAAGGTAAATCATGTCTGACGAATCTTATAGAATTTTTCGAGGATGTAACTAGTAACGTGGATAGGGGAGAACCAGTGGATGTGGTGTACCTGGACTTCCAGAAGGCTTTCGACAAGGTCCCACATAAGAGATTAGTATACAAACTTAAAGCACAAGGCATTGGGGGTTCAGTATTGATGTGGATAGAGAACTGGCTGGCAAACAGGAAGCAAAGAGTAGGAGTAAACGGGTCCTTTTCACAATGGCAGGCAGTGACTAGTGGGGTACCGCAAGGCTCAGTGCTGGGACCCCAGCTATTTACAATATATATTAATGATCTGGATGAGGGAATTGAAGGCAATATCTCCAAGTTTGCGGATTACACTAAGGTGGGGGTCAGTGTTAGCTGTGAGGAGGATGCTAGGAGACTGCAAGGTGACCTGGATAGGCTGGGTGAGTGGGCAAATGTTTGGCAGATGCAGTATAATGTGGATAAATGTGAGGTTATGAGGGTGGTGAATCTGTGGAATTCTTTGCCACAGACGGCTGTGGAGGCCACAAGTCAGTGGATATTTTTTAGGCAGAGATAGAAAGATTCTTGATTAGTGCGGGTGTCGGGATATGGGGAGAAGGCATGAGAATGGGGAAAGGAGGGAGAGATAGATCAGCCACGATTGAATCGTATAGTAGACTGTAGTTTAGTTTTGTTTAGAGATACCGAGCGTAAACAGGCCCTTCGGTCCACCGAGTCCGTGCCGACCAGCGAGCCCCGCACACTAACACTATCCTACACACACCAGGGACAATTTACAATCACACCTAGCCAATTAACCTGCAAACCCGCACGTCTTTGGAATGTGGGAGGAAACCGAAGATCTCGTAGAAAAATCACGCAGGTCACGGGGAGAACGGTGTTGCATTTTGTTTTGTTTTATTGTGTACTGTAAATATTATATTTAATAATTGATTCAATTATTTTTGGTTCAAAATAAAACCCTGCCGCTGTACTGTCCTGCCTTCTCCCTTCCGTCTTGTTCACAGAGTGATACAGTGTGTAAACAGGCCCTCCGGCCCATCTTGCCCACACCGGCCAACAATGTCCCACCTTGCCCCATATCCCTCCAAACCTGTCCTATCCATGTACCTGTCCAACTGTTTCTTAAACGATGGGATAGTCCCAGCCTCAACTACCTCCTCTGGCAGCTTGTTCCATACACCCACCTCCCTCTGTGTGGAAAAGGTTACCCCTCAGATTCCTATTAAACTATCCCCTTCACCTTGAACCTGTGTCCTCTGGTCCTCGATTCTTCTACTCTGGGCAAGAGACTGTGCGTCTACCCGATCTATTCCTCTCATGATTTTGTACACCTCTATAAGATCGCCCCTCATCCTCCTGTGCTCCAAGGAATAGAGACCCAGCCTGCTCAACCTCTCCCTGTAGCTCAGGCCCCTCTAGGCCCGGCAACATCGTTGTAAATATTTTCTGAATCCTTTCAAGTTTGACGATATCTTTCCTTCCAACAAAAGTATTACCAAGGAGGAATCATCCGAGTTATGCAACCGAGCTGGCCAGTATCTTATCACGCCATGCTAATAGTTGGCTACGATGAAGGTAAGAATCATCGCGTTCCCCCCAAACCCCATCCCTCCCAGCACCTCCCACAACCCCTCCCCTCCCCACGGGGGTGGTGGGACGATCAGGAGCCACCCCGAGCCCATAACCCAGGCAACATCCTTTCAGCTACATCCCCTTTGATCTCCCCTTTTCACACCTTACCCTTCCGTATATGCCCTTGGCTGTCCTTGTACAACAGTCACTGAAACTAAGCATGAAGGCACCGCAATCAGTGAAGAAAGTTAATGGGATGTTGGCCTTCATAACGAGAGGATTTGAGTTTAGGAGCAAGGAGGTCCTTCTGCAGTTGTACAGGGCCCTGGTGAGACCACACCTGGAGTATTGTGTGCAGTTTGGGTCTCCTAATTTGAGGAAGGACATTCTTGCTATTGAGGGAGCACAGCGTAGGTTCACCAGGTTAATTCCCGGGATGGCGGGACTGACATATGATGAAAGAATGGATCGACTGGGCTGGTATTCGCTGGAATTTAGAAGGATTAGAGGGCATCTTATAGAAACATATAAAATTCTTAAGGTGTTGGACAGGCTAGATGCAGGAAAAAATGTTACCCATGTTGGGGGAGTCCAGAACCAGGGGTCACACGCAGTTTAAGAATAAGGGGTCGGCCATTAAGGATTGAGATGAGGAAAAATGTTTTCACCCAGAGAGTTGCAAATCTGTGGAATTCTCTGCCACAGAAGGCAGTGGAGGCCGATTCACTGGATGTTTTCAAGAGAGAGTTAGATTTAGCTCTTAGGGCTAACGGAATCAAGGGATATGGGGAGAAAGCAGGAACGGGGTACTGGTTCTGGATGATCAGCCATGATCATATTGAATGGCGGTGCTGGCTTGAAGGACTGAATGGCCTACTCCTGCACCTATATTCTATGTTTCTATCTTACCTACACTACGAACTCTGAAAGGCCTGGATAGAGTGGATGTGGAGAGGATGTTTCCACTAGTGGGAGAGTCTAGGACTAGAGGGCACAGCCTCAGGATTAAAGGAGGTTCCTTTAGAATGGAGATGAGGAGGAATTTCTTTAGCCAGAGGGTGGTGAATCTGTGCCACATTGATCACATTGAATGGCGGTGCTGGCTCGAAGGGCCGAATGGCCTACTCCTGCACCTATTGTCTATAAGGCAGGAGAATGGGGTCAGAGGGAGAGATAGATCAGCCATGATTGAACGGCGGTGTAGACGTGATGGGCCGAATGGCCTAATTCTGCTCCTATCACATATGAACTTACATAGACTCCATACAGACAGCACCCGTCGTCGGGATTGAACCCGGGTCTCTGGTGCTGTGAAGCAGCAATCCCCCTCCGGACCCTGGACCCATGCTGTCGCCCCTCTCTCCCCCTCCCCCCCGCACCCCTCCCGTCCGTATATTCAATACTCCGTGATCCCGATCCAGGATACCTCACGTTCCGTGTTTTCCTTTTTGCCAGCGGGAAATATGCCGTACTGGATTGTGAAAAACAGCTGGGGGGAAAACTGGGGCGAACAGGTGAGTGGATCGCACAAAATGCCGCAGCTACTCAGCGGGACGGGCAGCATCTCTGGAGGGAAGGAATGGGCGACGTTTCAGGTCAAGAGAAAGCAAACTCAATGTCGGGAGGGAGAGAAAGGTCAGCCATGATTGAATGGCGGAGTAGACTCGATGGGCCGAATGGCCTAATTCTGCTCCTAGCAATTAGAAACGTTATTTCAAGAGGGACTTGTATACAAACACAGGGTTGTAACGCTGAGGCTCTATAAGGTGCTGGTCAGGCCACATTTGGAGTATTGTGAGCAGTTTTGGGCCCCGTATCTGAGGAAGGATGTGCTGGCTCTGGAGAGGGTCCAGAGCAGGTTTACGAGAACGATCCTGGGAATGAGTGGGTTAACGTACGATGAGCGTTTGTCGGCGCTGGGCCTGTACTCGCTGGAGTTTAGAAGGTTGAGGGGGGGACATCATTGAAACATACACAATAGTGAAAGGCCTGGATAGAGTGGATGTGGAGAGGATGTTTCCACTAGTGGGAGAGTCTAGGACCAGAGGGCGCAGCCTCAGAATTAAAGGACGTTACTTCAGGAAGGAGACGAGGAGGAATTTCTTCAGTCAGAGGGTGGTGAATCTGTGGAATTCTTTGCCACAGACGGCTGTGGAGGCCACAAGTCAGTGGATATATTTAAGGCAGAGATGGACAGATAAATGATTAGTGCGGGTGTCAGGGGTTACGGGGAGAATGGGGTTAGGAGGGAGAGATAGATCAGCCACGATTGAATGACTCGGCACACGCGACTATTAGCTGAATTAAACGCATCTAAAACTCATCTACACTTTTAATGCAAAATAAAGTCCAATCAAAGCCAGTTAGAGGGTCTCCAATGAGGTAGAGAGAGGGGGAGAGAGAGACGGAGACGGAGAGACAAAGAGAGAGACAGAGAGAGAGAGAGACAGAGAGAGAGAGAGATAGGGAGAGAGGCAGAGAGAGTTATATGCCATCTTGCCAGGGCGGCAAGGTGGTAGAGGTGCTATCTCACGGCGCCAGAGACGCGGGTTCGATCCTGACCACAGGAGCTGTCTGTGCAGAGTTTGCATGTTGGGCCGAAGGTCCTGTTTCTGCACCGTATCTCTAAAGACTGAAGTGTTACCTATGGGGAGGGGGGTGTCAGGTTTTTATTTGGGGAGGGGGGCGCGGTGGCCTCGCTGTCTAGAACCGCTCCATTTATTTCTCTTTCGTTCTTCATCCCCAGGGCTACGTACGGATTTATCAAGGAGCAAATGTGGGCAACATTGGAAATGGAGCCATATCTTCCATCGTGTGAAAGAGACCGCTCCCATCTCCGCCCCTCCCCCTCCCCTCCCCTCCCCACTCCTCCCCTCCCCACCCTGGTCGTGTTTCTAGGCCGGTTGTGAAGTACCCGGGCGGACTATGTTTGACTTTCCTCCAGTTTATTATCATTTGCTATGCGTGCATTACTTAGTTAATGTGTTGGGGCTGCTGTTGATTCTTTACGAGGGTGGGTGTAGATCAGTGTCACTCATGTTACGAGTCATACTTTTGTAGTTACGCCCACTTGCTTTTACAGTAATCCTCCCCGCCTGCCTGCCTGCTTCCCTAAGAATTAGAAAGACTCGCTGGCCTGAAGTTATCTCTGCAATATCATTAATAAAGTCTCTGGACCTTTATCATGGTGTAAGGCTTCAGTTATTACCGCAGTTGTAACACAACATTCCTCTCCTCTCCTACCCTCCCCTCACCTCCCATCCCCTCTCCTCTCCACCCCTCCCCCCGCAGCCTTGCACCCCCTCTCCTCCATAATCAAACCCCCTACTCCCCATCTCCCCTACCCACAGTGACTCGGGGCACTGCCTGTGAGTTGGAGAAGCAGCGGCAGTTCTGGGCTGGGGCAGCAGGGGGCAGGGTGGAGCAAGCAACAGAGCTGGATCAAAGGGCCGAATGGCCCACTCCTGCGTCTATTGTCTAACTCCCACACTGCTAGTTCACATGGGGATGGCTCGTACAAACATGCTTGCACACACGTACGCACACAGACGCAAGCACACACACGCACACAGACGTACATACACACACGCGCACACAGACGCCTACACACACACAGACACGTACATACACATGCATGCACACACAGACGTGCATGCACACCGCACACAGACGTACATACACACACGCACAAGTAGGGCACACATGCATGCACACTGCCGCACACACACGGACATGCATGCACGCTCACACACATGTAGGCACACACGCTCACAGACACTTGCATACACACGCACACGCAGAAGTAGGCACTCACACATGCATGCACACTGCCACACACTCGCACGCACACAGACATGCACAGACACGCACATATACACACATGCATGCACACTGCCACACACTTTCACGCATACGGACATGCACATATATACACATGCACATACACACACATGCATGCACGCTGCCACACTCGCATGCACACAGACATGCACATATACACACGCACACAGACACGCACGTACACACACACATGCATGCACACTGCCACACACTCGCACGCATACATACACACTCACGCACACAGACATGCACATACGTACACACGCACATATATACACATGCGTGCACATTGCCACACGCACACAGACCCTCACTGGGGGAGTCGGGTCAGGGGCCGTGGATATCCTGGTCAGGGTTTGCTCCTGGGCCTGGCCATGCTGGCCATCTGCGAGTCACGGAGCCAGGCGGATGAGGCCTTTGCCCGAGCCGGCTGCCTGCCCCCTGGCACTAGCGAAGGACCACGCGCTGTCCACGTGCGCCCGGAGGATTCCCGGGACCGCTGGGCACCGCGGGTGTGGAAGACATCCTCGACGGGGATTGTAACAGTTTATTTAGTATATTTGTTTGACTCGTGCGGTGGGCTGTTTTGTTTCATCGCCGTGTAAATATTATTTTTAATAATTGAAAAAAAATGTTTATTAACATTATATATCTAATAACATTCGATTTCTCAGCTCAGTTTATTGTCACGAGTTACAGTGAAAAGCTTTTGTTGCGTGCTAACCAGCCAGAGGTGAAAGAATACAGGATTACAATCGAGCCGTCCACAGTGTACAGATGCAGGATTCGGGAATCACTTCAAGTAACCCTTGCTTTACCTCTCTCTCTACATCCCACCTCGAATCCTAGTTCTCCTACGAGTCTGACCCTCCTCCTAGTTAAATTTTACCTTGTATGCCTCGTTGTCAACTTCCCCTGAAGCTAACAATGACCCATTCTGCATTTTTGTCCACTTTGATCGCTCCTTTTCACACCTTACCCTTCCCTGTGTTTGTCCCTGGGTGTCCTTGTACATCAGTCACCGAAAGTGAACATGCAGGTACAGCAGGCAGTGAAGAAAGCCTTCAATGCAAGATGATTTGAGTTTAGGAGCAAGGAGGTCCTACTGCAGTTGTACAGGGCCCTGGTGAGACCACACCTGCAGTATTGTGTGCAGTTTTGGTCTCCTAGTTTGAGGAAGGACATTCTTGCTATTGAGGGAGCCCAGCGTAGGTTCACCAGGTTAATTCCCGGGATGGCGGGACTGTCATATGATGAAAGAATGGGACGACTGGGCTTGTATTCACTGGAATTTAGAAGGATGAGAGGGAGATCTTATAGGAACATATAATATTCTGGACAGGCAAGATGCAAGAAAAATGTTCCCCATGTTGGGGGAGTCCAGAACCAGGGGCCACACACAGTTTAAGAATAACGGGTCGGCCATTTAGGACTGAGATGAGGAGAAACTTTTTCACCCAGAGAGTTGTGAATCTGTGGAATTCTCCGCCACAGAGGCCGATTCACTGGATGTTTTCAAGAGAGAGTTAGATTCAGCTCTTGGGGCTAACGGAATCGAGGGATATGGGGAGAAAGCAGGAACGGGGGAACTGATTGTGGATGATCAGCCGTGATCATATTGAATGGCGGTGCTGGCTGGAAGGGCCGAATGGCCGACTCCTGCACCTATGGTCTACGTTTCTATGTGTCTCCCTCTCCCCTGACTCTCAGTCTGAGGAAGGGTCTCGACCCCGGGACGTCGCACGTTCCTTCCCTCCAGAGACGCTGCCCGTCCCGGTGAGTTACTCCGCCGTTCTGTGTGTCGGTCTTCGACGGCTGGGGAATATCGGGCCCTTCTGCACCTGGTGTTGCCGGCATTCCTCAGGGATCATTCCCGAACTATAACTGGAAGCATGACGGCCTCGCAAAAAATACCTCCGGCAAATGCCGACGGTCTCTGTGGGTCTCCGATTTCCAAGCCAATAATAGACCCCCCCCCCCCCCCCCCCCGCTCTGGCACCGAGAGACTGGCACTCAATGCCATGGGCGATGAAGGCAAGCAGAACCCACGCCTCCTTCACCCGCACTAACCGACCACCTCTCCCAGTCCTCACCGCTCTTTCCCTCCCTTCCTAGTCTCCATCCCTTCCTTCTCTCCCTCCCTTCCATCCTCTCTCCCCCTCCCCTTCCTAGTCTCCATCCCTTCCTTCTCTCCCTCCCTTCCATCCTCTCTCCCCCTCCCCTCTCTATCCCCTCCCCTGTACCCTCTCCCCCCCTCTCCTCTCTATCCCCTCCCCTCTCTATCCCTCCCCACCCCTCTCCCCCTCCTCTCTCCCCTCCCCTACTCTCTCCCCCTCCCCTCTCTATCCCCTCCCCTGTCCCCTCCTCTCCCCCTCCCCTCCTCTTTCCCCCTCCCCTCTCTATCCCTCCCCACCCTCTCCCCACCTCTCTCCCCCACCTCCCTGTCTATCCCTCCCCACCCCTCTCCCCCTCCTCTCCCCCCCCTCCTCTCTCCCCCTACCCTCTCTATCCCCTACCCTCTCCCCACCCCTCCTCTCCCCCTCCCCTCTCTATCCCCTCCCCTCTCCCCACCTCTCCCCTACCCTCTCCCCTCCTCTCTCCCCCTCCCCTCTCTATCCCTCCCCACCCTCTCCCCTCCTCTCTCCCCCTCCCCTCTCTATTCCCTCCCCTCTCTATCCCCTACCCTCTCCCCACCTCTCTCCCCCTCCCCTCTCTATCCCCTCCCCTTTCCCCACCTCTCTCACCCTCCCCTCTCCCCACATATCTCCCCCTCCCCTCTCTATTCCTCCCCACCCCTCCTCTCCCCCCTCCCCTCTCTATCCCCTCCCCTCTCCCCCTCCTCTCTCCCCCTCCCCTCTCTATTCCCTACCCTCCCCCCACCTCTCCCCCACCTCCCCCTCCTCCTCCTCACCGTCTCTATCCCCCTCCCCCGACTCCCCACGCCGCACTCTCTCCCCCTCACTCACCCCACCCCCATCTCCCCTATCCCCCTCCCCTGGAGACAGAGAGAGAGGGAAGGATAGAGAGAGAGAGGGGGGGAGAGAGAGGGAGGGAGAGAGAGAGATGGGGAGAGGAGGGGGAGAGAGGGAGGGGGAGAGAGGGAGATGGGGAGAAGGGAGAAGGGGAGAGAGAGAGATGGGGAGAGAGGAAGGGGGGAGAGAGGGAAGGGGAGAGAAGGGGAGAGAGAGAGATGGGGAGAGGAGGGGGAGAGAGGGAGATGGGGAGAGAGGGAGGGTGGAGAGAGGGAAGGGGAGAGAAGGGGAGAGAGAGAGATGGGGAGAGGAGGGGGGGAGAGGAAGGGGGGAGAGAGGGAAGGGGAGAGAAGGGGAGAGAGGGAGGGTGGAGAGAGGGAAGGGGAGAGAGAGAGATGGGGAGAGGAGGGGAAGAGCTGGTCTTGGCTCTAACCCGAGACAAGGGCTACACGGGGCGGCCTGAAACAGCTGAGCTGCTGCTACTCGGCCCCTCCTGCAAGTGTCACCTCGCTGTGCTAACCCATCCGGGCCGAATGGACCGCACCTCGCTACTTCCCCTCCCCAACACCACACAACAGAGGGAGGGGGGGAGAGAGGAGTCACCGCCCTGTGACAACTAGCAAACTAACCGGCGAACATGAGTGAGTTGACACATGTGAGACTGGAGAGAGGGGGAGAGGGAGAGAGGGAGAGAGGGAGGGAGGGAGGAGGAGAAAGAGAAAGAAAAAAAAGAGAGGCTGTTGCAAAATTTGACAACCTCTCCCTCTCTGTCTCTCTCTCTCCCTTCTCTCTCTTGTTTTCCCTTTTCTTTCTCTCTCTCTGTCTCTCTTTCTCTCTCTTTCTGTCCCTCTCTTCTCTCTGTCTCTCTCTCTCTCTCTCTCTCTCTCTCTCTCTCTCTCTCTCTCTCTCTCTCCCCTCTCTTTCTGTCCCTCTCTTCTCTCTGTCTCTCTCTCCCTCTTCCTCTCTCTCTCTCTCTCTCTCTCTGTTTCTCTCTCTCTCCCTTCTCTTTCTCTCTCTCTGTCCCTTCTCCCTCTTCTCTCTCTCCCTTCATTCCCTCACTCCCTCTCTCTCTCCCTCTCTTCTCTCTCTCCCTTCTTTCCCTCTCCCTCTCTCTCTCCCTCTCTTCTCTCCCCCCTCTCTCTCTGTCTCTCTCTCTCCCCCCCTCTTCTCTCTCTTGCTCTCTCCTCTTCTCTGTCTCTCTCCCCCCCTTCTCTCCCTTGCTCTCTCCTCTCTCTCTCCCTTTCTCTCCCTCCCTCTGTCTCTCTCTCTTCTCTCTCCCCCCCCCCTCTTCTCTCTCTGTCTCTCTCTCTCTCTCCCCCTCTTCTCTCTCTCTCTGTCTCTCTCTCTCCCCCCCTCTTCTCTCTCTTGCTCTCTCCTCTTCTCTCCCTCCCTCTGTCTCTCTCTTTTCTCTCTCTCTCTTCTCCCTCCCTCCCTCCCTCCCTCCCTCCACCCACCAGAAGCCTCCAACTTTGACCAACACACACACACACCCCTCCTGTGCCCGACAGCTCTGTGACCCGCTCGGCCAGCGATGACTTCAGTTTGGAAGCGGCTGCAGCGAGTGGGCAAGCGAGCTTTTAAATTCAAGTTTGTCGTCTCGTACCAGGAGCTGGTGGTCGAGTGTTCCCAGAAATGGTGAGTTCCCCCTGTCTGCTCTCACCCCCTCTCTCTCCCCTCTCTCCCCCTCTTGCAGGGAGCGACCAGAGGCGTTTTATGTACACTCAGAACTGCGGATGTTAGTTGTTACAACCAGTTTAACATGGTGAAAAGTTTAAGGAAGTGACTGGGTGGCCATTTATGTAACACGCATTTCTCTCTTCCCCCCCCCCTCCTCTCCTCCCCTCTCCCCCCTCAGTTTCACCCCCTCTCCCTCTCTCTGCCCCCTTCTCTCTACCCCCCTCCTCTCCTTCCCTCTCCCTCCCTCTCCCCCCTCAGTTTCACCCCCTCTCCCTCTCCCTGCCCCCTTCTCTCTACCCCCCCTCCTCTCCTTCCCTCTCCCCCCCTCTCCCCCCTCAGTTTCACCCCCTCTCCCTCTCCCTGCCCCCTTCTCTCTACCCCCCTCCTCTCCTTCCCTCTCCCCCCCCCCTCTCCCTCCCTCTCCCTCCCTCTCCCTCTCTCTGCCCCCTTCTCTCTGCCCCTTCTCTCTTCCCCCCTCTCCTTCCCTCTCCCCCCCTCTCCCCCCTCACTTTCACCCCCCTCCCTCTCTCTGCCCCTTCTCTCTTCCCCCCTCTCCTTCCCTCTCCCCCCCTCTCCCACCTCACTTTCACACTCTCTCTCCCGCCCTCCTCTCTCCCCCTCTCCCCTCTCTCCTCATCTCTCTCGCCTCTCCTCTCCCCCCCTCTCCTCCCCTCCTCTCCCCCTCTCCCCCCCTCTCCTCTCTCCCCCTCTCTCCTCATCTCTCGCCTCTCCTCTCTCCCCCTCTCTCCCCCTCGCTCCCCATCTCTCCCCCCTCTCCACCTCCCCTCCCCCTCCTCATCTCCCTCTCCCTCATCTCTCTCCTCTACAAGAGACCCCTCCTGTCTTCTCTCTCTAACTGAATTCTCCTCCAATTCCTCAACACAGACAGATAAACCAGATTTTAACCCCCTCCCCCCCTCCCCTTCTCTCCCCCCTTCCCCCCTCTCCCTCTCCCCCCCTCCTTCTCTCTCCCCCCCTCCCCCCCTCCTTCTCCCCCCCTCCTTCTCCCCCCCCTCCTTCTCTCTCCCCCCCTCTCTCTCTCCCTCCCTCTTCAAGGGAAGGGAAGGCTGCTCTGGAAAGTTAGACCTCCTGGGATCCAGGGAGAGAGAGCTGAATGGATGGCAAATAGTCTCCATTGAAGGAAGCAGAGGGTGATGGTGGGGAGGTTGCTTCTGGGACTGGAGGCCTGTGACTAGTGGTAGGCCTCAGGGTTGGGTCCTGGGCCTCAGGGTTGGGTCCTGGGCCTCAGGGTTGGGTCCTGGGCCTCATGGTTGGGTCCTGGGCCTCAGGGTTGGGTGCTAGGCCTCAGGGTTGGGTGCTGGGCCTCAGGGTTGGGTCCTGGGCCTCAGGGTTGGGTCCTGGGCCCGTTACTGTTTGTCATCTGCATCAATGATTTGGATGAGAACATACAGAGCAAGATTAGCAAGCTTGTTAATGATACATAAGTGAGTGGTTTTTGCAGATAGT
>JAWMAR010000313.1:855659-916565 GCA_036785375.1 Leucoraja ocellata
CATTCCAAGTTCAGGCACAGGGTGCAGATGGTGATGGCTTTGTTCTTTGAAGAAGTAACCAAGAAGATTGATGGTAGTGCAGTAGACATTGTCTACCTGGTCTTTAATAAGGTACTATCTGGTAGGCTAGCCTGAAAGATTGGATTATATGGGTTCCTGGCTGAGCAAGCCATTTGGATACCAAATAGGCTTGAAGGGTAGGGTGGTGGGGGAATTTGTTTTTCAGACTGGATGTGAAATAAGAAATTATGTGCCACAGAGATCAGTGCTACGGTTGTTGGTTATTTACAGTAATGATTTGGATGAAATATAGCTTTGGTGTGAGGTAGACAAAAATGCTGGAGAAACTCAGCGGGTGAGGCAGCATCTATAGAGCGAAGAAAATAAGGTTCGAGGTCGAAAAAAGGCCGGACACTTCTTCAGACTGATGTGGGGGGGGGGGGAAGAAGAAAGGAAAAGGCGGAAACTGGGCTGTGGGAGAGCTGAGAAGGGGAGGGGAAGGGAGAAAGCAGGGACTGCCTGAAATTGGTAGTCATGTTCATACCGTTGGGGTGTAAACTAATTTACAGTGGGCCACTCTCTGGCCATGGAGGAGGCCCAGGACAGAAAGGTCAGATTGGGAATGGGAGGGGGAGTTGAAGTGCTGAGCCACCGGGAGATCAGGTTGGTTATTGCGAACCGAGCGGAGGTGTTGGGCGAAGCGATCGCCAAGCTGCGCTTGGTCTCACCGATGTGGAGCAGCTGACACCTAGAGCAGCGGATGCAATAGATGAGGTTGGAGGAGGTGCAGGTGAACCTCTGACGCACCTGGAAAGACTGTGGGGTGGTAATTTAGTTTATTGTCACGTGTACTGAGGTACAGTGAAAATCTTTTGTGTGCTAACCAGTCAGCGGAAAATCTATACATGATTGCAATCGAGCTATCCAGTGTGCAGATACATGACAAAGAGAATAACATTTCGCGCAAGGTAAAGTCCGAGTAAAGATAGTCCGAGGGTCTCCAATCAGGCAGTTGGTAGTTCAGGACCGCTCTCTAGTTGTTGAGAGGATGGTTCAGTTGCCTGATGACAGCTGTCCCTGAATCTGGGGGTGTGCCTTTCACACCTTCTGCATGATGAGAAAGGTTGACCGGGGTGAGACTTTTCCTTGATTATGCTGGTGGCCTTGCCCTGGCAGCGTGAAATGTAAATTAAGTTGTGTGTGTGATGGTCTGGGCTGTTCCCAAACCATTCATTGATACATCCCGATAAAATGCTTTCTATGGCACATCTGTAGAAGTTGGTGAGAGTTGTTGGGGACATTCTGACCTTGCTGAGCCTTCTAATGAAGGCTATTGCTTTGATATGGGTGGTCCATGCTGGTGATATTTATTTACTCCTTCAATGTTGTCAATACATACCAGGATATGAGCTTCCTGAAGTCGATCACAATCTCCTTTGTCTTGCTGACGTTGAGAGAAGGGTTGTCTTAACACCAGGTCGCGAGTCTTTGCGATGGATGTGTTCAAACAGATGGATGATTATTCCTAAAGTAGCGCTAACTCAAACCCCAATGTCTATCAGCACAGAGAATTAGTTAGCTTCTCGTGAAATCTTGGGTAATTGTCGAAGGGAAGTTGAAGGGTTCTGAAATTTGGAGATCTTTGCAGCAGATTATCACGTTACAAAATCTGACAACATCAGATATGTTTGATGAACTTTGCTACATTTATTCACCAACTGGTCATGTAGTGTACTCTGAAATGTGCATCCTTCATTTGTTTTTTACACAGATCTTTGTTGATTTTACTCGGTTTCCTCTCCACCTATGCTGAATTCCCAGGTTCATTCCACAACATTGAGTATTAGGTGAAAATATTTCCAGCATTTTCAAATTCTTGATTTATTTTAAATTCCAGGCAGCCTTTTTGATAATCATCGTATTCTCAATAAACCCAATGTCACACTTTACTGAGTAGAGATTTCCAGGCCTGAACTGAATAGAAAAATTAAACAGTGTGGGAAGGAACTGCACATGCTGGTTTAGACTGAAGATAAACATACGGTGGAGTCAGGCAGAATAGCATCGCTGGAGAAAAGGAATAGGTGACGTATTAGGTCGAGATCCTTCTACACACTCTGAAGTCTTTTGTGTCCATCTTCAGATAAATGCAACAGTTGCAGGAACTGGGGGCAATTCTGTTCCTAATTTAAACACATTAAGGAATTTTCTCCCACTGTTTGCTGCTTGCAGCTGACTAAAATTGATTTTTGTTATCTATTATTCTTTAGCAGCTTTGAGGACTTCAGAAAATGTTTGCAAAGTAAAAAATAATTTGCAGCTAAAGTTTTGGATTTTATTTTCAATGTGGCCAGTGATAAGGTATTAGTGAAAGGTTTCAATAAGTACTTTTTGGAGTTTTAAAGCTTTTGGCCTCATTTGGAGGGGGGAAACCCCCCCCCCCCCCCCCCCCTGGAAATCATTAAATGTAAAACTGGTTCAGATTTAGCAACGTTGATCTTAAGTGGGTGTAAATAGAGATGTAGTAACTGCACAATCCACAGAGAGTGAGTGCACCCTGCATCAGATTCAACATTCACAATCTTGTGTGTGTTTTCTATTTCAGCTTTCCTTTATAGTAGGAACAGTACCATCCATGTGTAGTAGTTCCCATTCAACCCTGAACTGAACCTAAACTATTTGAGACTAAATTGCTTCCCTGGCTCTCTTCAGCCCCCCAGAGATCAGGATCCGTGAATTATCAATTCCAGGGGAAAGGAACAGATCAAGGAAGATGGAATTGGAGAAAGGAGAAAGGAGACAGATATGGAGGTAAGAAGAAAAGTAAATCAAGTGGACAAAGGCAGGAAGTAATGTGAGAAGGGTTAGAAGCAGTAAGCCATGCCGGTGGAGATAGCTTGCCACCTTCACTGCATCAATTACATTCCCTGAATATGTTTTGTTCTCGATTGGACAATATAGATAAGTATTGATATCTGGAATAGACATGATAGGAGATATGACTTGTTTCTGTGCTTGTGGAAGTTGCAGTGTGACAAAGGTCATACCGACAGTTCCTGACAGTCTTGTCAGGTGAGGCAGAGGGTCACTTGCACCTCCTCCAACTTCATCTACTGTATCTGCTGTTCCAGGTGTGTTCTTCTGTATATCGGCAAGACCAAGCGCAGACTTGGCGATGGTTCTGCCTAAACCTACCTAATATTCCAATTGCTAAACACTTTAACTCCCCTTCCCAGACTGACCTTTCTGTCCTGGGCCTCCTCCACTGTCAGAGTGAGGCCCAGCGCAAATTGGAGGAACAGCGCCTCATATTTTGCTTGGGCAGTGGTATAAATATTGACTTCTTCAACTTCAAGTGTATTCATATATATTCTCCCTCTCCATGTTCCTGATAGGTGTTCCTTGACACACACTGCAAGGTTCTTGATGGTCAGCCTTACTGAAAATTAAATAAAGGATTCAATAGCATGCAGTTTTACTTATTGCTTTTATATTAGCGTTTTGAGGGCGTATTGTTATTGATAAGAAATTAGAAATCGTGCCCAATTTCAAGGGTCAAAATCTATAAAAAATTGACTGTTCCCGAGTGCAATTTCGGAGCAGTGTAGGAACTTGGACTGTGTTGCTCCCATTGAGCACAAGAAAATAAAGTGTGCTGGCAAAGGAATGCAAGTTGCAGAGTTCAGTTGATCAGTGACGACATGCTGTATAAATCTGTGACTAACATTTCCGGCCACTTGTTGGAACAATGATATTTCAGATGGGAAGCTAAATAAGCTGGCATTTATGTTTTAACATTTCTATCCTGTTGAATTATGAAAGATTATCCAAACTTTTATCAAACTGACTTGCTTCTTTTCCACACTTTATTTTCATCATAGCAGTTCCGGTCACTTTTTCAGGCTTGTAACTTGTAAAAAAAAAAAGTGAGAAATAAGGAAGTGCAGGAAGGTCTGATGACAATCCCGACCTGAAACCTGTCCTGTCCATTTTCTCCAGAAATGCTGATTTGCCCACTGAGTTACTCCAGCATTTTGTGTGTATCTAAGGAACTACTTCAGGAAGGTACTCCTTTTGGTCTCCTAATCTGAGGAAAGACATTCTTGCCATAGAGGGAGTGCAGAGAAGGTTCACCAGACTGATTCCTGGGATGTCAGGACTTTCATATGAAGAAAGACTGGATAGACTCGGCTTGTACTTTCTCCAGCTTTTTTGTGTACCTTCGATTTTCCAGCATCTGCAGTTCCTACTTGAACAAAATTCTTAAGGGGTTAGACAGGCTAGATGAAGGAAGATTGTTCCCGATGTTGGGGAAGTCCAGAACAAGGGGTCACAGTTTAAGGATAAACTTTTAGGACCGAGATGAGGAACACATTTTTCACACAGTGTGGTGAATCTCTGAATTCTCTGCCACAGAAGGTAGTTGAGGCCAGTTCATTGGCTATATTTAAGAAGGAGTTAGATGTGGCCCTTGTGGCTAAAGGGATCAGAGGGTATGGAGAGAAGGCAGGTACAGGATACTGAGTTGGATGATCAGCCATGATCATATTGAATGGCGGTGCAGGCTCGAAGGGCTGAATGGCCTAGTCCTGCACCTATTTTTCTATATACTTGTTTACAAAACAAGACAGTGCTGGATAAATCAGTGGGTCAGGCAGCATTTCTGGAGAACATGGGTAGGCGACGTTTCGGGTTGGGACCTTTCTTCAGGGATAAATAGTGACATGGTTATTTTCACATGAGCAAATTCATTTAGATGCATTTTTAAGGAACAAGGACTTAATTATTTTTTTCATTTGTAGGGCGGCGCGGTGGCGCAGCAGTAGAGTTGCTGCCTTACAGTGCCAGAGACCCAGGTCCTAACCCGACTACGGGCTCTGTCTATACGGAGTTTGTACGTTCTCCTAGTGAACGCATGGGTTTTCTCCGAGATCTTCCGTTTCCTCCCATGCTCCAAAGACCTACAGGTTTGTAGGTTGATTGGCTTGGTATAAATGTAAATTGTCCGTAGTGTGTTAGCGTAAGGTTAATATGCCTGGGTCGCTGGTCGACGCGGACTCAGTGTTTCCGTGCCGTATCTCTAAACTAAGATGCAGTTTTGCAAAAGAAGACACACAGTGCTGGAGTGACTCAGCTGGTCAGGCAGCATCTCTGGCGAACATGGATTGGCTCAACCTGAGGATACACAAAAATGCTGGAGAATCTCAGCGGGTGCAGCAGCATCTATGGAGCGAAGGAAATCGGCAACGTTTCAGGCCGAAACCCTCCTTCAGACTGGAGTTACCTTCAGCAACTGTGTGATTCCACCAAGATCCAGTGCAGAACGCAACAGGAGATCCTTCTTCCTCGTGGCTATCAAACTGTATACAACGCATCACCGGTTCCTCGCTCCCCTCCATTGAGTCTGTCCAAAGCAAGCGCTGTCTGCGGAGGGCGCTCAGCATCGCCAAGGACTGCTCTCACCCCAACCATGGACTGTTTACCCTCCTACCATCCGGGAGGCGCTACAGGTCTCTCCGTTGCCGAACCAGCAGGTCGAGGAACAGCTTCTTTCCGGCGGCTGTCACTCTACTCAACAACGTACCTCGGTGACTGCCAATCACCACCCCCCCCCCCCCCCCCGGACACTTATTATTATTTATTCAAATCGTTTGCTATGTCGCTCTTCCAGGGAGATGCTAAATGCATTTCGTTGTCTCTGTACTGTACACTGACAATGACAATTAAAATTGAATCTGAATCTGGTATAGCCCCTCCCTCTTCTGTCGTGGGATAGACTGACTCCCCCTCCCCCCCCCCCCCCCCCCCCCCCCCACCTCAAAATCTTTGCACATCCCCAATCCTTTCCACTTGTGACTTTAATTTAATGTATCTTACGTTCTATGACGGTTGGCAGATCAATTTCCCTCCTGGGATAAATAAAGTTCTATTGTATCGAATCAAATGCATGGGTTATTGACAAGGATGGTTATTGACAAAAACCAAACTCACTCATTGGTGAGTTTGTGCAACTGTGGTGCTGACACGGCTTCCAAAGCTTTGCTGTTTGCATGTGTGTACTGATTGGCATGGTTGGAATTGTTCTCTCTGTGGCAGGTGATACCTGACACTTTCACGTCTTGTCGACTTGTTGCCGGTGATCTGAACCGTTTGTCTCCAAAGTACAGATAGTTGTGGAGTGAGAGCCTTCAATCCTACGGTCATAAAATGCTGGTGTAACTCCGCGGGCCAGACCGCATCTCTAGGGAGAAGAAATGGGTGACGTTTTTCGGGTCGAGGCCCTTCTTCAGACTGAGCGTCGGGACAGGGAGTCGGGATAGGCACTTGTATGGGATCAAGCCATGTCGGCCACTTTGTCAATAAACCAGGCATTTGATTCGATACAATAGAACTTTATTTATCCCCGGAGGGAAATTGCCTCTCGAATAAGAAGGATCTCGTCCTGAAACGTCACCCATTACTTCTCTCCAGAGATGCTGCTTGTCCCGCTGAGTTACTCCAGCCTTTTGTGTCTATCCTCGGTGTAAACCAAGCATGTCATTAATCTTAATGACATGCATATAAACATATTGAAGGTAGTACAATGTGGTGCAGCTAATGAACAGGCCCTTCAGCCCTTCCAATCCATATTGGCTATCAAGCGCCATATGTTATGCCTATTGCGCTGTATACGTGTGTTCCATTGGTTTTAGCACAATATAAAAACAGTTGTTATCAAGCTGCTGGAATGGATAAGTGGGAGAGTCCAGGGCTAGAGGTCACAGCCTCAGAATTAAAGGATGTTCCTTTAGGAAGGAGATGAGAAGGAATTTCTTTAGTCAGGGGGTGGTGAATCTGTGGACCTCTTTGCCACAGAGAGCTGTGGAGGGCAAGTCAATGGGATATTTTTAAAGCAGAGGTAGATAGATTCTTAATTAGTACGGGTCTCGGGGTCATGGGGAGAAGGCAGGAGAATGGGGTTGGGGAGAGGGAGATGGATCAGCCATGATTGAATGGTGGAGTAGACTTGATGGGCTGAATGGCCTAATTGTGCTCCTATCACGTATGATCTATTGATAACATGAACTGAATGATTTGCCTGTGCTGGGCTCTTCAGAATCACAAACCCATGTGCCCTGTCCCCGCTGTACCATATTACCTAATCAAAATGCTGTGCCATTGCTTGTTATTCACCAGTGCTGTTACCATACCTGGTTGACGTAGAAGTGGTGGTGTGCACTGTGCCTGCTTGTTGACCTTCATCATTGGGCGATATGGTGGCACAGCGGTAGAGTTATGCCCCTGTCCCACTTAGGAAACCTGAACGGAAACCTCTGGAGACTTTGCGCCCCACCCAAGGTTTCTGTGTGGTTCCCGGAGGTTGCAGGTAGTGGAAGCAGGTAGGGAGACTGACAGCCTCTGGGATTCTTGTCTAAAACTTTCTAGCACTGTGGATATTTTTCATTTGTAAATCCAACAGTGTGCCATTTAACATTAAACAGCTTGCTGCCAAAATTCTGTCCCATCTGCACCCGACATCCAGTCACCATCAGTAATTATTGGCTAGCCGTCAGGAGCGGGAACCTGTTTTTATTTACTCACCTACTGCAAAGTAGAGTGAAATGCAGTTTGATCTCAGCTGGGACAGTTACTCAGCTACGATGCCTGATTTTGAGATTTTACATGGCTAGGACTGGTTTAGAGGGATCTAGACCAAACGCAACAGGTGGGACTAGTGCAGCTGGGACATGTTGGCCGGTGTGAGCCAAAGGGCCTGTTTCCACACTGTATCATTCTATGACTGTAAAACAACTTAGTTGTATTTATTGTCACGTGCCGAGGTCTTTACAGTGAAAAGTTGGGGGAGTCCAGAACCAGGGATCACCGTTTAAGAATAAGGGGTCGGCCATTTAGGACTGAGATGAGGAAAAACTTTTTCACCCAGAGAGTTGTGAATCTGTGGAATTCTCTGCCACAGAAGGCAGTGGAGGCCGATTCACTGGATGTTTTGTGGTGGGAGAATGCAACCTTCACATGGTCCGCCCTGTTTCAACGAATGCGATCAACCTGGCGTGTACAATCAAATAAGATCAAATAGAACAAGTTGTTCCGCAACTTTAGACTGTGCACGCCATACGCAAGAAGAAGAAGACTGGATGTTTTCAAGAGAGTTAGATTTAGCTCTTGGGGCTAAAGGATTAAGGATGGATATGGGGAGAAAGCGGGAATGGGGTACTGATCAGCCATGATCATATTGAAGGGCCGAATGGCCTACTCCTGCACCAATTTTTCTATGTTCTAAGTGTTGGGGTCTGTGTGGTTCCTATTTGTGGTACATTAAAACAACTGCAACATTCTTTCTCAGTGAATATTGAAGGGGTGTTGGGGTACTGCCGTTTCCATTTTAGATTGAAGGAAATAAAGAATAATGAGGGGTGTTCCTCATTCACCTAAATTTCCATTAAAATCAAGTTTCTACAATCTGATGTTGACTTTTATTTTTAGAACACGATGACCGCGTTAGTGGAAATTTCCCCATCCGTAAGAAGAAAGGACGCGGTCCATTCCGGTGGAAGATGTACAGTGACGCAAATCACAAGCCGAGAAACCGGGGCGGCGGAGGTGGCAACCCACGCTTGCGGTTCGAGGACGAAGACGGTGACGTGGCCATGAATGACCACGATGCGCCAAGACCACGGTTGTAAGTAGCAATCTGCACGTGTAGACTGGGCATGAAACTCACCGAATACTAGTGAACGGCTTGGATCGAGTGGATGTGTGTAAACCAGCTCTGTGGCAATCAATTAGGTTGAACATACTTTGGTGAATTTAATAATAATAATAATAATAACTTTATAAATAAAGTTTATTTATAGGTGCTGTAATCGAGATATTAAGATACCATGGTCCACTGTATCAAAGGCGGCAGATAGGTCCAGCAGGACAAGAACCACATAATCACCAGAATCATTAGCTAGGAGGATGTCATTAAAAACCCTTAGCAATGCTGACTGACTCTGTGCTATGCATAGTTTTAAACCCAGACTGGAAAACCTCCCCTCTGATATGCTCGTCCAAGAGCACTTTAAAGACAACCACTGTTGCAACAAAGTGCTGTACATGACTAATCATGGACAAAAAATTATTACACAACAATAAAAACATTAAAAGAGAGAGTAAAAACAATAAAATTAAAAACATTAAAAGCACTAAAACAGGAGCAAAGTCTCATACAGGGTCAAAAGCCAAGGAATATAAATGTGTTTTAATACTGGTTTTGAAGATGGACAGTGAGGGGGGCTGTCTGATGTGCAACGGCAGAGTGTTCCAGAGTGCCGGAGCAGCAACAGAGAGGCTCTATCCCCTCTGAGCTTCCGCTTAGACCTTGGTACCTCCAGGAGCAGCTGATCAGCTGACCTGAGGCACCAGGCAGGAGTGTACGGATGAAGCAGCTCAGAGAGGCAAGGCGGGGCGAGCCCATTTAAAGATTTGAAAACAAATAAAATAATTTAAAAATGAACTCGAAAGTACACCGGGAGCCAGTGGAGGGAGGCCAGAATTGGCGTAATGTGCTCCCTCTTTCGAGTTCCAGTTAAAAGGCGAGCGGTAGCATTTTGAACCAACTGGAGACGAGCCAGGGAAGATCGAGCAACTCCAAAATAGAGTGCGTTACAGTAATCTAGCCTAGATGTGATAAAGGCATGGATTACTGTTTCAAAATGCTGCCGCTCAAGAATGGGCTTCACCTTTGCCAGCTGCCTTAGGTGAAAGAAGCTGGACTTTACTTGATGATCTAATTTTAAATCACTGTCCATCCTAAAACCCAGGTCCAAAACTGTTGGCTTCACATACCGTGCCAGGGGACCGGTCAACAGGGGGAGGTTCACGGCAGCCATTTGGACCAAACAATATCACCTCTGTCTTCTTTTCATTAAATCCTAGAAAGTTTAGGGCCATCCAGGACTTAATGTCCTCAAGACAAGACAGAAGTGATTTGACAGAAAAGGCATCTTCCTTCCTCAGCAGCATATATAGTTGGCTATCATCAGCATAACAATGAAAAGAGATGCCATGCTTTCTAAGAATGGAACCCAGAGGAAGCCAGTACAGTGAGAAAAGCAGGGGCCCTAAAATTGAGCCCTGTGGAACCCCATATGACTGAGGAGCGGAGGAGGATTCAAAACCAGCAAGGCTTACACACATAGTTCTGTCTGCCAGATATGACCTGAACCATCCCAGGGCACTGCCACAGATGCCCACTAGGTGCTGTAACCGAGACATGGTCCACTGTATCAAGGCGGCAGATAGGTCCAGCAGGACAAGAACCACATAATCACCAGAATCATTAGCTAGGAGGATGTCATTAAAAACCCTTAGCAATGCTGACTGACTCTGTGCTATGCATAGTTTTAAACCCAGACTGGAAAACCTCCTGAATATTATGCTCGTCCAGGAAAAGTTTTAGCTGAGCATAAACAACTTTCTCCAGAATTTTAGAGATAAAAGGCAACTTAGAGATCGGTCTAAAATTGGCCAGAACAGTTTGATCCAGGCCAGGTTTCTTAAATAGTGGTTGCACTACTACATGTTTAAAACTTACGGGGACAACCCCAGAACACAAGCTGCTGTTGATAATGGCAAGAACCGACTGCCCTATACTGGGGAAACCTCTTTAAAAAGATGAGGAGGGACAGCATCACAAGGGGAACCCGATGGCTTAATATGGCTAACCACATCCTCTAAACACGACAATGTCCCACTTATCCACCAGGCATGGGACAGAAACAGAGGGGTCAGAGGCAGGAGCTGAAATGAGAGCCCTTATGGTAACGACCTTATTAATAAAAAAGAGCAGGAAGTCATTGCACATTTCAGACGATGCTTCCAGACAGACAGGCTGTGGGGCATTAAGGACAGAGTTGATGATTTTAAATAGCACACGTGCGTCGTGACGCTTAGACACAATAATGTTTGACAGGTATTCTCTTTTGGCCTCTTTAACAGTGTTCTGGTAATGACGCCAACAGTCATTTAGGATTTGAAATGAAACCTGCAGCTTGTCCTTCTTCCACTTGCGTTCAGCTTTGCGACACTCCCGTCGAGCTGTACGAGTTACGTCACTGAACCAGGGCTCGGGTTTAGCTCTAGGCTGCAAGGTTTTTAATGGAGCCACAGAGTCCAGTATAGTTCTGCAGGAGGAGTGAAACCAAGAACTGAGCTCCTCCGTATCAAGAGAAGTGGAAGCGGAGGGGGCACAGAGCTGGTCGAAAGCAGCAGAGAACTGACCAGCAGCTAGAGGGTTAAAAGTCCGACAGTGCCGAGCAGGAGCGCCAGGTTTAACAGCAGCACAGGTGAAACCAACATCAAATAATACAGACATATGGTCAGAAACCACACTATCACAGATCTCCAAATGTAACACAGACAAGCCATGAGAGAGAACATGGTCTAGTGTATGTCCATGTTCGTGTGTGGGGCCAGACACACACTGCACAAAATTAAAAGAGTCAATAAGGCTTAAAAAGTCCTTCACCAACGGCTTATCAGGACAGCACACATGTATGTTAAAGTCCCCAACCATAAGGACACGATCATAGTTGGGCATGATCCCAGCCAGAAAATCAGAGAAGTCATTCACAAAGTCCTTATGATATTTGGGGGGTCGGTAGATGACAGCACAAAGCACTCGATTAATGTATTAATACTCTATTGTTCCAGTGGAATTCTTTGCTTGCATAACTATGCCAATAGTCACCACATAAAGAGTGCTTACAATGTATCTGTGCTAGGTCCACCTTTGTTCCCCCCCTCCTCCTCAAGGCAGCCCCCACCCCCACGCTGTGTCCTTCATTGTTCTACCCCTCCCCCCACGGTGGTTCCCCACACTGTGTCCTTCATTGTTCTACCCCCCCCCCCTCACGGTGGTTCCCCACACTGTGTCCTTCATTGTTCTACCCCCCCCCCCCCCCACCCCCTCACGGTGGTTCCCCACACGCCTCCTTTATTCCTTCCTATAACAATTGGGTGAGTTTCCTTTTTATATCAAATTATTCCTGCAATTATTCTATGAAGAATGAAGCACATACATGCTCAAGATGCACTGGAGAGGGTCCAAGTGAGGTTTGCATGAATGATCCCAGGAATGAGTGGGTTAACTGACATATGAAGAGCGTTGGCCAGCAGTAGGCTGGAGTTCAGAAGGATGAGGGGGGAACTATCCCACGAATAGGAACCACACAGACCCCAACACTTAGAACATAGAAACATTGGTGCAGGAGTACGCCATTCGAGGGGGACTAAATTGAATAGTGGAAGGCCTGGATAGAGTGGGTGTGGAGAGGATGCTTCCACTAGTGGGAGAGTCTAGGACTCAGAATTAAAGGAAGGAGACAAGGAGGTATTTCTTTAGTCATCAAATCATCACAATCTTTAGTCAGAGGGTGGTGAATCGTTGGAATTCTTTCTACACAGTAAACTATGGAGGCCTTCAACTAATATTTTTAAGGCAGAGCTAGATAGATTCTTGATTAGGACGGGTGTCAGGGATTAAGGGGAGAAGGCAGGAGAATGGGGTTAGGAGGGAGAGATAGATCGGCCATGATTGAGGTGGAGTAGACAATGGGCCGAATGGCCTAACGCTGCTCCTATCACTTTTAACCTTAAAACAAAATGGTCTTCAGCTTTTTGTTTAAACTGCTGATTTATTTGTACAATTTCACCACCAGTTTAACAACGACAGAACTAAAGCTGTGTTAATTGTGATGATTTGCCCGAGTTCAGCACCCGGGTCGAACCTGACACAAAATACTGGAGTAATTCAGTGGGTCAGACAGCATCTCTGGAGAAAAGGAATAGTGACGTTTCGGGTCGAGGCCCTTCTTCAGACTGGGTTGGGTGACCTGAAACGTCACCTATTTTCAAAGTAGCCCTTATTGTCATTCAGACCTTGCGGTCTGAATGAAATTTCGTTGCCTTGCAGTCCTACATGTAGTAAAAAAAAAATGATAAAACACACAATAAACACAAATTAACATCCACCACAGTGAGTTCACCAGGCACCTCCTCACTGTGATGGAAGGCAAAAGTCTTAAGTCTTTGTCTCTTCCCTTTGTGACCCAGCCGGGTGATGGTAAGTAATGTCAGTCCCGCGGCTGAATCCGAGTTCCACGAATGGGCCGGTTCAACTCCGCAGCCCATATAACCATATAACAATTACAGCACGGAAACAGGCCATCTCGGCCCTACAAGTCCGTGCCGAACAACTTTTTTACCTTAGTCCCACCTGCCTGCACTCATACCATAACCCTCCATTCCCTTCTCATCCATATGCCTATCCAATTTATTTTTAAATGATACCAATGAACCTGCCGACACCACTTCCACTGGAAGCTCATTTCACACCGCTACCACTCTCTGAGTAAAGAAGTTCCCCCTCATGTTACCCCTAAACTTCTGTCCCTTAATTCTGAAGTCATGTCCTCTTGTTGGAATCTTCCCTATTCTCAAAGGGAAAAGCTTGTCCACATCAACTCTGTCTATCCCTCTCATCATTTTAAAGACCTCTATCAAATCCCCCCTTAACCTTCTGCGCTCCAGAGAATAAAGACCTAACTTATTCAACCTATCTCTGTAACTTAGTTGTTGAAACCCAGGCAACATTCTACTAAATCTCCTCTGTACTCTCTCTATTTTGTTGACATCCTTCCTATAATTGGGCGACCAAAATTGTACACCATACTCCAGATTTGGTCTCACCAATGCCTTGTACAATTTTAACATTACATCCCAGCTTCTATACTCAATGCTCTGATTTATAAAGGCTAGCATACCAAAAGCTTTCTTTACCACCCTATCTATGTGAGATTCCACCTTCAAGGAATTATGCACGGTTATTCCCAGATCCCTCTGTTCAACTGTATTCTTCAATTCCCTACCATTTATCATGTACGTCCTATTTTGATTTGTCCTGCCAAGGTGTAGCACCTCACATTTATCAGCATTAAACTCCATCTGCCATCTTTCAGCCCATTTTTCCAATTGGCCTAAATCATTCTGTAGACTTTGGAAATCCTCTTCATTATCCACAACACCCTATCTTGGTATCATCTGCATACTTACTAGCCCGGGGTGGTCGAAGCTGCCGCCCTCCAGTTCAGCGGATGCAGCTGTTGTCGCGGGAGCTCCGGAGAACAGGTCACCAACCCGTGACCTGCGAGCTCCCGACGATGTTGTCCACTGGGCCCGCGGCCGATCCTCCGAGGTCCGGTCGCTGCTGCCCCAGCTCCGTTATTAGGCATCGGCGCAAACGGAGACGGGGGATACGACAAGAGAAGTCTCCCCCCCCCCCCGAAGGAAGAGACCAAAAACATGTTTCTCTCCCCCCCCCCCCCCCCACCCACCCACCCACACACATACACAACCTAATAAACCAAAAATTAACTAAAACGGGACAAAAGAACAACACAAAAAGACAAAAATTAGACGGACTGCAGGCGAGCCGCAGGTGCTAAAGCAGCGCCGCCATCCAGAGATGCTGCCTGACCCACTGAGTTCCTCAAGCTTTTTGTGTCGAAGTTCAGTTTAAACGAGCATCTGTAGTTCCTTCCTACACAATACCCCTGTGCCGCCCTCGTGGTAGGTTTGTCCAGAAGATTACGTTTCATGGGATTCAAGGCGAGTTGTTCAGGTGGAAGCAAATATTGGCTTGGTTATGAGACGGCGGATAGTGCTGACTGCAGATCTGTGACCAGTGGTGTTCTACAAAGATCAGTGCTGAGACCTTGGTTGTTTGTGGGATATATGAATGATCCAGATGAAGATGCGTGTGGTCTGATTAGTATGTGAGCAGCAGAGGGTGCCGCAGGGGATGCAACACAGAAAGCCACAGGAGATCCTTTGTCCATGTGGCTCTCAATCTGTACAACTCCTTCCCCCATCTGTCGTGGGGTAGACTGATCCTCCCCTCCGCCATCCTTAACAGCTTAAGGATAAGGGGAAATCCTTTAAAACCGAGATGAGAAGAACTCTTTTCACACAGAGAGTGGTGAATGTCTGGAACTCTCTGCCACAGAGGGTAGTTGAGGCCAGTTCATTGGCTATATTTAAGAGGGAGTTAGATGTGGCCCTTGTGGCTAAGGGGATCAGGGGGTATTGAGAGAAGGCAGGTACGGGATACTGAGTTGGATGATCAGCCATGATCATATTGAATGGCGGTGCAGTCTCGAAGGGCCGAATGGCCTCTACTCCTGCACCTAATTTCTATGTTTCTATCCCCAATCTTGGACCTTCCACTCGTCACTTTAATTTTATGTTTCGTGTATCTTGTGTTTTATGACTGTTGGCAGACTAATTTCCCACCTGGGATACATGAAGCTCTATCATATTGAACAGAAGTTTGCAGAGTTGTAGACAGTGAGGAAAGCTTTCAAATGTGCAGCGGGGTGGAGATTATATCCTGAGAACTATATTCTGCACTCTGTATCTCGCTTTGTTCTACCTATTGCACTTGATTTTGGCATGAGTTTGAGTGTGAGGTGCTACATCTGGGCAGGACAAATCAAACTAGGACGTACATGGTACATGGTAGGGAATTGAAGAATGTAGGTGAACAGAGGGATCTGGGAATAATTGTGCACAGTTCCCTGAAAGTGGAATCTCATGTAGATAGGGTGGTAAAGAAAGCTTTTGGTGTGCTGGCCTTTATAAATCAGAGCATTGAGTATAGAAGTTGGGATGTAATGTTAAAATTGTACAAGGCATTGGTGAGGCCAATTTTGGAGTATGGTGTACAATTTTGGTCGCCTAATTATAGGAAGGATGTCAACAAAATAGAGAGAGTACAGAGGAGATTTACTAGAATGTTACCTGGGTTTCAGCAACTAAGTTACAGAGAAAGGTTGAACAAGTTAGGGCTTTATTCTTTGGAGCGCAGAAGGTTAAGGGGGGACTTGATAGAGGTCTTTAAAATGATGAGAGGGATAGACAGAGTTGACGTGGATAAGCTTTTCCCACTGAGAGTAGGGAAGATTCAAACAAGGGGACATGACTTGAGAATTAAGGGACAGAAGTTTAGGGGTAACATGAGGGGGAACTTCTTTACTCAGAGAGTGGTAGCTGTGTGTGGAATGAGCTTCCAGTGGAAGTGGTGGAGGCAGGTTCGTTTTTATCATCTAAAAATAAATTGGATAATTATATGGACGGGAAAGGTATGGAGGGTTATGGTCTGAACGCAGGTGTATGAGACTAGGGGAGAATACGTGTTTTGCCGTGCTGTAATTGTTATATGGTTATGATTGCATTTGTATATTATCTGATTTGATTGGATGGCATGCAAAGGAATGCTTTTCATTGTACCTCCGTACTCATGACAATAATAAACCTCAAAACTTAGATTAGTTTGAAATTTGGGTGGAGAACTGCTCAATGGACTTTAATCTGGACAAACTCAGTTCGGTTTAGTTCATTGTTCCGTGCACTGAGGTACAGTGAAAAGCTTATCCAATCAGCCAAATGACAATACATGATTACAATCGAGCCATTTACAGTGCACAGATACATGTACTCGCTAGAATTTAGAAGATTGAGGGGGGGTCTTATAGAAACTTACAAAATTCTTAAGAGGTTGGACAGGCTAGATGCAGGAAGATTGTTCCCGATGTTGGGGAAGTCCAGAACAAGGGGTCACAATTTAAGGATAAGGGGGAAATATTTTGGGACCGAGATGAGAAAAACATTTTTCACACAGAGAGTCTCTGGAACTCTCTGCCACAGAAGGTAGTTGAGGCCAGTTCATTGGCTATATTTAAGAGGGAGTTAGATGTGGCCCTTGTGGCTAAAGGGATCAGGGGGTATGGAGAGAAGGCAGGTACGGGATACTGAGTTGGATGATCAGCCATGATCATATTGAATGGCGGTGCAGGCTCAAAGGGGTGAATGGCCTACTCCTGCACCTATTTTCTATGTTTCTATGAGAAGGGAATAATGATATCAAGGTAAAGCCTGTAAAGTCCGATCAATGAGGTGGTAGATGTCTGAGTAGTTCAGGACTGCTCTCTAGTTGTGGTAGGATCATTCAGATGCCTGATTGCAGCTGGGAAGAAATTATTCCTTATGTTATCATGATATTATGCTATCCCTGATATTATGTATAATATCAGATTTGATTGAACAGCATGCAAAATACTGCTTTTCACTGTACCTCCGTAGGCCTGGCACTAATAAATCTCAAAACCTAAACTGAAATTAGTTGGAAATTTGGGTGGAAAAATGCTCGATGGACAAGTGTGAGGTGGGAAATGCAAGAGAAACTTAGATGGTAAAATGGTGGCATAAATCAGATATCTTGGGATAGCTCCCTGAAAGTGGCAACATAGGCATAGAAAGAAAAGAAGCACGTGGTATGCTTGGCTTTAAGTGTCATAGTAGGTGTGTTGCAGCTTCATGAAATTTTGCTTAGGACACGTTTGGAGCATTATTTAGGTCTGGTTGCCACATTAGGGCAGCACTTTGGCGCAGCGGTAGAGTTGCTGCCTTACCGCGCCAGAGACCCAGGTTCGATCCCGACCACGGGTGCGGCATGCGCAGAGTCTGTACATTCTTCCCGTGGAATTCTCTGCCTCGGAGGGCATGGAGGCCGGTTCTCTGGATGCTTTCAAGAGAGAGCTAGATAGGGCTCTTAAAGATAGCGGAGTCATGGGGAGAAGGCAGGAACGGGGTACTGATTGGGGATGATCAGCCATGATCACATTGAATGGCGGTGCTGGCTTGATGGACCTACTCCTGCATCTATTGTCTATTGACAGCGTGGGTTTTCTCCGAGATCTTCGCTTTCCTCCCACAATCCAAAGACGTACAGGTTTGTAGGTTAATTGGCTTGGTATGAATGTAAAATTGTCCCTAGTGTGTGTAGGACGGTGATAATGTGCTGGGATCGCTGGTCGGTGTGAACTTGGTGGGTTAAAGGGCCTGTTTCCGCGTTGTATCTCTAAACTAAACTAAGTTTACAGGAGGGATGTGGGAGGTTGAGGAAAGGTTCAACAAGACGACACATTGGAGAGTGTTAGCTATCAGGAGAGAATGGATAGAGGTTCCACTGGAAGTCTTGAGGGGCAAACTGATAGGTTTATAAAATGATCAGAGAGCATATAGATAGATGGTCAGTCTTTTTTCCAGAGTGGATATGTTAACTACCAGAGGGCATAACTGCGGGAAAGTTTAGATGAGCGGGGCAAGTTGTTTTTTAGTGTGGTAGGTGCCTGGCGTACGTTGCCAAAAGGAAGATAGATGGTGGGCTCGGATATGATAGCAAGGTTCAAGTCAAGTCAAGTTTATTTGTCACATACACATATGAGATGTGCAGTGAAATGAAAGTGGCAATTTGGTTCAAGGGCATTTGGAGGGGCACTTGAATATGCAGTGAATAAAGGCGTGCGGATGGTGTGCAGGCAGATAAGATGGCTGTGTACGATAGTGTTAATGCGCGGGTCGGTGCCGTCCCGGTGGGCCGAATGGGCTTGTTGCCACGCTGTATTTCTAAACTAAACTTAAAAAGAAAAAATAGTCATGTTGGTATACAAAAATGCTGGAGAAACTCAGCAGGGTGAATGAAGCAGCATCTATGGAGCGAAGGAAATAGGCAACGTTTCGGGTCGAAACCCTTCTTCAGACTGATACGGTCATATTGGTATCATGGTCAGCGCAGACGCTTTTTTTGTAAAGACAGAGATAGATAGATTTTTGATTAGTACAGGTGTATGGGGAGAAGGTAGGAGAATGGGGTTGGGAGGGAGAGATAGATCAGCCATTGAATGGTGGAGTAGACTTGATGGGCCAAATGGCCTAATTCTACTCCTCTCACTTATGACCTTATGACATGATAGACTGCAGGGTCTATTCCTGGCCATATAAACCCACACAAACCCATGGAGAATGCGCAAACTGCACCGACAGCAGCCATAGTTATGAATGAATCTGGGTGACTGGAGGTAAGAGGAAAGCAGAACTACCCGTTGTATCACTGTGCCGTCCCCAACTCTCAATGGAAAAGGTATTAAAGAAAATCGGGTCCGGTTTATTTACTGAAGTCATATTTGGATGAGAAAATCTATATTTGGCTGACGTTCACTGGAGTTCATCATGTGCATTAAGATTGTGAAATCCCAGAGTTGCACAAAAGTATGAAGTGCTATCCCTATTAATATATATCGATTATATATATATATATATATATATATATATATATATATATATATATATATATATATATATATATATATATGTATATTGAAAGAGTGGGGAGGGTAAAGATAACAATCGTGCTCTTTTGAAATAGTGTTGACATACCGACAAGATATGCTAACTTTTACATTAAAAAAATCCTAACACAGCATTGTTTTGAACTTGTAAACGTCCTTGAATATAAAAATAGCATTCAGTCAGTGAAAACAGGAAGCATGTTTTAACAAAAAAAGGTTGGTGGAAATCTAAAACTCTCTCTGAAGGCTAGAAGGGTTTAAAATGTACTTGGGATGTTTTTGTTAAAGGCAAGTGTTTTGGTGATATGTTGTCAAAGTTGTGTGTTCTCACTTTCTTTTGTCACCAGGGACCTACCTACCTCTTTGGTCCTTGCGTGTACCCAGAGAGTTGTGAATCTGTGGAATTCTCTGCCACAGAAGGCAGTGGAGGCCGATTCACTGGACGTTTTCAAGAGAGAGTCAGATTTAGCTGTGTAGGAAAGAACTGCAGATGCTGGTTTAAATCGAAGGGAGACATGCTGGAGTAACTCAGTGGGACAGGAACAAAATGCTGGAGTAACTCAGTGACACAGGAACAAAATGCTGGAGTAACTCAGCGGGACAGGAACAAAATGCTGGAGTAACTCAGCGGGACAGGAACAAAATGCCGGAGTAACTCAGTGGGACAGGAACAAAATGCTGGAGTAACTCAGCAGGACAGGAACAAAATTCTGGAGTAACTCAGTGACACAGGAACAAAATGCTGGAGTAACTCAGTGGGACAGGAACAAAATGCTGGAGTAACTCAGCGGGACAGGAACAAAATTCTGGAGTAACTCAGTGGGACAGGATGGATTTAGCTCTTAGGGCTAACGAAATCAAGGGATATGGAGATAAAGCAGGAACGGGGTGCTGATTTTGGATCATCGGCCATGATCATATTGAATGACGGTGCTGGCTCGAAGGGCCGAATGGCCTACTCCTGCACCTATTTTCTATGTTTCTATGTAATAAATGTACACCACACACTGTTCACACCATTGAACAAGCCATTGGCATCTCGCTGGACATTCGGGAGTGAGATTGAATGTGAAAATGCTCCACCACGTACAAGATTTCAACCACCCTCTGATTCGCCCTTGAATTCATGTATAGACGGATCTTGGGGTCTAAGTCCATGAAACCCTTAAACTGGCAACAGACGTAGATACAATGGTAAAGTCTGAAAACAACTTCCTAACTTTTAGATTCAATGCCCCGAGTGACGAAGACAAGCATGAATATAAAAGTTAGGAGCAGTTTTTCAGAGTTACAGGCTGCATTTGGAGTCCTGGTTGCAGTTTTGGTCACCTCAATACAAGGATGGCTCTGGAGAGGGTGCAGGAGGGTTACCAGAATGCAGCCTGGATTAGAAGCTATTAACTATGAGGAGAGGTTGGGAAAACTTGGATTGTTCTCTCTGGAACGTCAGAGTCTGATGGGTTGTAGAAATATATATTTAATTCTGTGGGCCATCAACAGGATAGCTAGAACCTTTTCCCAGGATGGAAATGTTCTTGGGAGCAGATTTAGGTCATTCAGACCATCAATTCAATCATGGGTGATCAATTTTTCCCTCTCTACCCCGTTCTTCTGCCTTCTCCCCTGACTAATCAAGAATCTGTCAAAGTCCGCTTTTAAAATGTCCACTGACTTGGCCTCCACAGCCGTCTGTGGCAATGAATTCCACAGATTCACCACCCTCTGACTTAAGACGTGAGGGCATAGATTCTTGCTGAGTGGGGCTAAGTTTAATAGAGATGTACGAGGTACGTAATTTTCATAGGGTGTTGGGTGCTTGGAATATCCGCCAGGGGTAGCGGTTGAAGCTAATACGATTGGCATTTGCCAAGTATACAAACCCAAACCAATTAATCTACAAACCTGTATCAAGTATATCTTTCTTGTCATTTTCCTGAGTATTCACATACCCAGAGGAAACAAAAAAACGTTGCTCCACCAGTGTCCATTCAGTGTGCAGTAAAAAATAAATAGAAATAAAAATACATATATCATGAACAAATTAAACACTCTACTCTCTACTAAACATCAACAGGCGTTCCGATCGGCAGCGGCACGACAGTGGCTCTGCTGCAGTGTGTCTAGGTTGGTGGTAGGTGCGCGATACTTTGGCAGGGGGCAAAGTCCGTTTATCAGTCTTATAGACTGTGGGAAGAAGCTGAGGAGCATCCTGCTGGTTTTGCAGCTAATGCTCCTGTACCTCTTCCCAGATGGCAGGATGGAGAATATGTGATGCGATGGGTAGCAGGGGTCTTTGATGATGGAGATGGCTCTGCTGATACATCTCTTCCTGTATATGTCCAGCAGGAAAGGGAGTGGAGCACCAATAATCCTGCTGGCGGTCTTCACAATCCTGTCTAGTTGTACAAACCTGTAAGAGTGTGGGAGGAAACCGAAGATCTCAGAGAAAACCCATGTGGTCACGGGAGAACGTACAAACTCCGTACAGACAGCACCTGTATTTGGGATCGAACCCGAGTCTCCGGCGCTCTGCCCCTGCACCACCGTTCCTGTGCTGTACTGTTTTATGTTTAGATTTAGGTTCTAATTAGCACTAAAATGAATCAGATAGCATCATGTATAGGTGGGAATATGCTATTAATAATACTGCTTGGCCCTTCCCTGCTGTGCTGAGGTTATAGGTTTAATCCTCTAGTGTTCCTGACACTATGCAACAATTGAAATGATCTCATCCCTGGGGCTATTTAACCTACAAACACATCTTTGCAATGCAGGGGGCAAAATCAGAGCACCTGCAGACACACATGCAGTCATGGGGAAAGCATAGATCATAGAACAGCACAACAGAGGAACAGGCGGTGAATCTGTGGAATTCTTTGCCACCGAAGGCTGTGGAGGCCAAAGTCAGTGGATATTTTTAAGGCAGAGATGGATAATTTTTCGATTATTACAGGTGTCAAATGTTACGGGGAGAAGGCAGGAGAATGGGGTTAGGAAGGAGAGATAGATCAGCCAGGAATGAATGGGCCGAATGGACTAATTCCACTCCTATCCCTTATGACCTTCAACACGCTTGGATCGCAGGTAGATAGGGTGGTCAAAAAGGCTTTTGGCACATTGGCCTTCATCAGTCAGAAGTATTGACTATAGAAGTTGGAGGTCATGTTGCAGTTGTAGAAGACGTTGGTGAGGCCACATTTAGAGTATTGTGTTCAGTTCCGGGCACCGTGTTATAGGAAAGATGTTGTCAAGCTGCAAACGGGTGCAGAAAAGATTTACGAGGATGTTGCCAGGAATAGACTGGATACAGGGAGTGGTTTTGTAGTTAGACGTAACTCAGCGGGTGAGGCAGCGTCTATGGAGAGGAGGAATGGGCGACATTTCTGGTAGAGACCCTTCTTCAGACTGATGTCAGGGGAGCCGCGGGACAAAGATCCAATGTGGCCGGAGGCAGTAAGACTGGTGGGAGAACTGAGAAGGGGATGGGGAGATTAAGCAAGGGCTATCTGAAGTTGGAGAAGTCAATGTTGGGTAGGCTGGGGCTCTATTCATAGAAACATAGAAATTAGGTGCTGGAGTAGGCCATTCGGCCCTTCGAGCCTGCACCGCCATTCAAGTGGGATGACAGATGGCGCAATGGGCTAAGTGTTCGGCTGGCGACCGGAAGGTAGCCGGTTCGAATCCCGCTTGGAGTGCATACTGTCGTTGTGTCCTTGGGGCAAGACACTTCACCCACCTTTGCCTGTGTGTAAATGTAATGTAATTATGTGAAGCACTTTGGGGTCAATGCAAGTTGACTGAAAATGTGCTATATAAATAAGAAAAGAAAAAAAAAAAAATATGATCATGGCAGATCATCCAACTCAGTATCCCGTACCTGCCTTCTCTCCATACCCTCTGATCCCCTTAGCCACAAGGGCCACATCTAACTCCCTCTTAAACATAGCCAATGAACTGGCCTCGACTACCCTCTGTGGCAGAGAGTTCCAGAGATTCACCACTCTCTGTGTGAAAAAAGTTCTTCTCATCTCGGTTTTAAAGGATTTCCCCCTTATCCTTAAGCTGTGACCCCTTGTCCTGGACTTCCCCAACATCGGGAGCAATCTTCCTGCATCTAGCCTGTCCAACCCCTTAAGAATTTTGTAAGTTTCTATAAGATCCCCTCTCAATCTCCTAAATTCTAGAGAGTATAAACCAAGTCTATCCAGTCTTTTCTTCATAAGACAGTCCTGACATCCCAGGAATCAGTCTGGTGAACCTTCTCTGCACTCCCTCTATGGCAATAATGTCCTTCCTCAGATTAGGAGACCAAAACTGTACGCAATACTCCAGGTGTGGTCTCACCAAGACCCTGTACAACTGCAGTAGAACCTCCCTGCTCCTATACTCAAATCCTTTTGCTATGAAAGCTAACCCTGGAGCGCAGGAGGATGAGGGATGATCTTATAGAGGTGTATAAAATCATGAGAGGAATAGTTCGGGTAGATGCACAGAGTCTCTTGCCCCCAGAGTAGGGGAATTGAGGACCAGAAGACATAGGTTTCAGGTGAAGGGGAAAGATTGAAAGGGAATCTGAGGGGAGATTAGCACCATGTGGCACATGGACTTCGTGGGCTGAAGGGCCTGTCCCTGTGTTTTACTGTCCTCTCAGAATGAGTCGCCAGACTGAATATTTTTAGTTTTAGTTTGTAGAGATACAGCACGAAACGAGCCCGCACATTAACATTATCCTACACACACATGGGACAATTTTACATTTACACAAAGCCAATTAACCTACAAACCTTTGGAAAGCGAGTGGAGCTCCTGGAGAAAACCCACACTGTCATGGGGGGGGCTGTGCTGTATTATTCATGACTGTGCAGGAAAGTGCGAATTCCTGGAGGAAACTTTCTCAATGACAAAAAGAACGTGCTAACACCACACAAACAACAGAGGTCAGGATTGCACCTTGGCTGGAACTGTGCCACTCTGCAATGTCCCGGCAGCATCCTCTTAAATCTCGTCTGTATCCTTTCCAGCTTGACAACAGCTTGCAGTGCTTTATATCTGCAGTGCTTTATATCAAAGATCCTGTAGCAAAGCAAGAAAGTCCACTCGACCAAAAAGACGCAGTACGGTCATGGGCAGATTCATGGCCCCATTTCCGTAACCGGCTTCCGTCTCCGCACCAAAGATCCCGTAGGATAACAGCTCAACACACGAGCCCAATGACTGGATGGAGAGAGGAATCACTCCGACTGAAGATTCAGATTCAGATTCAATTTTAATTGTCATTGTCAGTGTACAGTACAGAGACAACGAAATGCATTTAGCATCTCCCTGGAAGAGCGACATAGCAAACGATTTGAATAAATAATAATAAGTGTCCGGGGGGGGGTGGTGATTGGCAGTCACCGAGGTACGTTGTTGAGTAGAGTGACAGCCGCCGGAAAGAAGCTGTTCCTCGACCTGCTGGTTCGGCAACGGAGAGACCTGTAGCGCCTCCCGGATGGTAGGAGGGTAAACAGTCCATGGTTGGGGTGAGAGCAGCCCTTGGCGATGCTGAGCGCCCTCCGCAGACAGCGCTTGCTTTGGAAGCGCTGTCTGCCAGCGGGCACGACCTCCCATGGCCAACCTGGAAGACCCTCAACAGATTACGAGTGGAGCAGGGGAGGTGCAAAGCGCTTATGAAAGCATGGAACTACCAGGCAGAAGACACATGCAGCTGTGGAGCAGTGCAGACAATGTCCCACCTACTGGAGTGTGACGACGCCCCCCCCCAGTGCAGCCCCCAGGACCTGGCTGAACCGACCCGACCCGACCAGCTGTGACCTGCGCCAGATACTGGCACAACGACACCTGAGATTGCAACGGCCTCGAAGATCCCGTAGGATAATAGAGCGGAGACGGAAGCCAGTTACGGAAACATCCTCGTAAAAATAAAAGTCATTTGGTAAAAAATCTTCCCATTTTCAGAATTCTAATTTATTTACACAAACTGTTCCCCCCGCAACATTGATTACACTGCGGGTCGGGTCGGGTCCGGTTACGGAAATGGATGTAAAATAAGGCCCGCGTTCCATTCCGTTGCGTACTACTACACGTCAGCCCATGGTATTTTGCAAGAGTAGTCTATCTTGCTCCCCTGCTATAGGATCTTTGCTTTTTATTTGTTCTGTACCCCTCGAATCCTGTCCTGTCCTGTCCACGTGCTGTTCCACTAGCCTTTGAAGAGAATAGTTTTGTGTTAAGTCACGTTGCGCAACTGCACAGCATTGTGTGAAGACGTGATTTTGGAGACTTTTTGATTTTCTTTTTGTGTACTCGGCAGTGACAGATTTTAATGGTGTGCCCTTGCAAGGTGTTAACGTGACGTTCGCATTGAGTTTGAAGGGAACAATAGATGGTTTGTAGCGTTTGAGTCGCTCATTAAATCAGGAATTAACAATTTAACATTAGCTGGAAACATAGAAAATAGGTGCAGGAGTAGGCCATTCGGCCCTTCGTGCCTGCACCGCCATTTAATATCATGGCTGATCATCCAACTCAGTATCCTGTACCTGCCTTCTCTCCATACCCCCTGATCCCTTTAGCCACAAGGGAACTCCCTCTTAAATATAGCCAACAAACTGGCCTCAACTACCTTCTGTGGCAGAGAATTTCAGAGATTCACCACTGTGTGAAAAATGTTTTCCTCATCTCGGTCCTAAAAGATTTCCCCCTTATCCTTAAACTGTGACCCCTTGTTCTGGACTTCCCCAACATCAGAAACAATCTTCCTGCATCTAGCCTGTCCAAACCCTTAAGAATTTTGTAAGTTTCTATAAGATCCCCCCTCAATCTTCTAAATTCTAGCGAGTACAAACCGAGTCTATCCAGTCTTTCTTCATATGAAAGTCCTGCCATCCCAGGAATCAGTCTGGTGAACCTTCTCTGCACTCCCTCTATGGCAAGAATGTCTTTCCTCAGATTAGGAGACCAAAATTGTACGCAATACTCCAGGTGTGGTCTCACCAAGACCCTGTACAACTGCAGTAGAACCTCCCTGCTCCTATACTCAAATCCTTTTGCTATGAATGCTAACATACCATTCGCCTTCTTCACTGCCTGCTGCACCTGCATGCCTACTTTTAATGATTGGTGTACCATGACACCCAGGTCTCGCTGCATCTCCCCCTTTCCTAATCGGCCACCATTCAGATAATAGTCTACTTTCCTGTTTTTGCCACCAAAGTGGATAACCTCACATTTATCCACATTATACTGCATCTGCCATGCATTTGCCCACTCACCCAGCCTATCCAAGTCACCTTGCAGCCTCCTAGCATCCTCCTCCCAACTAACACTGCCCCCCAGCTTCGTGTCATCCGCAAACTTGGAGATGTTGCATTCAATTCCCTCGTCCAGATCATTAATATATATCGTAAATAGCTGGGGTCCCAGCACTGAGCCTTGCGGTACCCCACTAGTCACTGCCTGCCATTGTGAAAAGGACCCGTTTACTCCTAATCTTTGCTTCCTGTCTGCCAGCCAGTTCTCTATCCACATCAATACTGAACTTGCACATGATTCTCCTGGTAATGATTTTGACCTACTGGTGGACAAAAATGCTGGAGAAACTCAGCGGGTGAGGCAGCATCTATGGAGTGAAGGAATCTGTGACGTTTCGGGATGAAACGTCACCTATGCCTTAGCTCCATAGATGCTGTCTCACCTGCTGAGTTTCTCCAGCATTTTTGTCTCCCTTCGATTTTTCCAGCATCTGCAGTTCCTTCTTAAACATTTGACCTACTAGTGATTCCTTTCCTAATGTAATTCAGCGGCTGAAAATGTTTTGCACATTTTGAAGTACATATGCAATATTTTATTTCATTTTGTTTCATAACGAAACGTTAAAAATTTAATTTTGCTCGCTCTCCCTTTAGACATGCATATTTAAAATATTAAATATTAGTCATGGTGTCGCGCAGCGTGGAAACATGCCAACACCGGCCAACATGTCCCAGCTCGCCAGTCCCACCTGCCTGCGTTTGGCCCATATCCCATCAATATCAATGTACCTATCTAACGGTTTCTTAAACATTGCGATAGTCTCAGCCTCAACTACCTCCTCTGTGTAAAGAGGAGGCATAACACACTGTGTCTTTACTACTGTTTATTCATGATACACATTTACGTTGCTGCCCTAGCTGTTCGTGGTCTGTCACCAGAACTAGAGAGAGGGATCAATGGGTGGGAAGGTTGTAATTATACTTGTGATGTGGGGAGTGGTTAGTAGTGGTGAGGTCACTATGTTAAAGGTAGCTCGTTCCATATGGGATGTCAGGACTGTCTTATGAAGAAAGACTGGATAGACTTGGTTTATACTCTCTAGAATTTGGGAGACTGAGAGGGGATCTTATAGAAACTTACAAAATTCTTAAGGGGTTGGACAGACTAGATGCAGGAAGATTGCTCCCGATGTTGGGGAAGTCCAGGACAAGGGGTCACAGCTTAAGGATAAGGGGGAAATCCTTTAAAACTGAGATGAGAAGAACTTTTTTCACACAGAGAGTGGTGAATCTCTGGAACTCTCTGCCACAGAGGGTAGTCGAGGCCAGTTGATTGGCTATATAAAAGAGGGAGTTAGATGTGGCCCTTGTGGCTAAGGGGATCAGAGGGTATGAAGAGAAGGCAGGTACGGGATACTGAGTTGGATGATCAGCCATGATCATATTGAATGGCGGTGCAGGCTCGAAGGGCCGAATGGCCTACTCCTGCACCTAATTTCTATGTTTCTATGTTTCTATACCCATTGTGTGAAAAAGCTACCCATCCGATGCCTATTAAATCGTTGCCATTTCACCCTAAACATATGTCCTCTGGTCCTCGATTCCCCTACTCTGGGCAAGAGACTGACTTACCATCGCCCGGTGCGGCATCGCCTCTGCGCAGAGGGAGAAGAGGAGGGAAGAGACAGTAAAAGATTTTGCCTCCATCACAGTGAGGAGGTGCCTGGTGAATTCACTGTGGTGGATGTTAATTTGTGTTTATTGTGTGTTTTGTTGTTTATTATTACATGTATGTCTGCAGGCAACGACATTTTGTTCAGATCGAAAGGTCTGAATGACAAGTAAAGGATCTAATACAATACAATACCATTTATTTGTCATTTGAGCCTCACATGAGGTTCAAACGAAATTTGGTTTCTGCAGCCATGCAAGAAAAGAACCAAGACACACACCAACACAATTCACACAAACATCCATCACAGTGAATCTCCTCCTCACAGCGCCGGAGACCCGGGTTCGATCCCTACTACGGGTGCTGTCTGTACGGAGTTTGCACGTTCTCCCCCGTGACCTGAGTGGGTTTTCTCCGAGATCTCCGTTTGCTTCCCCCTGCGCTCCAAAGACGTAGGGGTTTGCAGGTCGATTGGCGTGGTATAAATGTAAATTGTCCGCAGTGTGTGGAAGATAGTGTTAATGCCCCGTCCCATTTAGGAAACCTGAGCGGAAACCTCTGGAGACTTTGCGCCCCACACAAGGTTTCCGTGCGGTTCCCGGAGGTTGCAGGTGGTTGCCGGAGGTTGCAGGTAGTGGAAGACTGACAAAAACCTCCTGGAACCGCACGGAAACCTTGGGTGGGGCGCAAAGTCTCCACAGGTTTCCGTTCAGGTTTCCTAAATGGGACGGGGCATTAATGTGCGTGAATTGTTAGTCGGTGTGGACCCGGTGGGTCAAAGGGCGCTGTATCTATAAACTGAACTAAACGAAACAGCACAAGAAGAGGCCTCCCTGGCCCACTATGTCCACGTCGAACATTTACCTGATCAGAACAACTGGGCCACAATCTGGAAAGGCAACAATATGCACCATATGGCTGAAATGTTGCAAGCTGCCCCTTTATGATTCACATAAGCACCCTCGATATAATCCTATCAGCGTGACTTGCCTTCTTTAAATCCCCCCCTTTACCTAATCACTACTGTACTGGGAGCATATCCCGTTGTAATGTTCTCTCAAGAGACCCCTCTTGCAATGTTGCATAAGACCAGGCTACACCTTGGAAGTGCCTAACATTAACACTGAAGATGCTGTAATACACAACAAACCAATCAACGTTTGGAAAAGTGTTTTGAGTCTAGACCTCTGAGGTGGAGGGTTTTTTTAATCCAAAAAATATCTTTTATTCAGAATAATAAATATATACAAAGCAAGAATGGTGCAAAACTTCCGACATTCCCAGCAGCTATACATATGTTCATTCGTAGTGTTCACAAAACCATCATTATACAGGCAAAATGTGTAGGGTGGAACTGCAGATGCTGGTTTAAACCACCGATAGACAGAAAATGCTGGAGTAACTCGGTGGGACAGGCAGCATCTCTGGAGGGAAGGAATGGGTGACGTTTCGGGTCGAGACCCTTCTTCAGACTCTTCAGAAGAAGGGTCTGGACCCGAAACGTCAGCCGTTCCTTCTCTCCAGAGATGCTGCCTGTCCCGCTGAGTTACTCTAGCATTTTGTGTGTATCATTGTGCAGGCGTCCTTGCCACTCGTGTGGCCCTCTGCGGTGATATCCCTTCCCTCAATTTGAGGGGCGTCTCCACCACACTCTGCCCCCCAATGTCCAGCGGCGGAAGGACCTTGGGCTGTGGTCCGAGCCTTGACGTTGGCTGCACTAAGTTCAAAGTAAACTTTATTGTCAATTCAATTATGCAACAGTAGTTACACAGAGGATTGAAATTACGTTTCCCCATACTCCAAATGTGCAAGTAATATTAAAAACACAGACAGACAACATACCAATAAAAACAGACAATAGACATTACATTATTTAAAATATTAAAATATTCACAGTGTGCCAAAATGTAGCAAAAACTTTGAGGTATTTTACACAGGGTGCAACAATGAAAGGTGCAATATAGAAAAAGTGCAAATTTCGTACTGGAGACATTGAGCCAAAGTTATTTTCACAGTTTGTTTGTCTTTGTTTGGGTACTGTTCATGGAATTTTCTTAAGTGTGTTGAGTAGTCTGATGGCCTGAGGGAAAAAGCTGTTTTTGAATCTGGTGGTTTTGCTCCGCATGCTGCGGTAGCGCTTACCGGAAGGTAGGAGGGTGAACAGTTTGTGTGCTGGGTGGGTGGTGTCTTTGATGATATTGCTTGCTCTGCAATCTGCAGCGGGCCATTTGGCAACATTCCCCGATTGGACATCTCGCTCCGCTGGGAGATCAACATGTTTCGGACAGACCAAAGAGCCAGCGTTCTTGTTTTGATTTCCGACACAAATATGACTGAAGTGTGAGGAAGGAAGTCCAGATGCTGGTTTACACTGAAGATAGACACAAAATGCTGCACAGTCTGTAGAAAGGTCTCGACCAGAAATGTCATCACACCTTTGGTGTCCATTTTTGACTGTACTGCGGCTTGTCTTTTCTGGATAAGATAAGAGCTGTCGGTGGAACTGTTAACCTTTATGTGCATTAAATGTAACCTTTGGCGTACTGAGCCGCTATGAATGAACTGCTAAAACACTGAAGCAGCTGTTAAGTAAGTGTGGGTCATTCAGTACTGATTAGAATCACAGCTATACAACAAAGCAGCATGTGGTGGTGACCTTGGATTATTGCAGACTACATACTCTCCAGAGATGCTGCCTGTCCCGCCCGCTGAGTTACTCCAGCATTTGGTGTCTACGGTGTCAACCAGCATCTGCAGTTCCTTCCTACACATCTTAGACAATAGGTGCAGGAGTAGTCCATTCGGCCCTGCCATTCACCTCTACTCTGATCAAGAAGGCTCATCAGCGTCTCTTCTTCCTGAGGAGACTGAAGAAGGTCCATCTGTCTCCTCAGATCCTGGTGAACTTCTACCGCTGCACCAGCGAGAGCATCCTTACCAACTGCATCACAGTATGGTATGGCAACTGCTCTGTCTCCGACCGGAAGGTATTGCAGAGGGTGGTGAAAATTGCCCAACGCATCACCGGTTCCTCGCTCCCCTCCATTGAATCTGTCCAAAGCAAGTGTTGTCTGCGGAGGGCGCTCAGCATCGCCAAGGACTGCTCTCACCCCAACCATGGACTGTTTACCCTCCTACCATCCGGGAGGCGCTACAGGTCTCTCCGTTGCCGAACCAGCAGGTCGAGAAACAGCTTCTTCCCGGCGGCTGTCACTCTACTCAACAACATACCTCGGTGACTGCCAATCACCACCCCCCCCCCGGACACTTATTATTATTTATTCAAATCATTTGCTATGTCGCTCTTCCAGGGAGATGCTAAATGCATTTCGTTGTCTCTGTACTGTACACTGACAATGGCAATTAAAATTGAATCTGAATCTGAATCTGTGATCATGGCTGATAGTCCACATGTTGGCTGTGTCTACATGTGTGCAACATGGTTCCGTTCGTTCACCTTTTTAACATTGGCAAACAAGAAAAACTCAATAACGTACTTTATTTTCCTATTCCAACAGTAATTCGTCATTGAGTTGAAGACCTAGAAATTAAACACAGGCTGAGGTTAATATCAAAAATGTGAAACAATTAATATCATGCAAGCTGTGATTTAATAGCTGGGTTCATATGTGATTGGAACAGAATGAGGTCTACTCCACCATTCAATCATGGCTGATCTATCACTCCCTCCTAACCCCATACTGCCTCCTCCCCATGACATTCTCCCGCTGACACCCATACTAATCAAGAATCTATCTATCTCTGCTTTAAAAATATCCATTGACAGCCTCCACAGCTTTCTGTGGCATAGGAAAGGTTTAGAAGGATATGGGACAAACACAGGGAGGTGGCACTGGGGCATCATGGTCGGCATGGGCAAGTTGGGCTGAAGGGCCTGTGTTTCGGTGCCATGTGACTGACTCTCCCAAATGTGGCAATCATGTGCCCATTTGGGAGATAGGATGCGGAGAATTCCTGAATGATTCTATGAATAAGATTTTTTTTCATAGTTCATTTGTTATTTCTTCATTCCTCTTTTTAATCCTTTCTTGACCATCTTGATCTTTTCCGTACTCTTATCGTTGCATTATTTTATTCCTTTTGATATCAGGTGATTATATTTAGTTTGAATTGAATGGATAGATGGAAACGGGCCCGTGGGCCGACCATCTAATCGCCCATTTGCACTAGTTCTACGTATTCCATGTTTGCATCCACTCCCTACACGTATAGGGCCAATTTACAAGGGGGTCTAATTAACCTACAAACCCACCCGTCTTTGGGATGTGGGAGGAAACCGGAGCACCCGGAGGAAACCCACATGGTCACGGGGAAAATAGACGGCACCCGAGGTGAGGACTGAACCAGGTTTCTGGCACTGTGAAGCAGCAGCACTACCTACTGCGTCACTGTACCTATCCAGTATCTTCAACATCATATACAACAATGTGGGTAGACAAAAATGCTGGAGAAACTCAGCGGGTGAGGCAGCATCTATGGAGCGAAGGAAATAGGCAACGTTTCGGGCCGAAACGTTGCCTATTTCCTTCGCTCCATAGATGCTGCCTCACCCGCTGAGTTTCTCCAGCATTTTTGTCTACCATCGATTTTCCAGCATCTGCAGTTCCTTCTTAAACAAAGTAGCACGTGGGATTATTACAGAGTGCATACAAGTTCTTGGCTGTCTAAGATTGAAACAAAATACTGGAGTAACTCAGCAGGTCAGGCAGCAGCTCTGGAGAGAAAGAATGGGTGACATTTCGGGTCGAGACCCTTCTTCCTTCACAAAATACTGGAGTAACTCAGCAGGTCAGGCAGCATCTCTGGAGAGAAGGAATGGGTGACATTTCATAGAAACATAGAAACATAGAAATTAAGTGCAGGAGTAGGCCATTCGGCCCTTCGAGCCTGCACCGCCATTCAATAAGATCATGGCTGTTTGTATACTAATCTCTTATGTGGGACCTTGTCGAAAGCCTTCTGGAAGTCCAGATACACCACATCCACTGGTTCTCCCCTATCCACGCTACTAGTTACATCCTCGAAAAATTCTATAAGATTCGTCAGACATGATTTACCTTTCGTAAATCCATGCTGAACTTGTCCAATGATTTCACCACTTTCCAAATGTGCTGCTATCCCATCTTTAATAACTGACTCTAGCAGTTTCCCCACTACCGATGTTAGACTAACTGGTCTGTAATTCCCCATTTTCTCTCTCCCTCCCTTCTTAAAAAGTGGGGTTACGTTTGCTACCCGCCAATCTTCAGGAACTACTCCAGAATCTAAAGAGTTTTGAAAGATTATTACTAATGCATCCACTATTTCTGGAGCTACTTCCTTAAGTACTCTGGGATGCAGCCTATCTGGCCCTGGGGATTTATCGGCCTTTAATCCATTCAATTTACCCAACACCACTTCCCGGCTAACCTGGATTTCACTCAATTCCTCCAACTCCTTTGACCTGCGGTCCTCTGCTATTTCCGGCAAATTATTTATGTCTTCCTTAGTGATTTCGGGTCGAGATCCTTCTTCCTTCACAAAATACTGGAGTAACTCAGCAGGTCAGGCAGCATCTCTGGAGAGAAGGAATGGGTGACATTTCGGGTCGAGACCTTTCTTCCTTCACAAAATACTGGAGTAACTCAGCAGGTCAGGCAGCATCTCTGGAGAGAAGGAATGGGTGACATTTCGGGTCGAGACCCTTCTTCCTTCACAAAATACTGGAGTAACTCAGCAGGTCAGGCAGCGTCTCTGGAGAGAAGGAATGGGTGACATTTCGGGTCGAGACCCTTCTTCCTTCTCTCCAGAGATGCTGCCAGTCCCGCTGAGTCACTCCAGCATTTTGTGTTACAATCAGATCTTTACTCAACTACCTTTCAACATAGTATAATTGTTCAAGAAGGAACTGCAGATGCTGGAAAATCAAAGGCAGACAAAAATGCTGGAGAAACTCAGCGGGTGCGGCAGCATCTATGGAGCGAAGGAAATAGGCAACGTTTCGAGCCGAATCCCTTCTTCAGACATAATATACATTGTTTTTCTTGTTTTTTTTTTAAATTTTATTAGAAGTAAGTACAGTAATGTGGTACCTTGTAGATACCTAATATATATTGACATATTACATTTTATAACCATATAACCATATAACAATTACAGCACGGAAACAGCTCTACAAGTCTGTGCCGAATTTTATGTACAACTTATTTTATTTTTTTTAAGCAGTAAAAGGAAGAAAAGGAAGAGAATAGTAGACAAATAGAGAAGTGCGTGATATCGAACAGTGAGGTGAAGGGAAAAGAAAGAGAAAATAGAGAGAGAAAGGAGGAAATAGAAAACGGGACTGAAGGAGAGATAGCTGTTTATTATTCTTGACCACCTTTCACCCGATCCTGAAACAGTTAATTTCTATGGTTAGAAACATAGAAAATAGGTGCAGGAGTAGGCCATTCGGCCCTTCGAGCCTGCACCGCCATTCAATATGATCATGGCTGATCATCCAACTCAGTATCCCGTACCTGCCTTCTCTCCATACCCTCTGATCCCCTTAGCCACAAGGGCCACATATCTAACTCCCTCTTAAATATAGCCAATGAACTGGCCTCGACTACCCTCTGTGGCAGAGAGTTCCAGAGATTCACCACTCTCTGTGTGAAAAAAGTTCTTCTCAAATCATTGTGAATTGGTCTGCTTTGTCTGTTAGGAAGAGTCGCATTTCTTCAAGATGTGAGGTTTCCGACATATTTGAAATCCACATTTTCAACGTTGGTATTGGATGTATTTTTCCAAAATTTAAGTATAAGTATTTTGCTGTTATTAAACCATAATTTAGGAAAGATTTTTGAAACGTATTCAGTTTATTCCCATCTTCCATTGATCCGAATATAATCATTTCCATGTTAGGTACCTTGTTAGAGGTATGAGCAAAGATAAACTTGGATGGTAAATACTCTTGAGTGTTAAAACCACGTGTTCTGATAAATGGCAGCAACAGAATTAACCCACAGAGGTATTATTCAGGCAGACCAGAGGAGGCAGTGATACCCCCATCCATATAAACGGGGCTGAGGTGGAGCACGTCTCCAGCTATAAATTCCTCGGAGTACATATCTCGGAGGATTTGTCCTGGTCCCTCAACACCTCCAAGCTGATCAAAAAGGCACAGCAGCGCCTTTAATTCCTGAGGAGGCTCAAGAAAGCCCACCTGTCCCCCCGGATCCTGACCAACTTTTACCGTTGTACCATAGAGAGTATCCTGACCACCTGCTTCACGGTATGGTACAGCAGCTGCACTGCTGCAGACAGGAAGGCACTACAACGGGTGGTGAAAACCGCGCAGCACATCATCGGTGCCCCGCTCCCTGCCATGGATGCCCTCCACCGAAAACAGTGTCTGAGACGGGCTGGGGAGATCATCAAAGACCCCTCACACCCCAACCATGGACTGTTTGCCCTCCTCCCATCAGGGAGGCGGTACAGGAGCCTCAGGTCACGTACTAGTAGGATGAGGAACAGCTTCTACAATAATACAATCACATTGCTGAACTCGGAGTCCCGACGATAGATTTCTCCGGTCCCTCCGTCCCCACTGTTTAATTATTCTGTATTTTTTGATTATTCTGTATCTTCTCTCTTTCTATTTTTTTTTTTTTTTTTCTTTATGCGCAACTACTACGGACTGATGCAAAACTGCATCTCGTTGTACTCATACTTGTATTTGTGCCATGACATTAAAGTTGAATTGAATTGAATTGGGAAGGAGTGATATAAATGAGGGTTTAAGAAGGAACTGCAGATGCTGGAAAATCGAAGGTAGACTTTGTGACTTGGCATGATAGATTCAGGGGGCAGGTGGGAGGAGGGGTAGACTGACTGATTGTTGCAGATTTTACAGATCATGAGGATTTACAATGGTGTAAATAGGTTAAATCCATTAATTCACAGGTCAGTAACGAGGGGAGAGGAAATTTACAGTATCACAAGTCATTATTTCAAAAAGTAATGTCAATAAAGATTAGAATGCCGTCCCCCCCGTTACAGATCATTGTTGAGGCAGGATCCAAAAGCTGTTAAGAGGATTAAACGTTTGTCAAAGGAATATGGGACATTGTGGATGAGAGCAACACACTGGGTTGAGACTAGATGGCTCATGAAGATAAACAGCACGTGGATGGGCCAAATAGTCCCAATGTTTGATTGATTCTGGGTTTTCCATGGCTCTATCAAGGATTTGTGTTATCAGTGAGTTGTTTCAGCGTTTAACATCAGCAATCAGTCTGATTAAAAGTCCCAATGTAGACATATGAGGGACCTTATCATACGTGGGACCTTGTCTGTTTCCTGATTTGTTTTGCATAAACCCAATTACCAGGAACGTTGGCATTTGCATCAATAATAAGAGGAAAAGACTAACACACTCTGTTGAACTAGACTTGTATTTGCACTGCGCTGTAGTGGGCAGTGGATTGCTGAAGTAGTGTGCAGTGACATTTTTGAAATGGAGGCAAATTTAGATACAATATTGCAACAGAAATCAGTGAGAGATATGGATAGTCAATTTTAAGTTCATTAAAATGGTGGATGAGTGCTGGCCAGGGTTGTTGATGGAGTGTAGGAACGAACTGCAGATGCTGGTTTAAACCGAAGATAGCTGGAGTAACTCAGCGGGACAGGCAGCATCTCTGGAGAGAAGGAATGGGTCAAGACAGTTCTGCAGACTGAAGAAGGGTCTCAACCCCAAACGTCACCCATTCCTTCTCTCCAGAGATGCTGCCTGTCACGCTGAGTTACTCCAGCTATTTGTGCCTATATTCATGTTGATGAAGGAGCGTATTCAACTGGGCTGCACTAGACTACACCAACTACACTAGCCCCATCAAACTGCCCTCTCCCTTCTCAAACCAGTTTAGGTCATCTTTGAAGGCAATATTATCCCCGTTCAGAAGCAAGGAACTGCAGATGTTGGTTTACACAAAAGGTTTACACAAAGTGCTGGAGTAACTCAGCGGGTCAGGCAGCATCCCTGGAGAACACAAATAGGTGACATTTCGGGTCGGGATCCTTCTTCAGACTGGGTCAACATCATTTGAAACTTATTTTTTATTCTCCGCTTTTGTCAGAGCTTACACATGCATACCTTTGTCTGTGTTTATAGTACGACGTAGGATTTATTTATCTATTTATTTATTTATGCGATTCTTTAATCTGAATATGTGGAACTCTCTACCACAGAAGGTAGTTGAGGCCACAGTTCATTGGCTATATTTAAGAGGGAGTTAGATGTGGCCCTTGTGGCTAAAGGGATCAGGGGGTATGGAGAGAAGGCAGGTACAGGATCCTGAGTTGGATGATCAGCCATGATCATATTGAATGGCGGTGCAGGCTCGAAGGGCCGAATGGCCTACTCCTGCACCTAATTTTCTATGTTTCTATGTTTATTTCGAACAGGATAAAAGAATAAAAAGCAAGTGTGAAACAACATACAAAAAACATAACAAGAATATTTATAAAGTGTCATAAACAATATCTATAAATAAATGAAATCGTATGAAAAGGAGCAGGAAGAAGCCAAAGCTTATTAATTCCCACCCCTTATTCAACTGCTTATAATTATCGTATACAAATTTAGCAGCTATATGTACACCATATGTACAGCAGCAGCTATATGTACACCATATGTACAGCAGCAGCTATATGTACACCAAATTATTTACATTTATACACTAATCAAATATTTGGGCTCAAATGCCTATTTTACGGGTTTAGATTGTTTCTAATGTTATTGACAATTCTGTCATATTTGATCTGTTTTTCTTCATATTGCGATCACTCCTCCTTAACAATCAGATCTTGACCCTAAGCATCACCTATTCCTTTTCTCCAAAGATGCTGCCTGACGTGTTGAGTTACTCCAGCTTTTTGTGTCTGTCTTCGGTTTAAACCAACATCTGCAGTCCCCTTCATACACAGATTATTTATTCATTACTCTCATCGCACAACACTAGATCTAAAATAGGCTGCTGTACTAGAATGCTTGTATCTATTCTGGATTGGGGGGGTTTTAACTCCACATGGTGCTGGAGTAACTCAGCAGGGCAGGCAGCATCTATAGATGGATAGGTAACCTTTCAGGTCGGGACCCTTTTTCAAACTGAAGGGTCTCGACCCGAAACGTCACCCATTCCTTCTATCCGGAGATGCTGCCTGTCCAGATGAAAGAATGGGTCGACTGGGCTTGTATTCACTGGAATTTAGAAGGATGAGAGGGGATCTTATAGAAACATCTAAAATTCATGAAGGATTGGACAGGCCAAATGCAGGAAAAATGTTCCCGATGTTGGGGGAGTCCAGAACCAGGGGTCACACAGTTTAAGAATAAGAGGTCGGCCATTTAGGACTGAGATGAAGAAAAACAATTTCACCCTGATTTGTGTATCTGTGGAATTCTCTGCCACAGAAGGCAGGGGAGGCCAATTCACTGGATATTTTCAAGAGAGAGTTAGATTTAGCTCTTAGGGCTAAAGGAATTAAGGGATATGCGGAAAAAGCAGGAACGGGGTACTGATTGTGGATGATCAGCCATAATCATATTGAATGGCGGTGCTGGGCCGAATGGCCGAATGACTCCTCCACCTATTTTTTTTATGTCCCGCTGAGCTACTCCAGCATTTTGTATTTATCTTCGGTGTATAACAGTATCTGCAGTTCCCTCCTACACATTTTGCCTGACCTGGAACGTTGCCTGGTCATTCCTTCCAGAGATGCTGCCTGACCCGCTGAGTTACTCCAGCACTTTTTCTGAATTGCGGTTAAACCCAAACGGTTGTCGTCTTAAGCTGAAACTGTGACTTGTCAAGTGAGGTCCCTGCTATGTCATTAAACCCTGAAGTGTGCACTTTATATTTTGCAAGTAGCAAATGGAGTGCTGCGCTCACTGTCCTATCCACTAAAGCTTTTTGTATTGATGTATTGCCTAAAATTTGTGAAGTCAGCAAATCAACAAATGCTCAGAGTCTCTTGCCCAGAGTAGGGGAATCGAGGACCAGAGGACATAGGTTTAAGGTGAATGGGTAAAGGGTGCCCGGGGCATGGAACGAGCTGCCAGAGGAGGAAGTTGAGGCAAGGACTATCCCAACGTTTTACAGGTATGTGAATAGGACGGGATGTGGACAAAACGCAGGCAGGTGGGACCAGTGTAGTTAAGACATGTTGGCGGGTGTGGGCAAGTTGGACCTGTTTCCACACCGTATGACCCTGTAACCGCTCTGTTCCGCTCTGACTGTTTCCCCCTTTGTTGTTGATCGGCAGTTCGCCCTATGGATCCAGACCCTCACGCCGCCCGGGAAACTGGCACGATAGTGAAGGAGGACCCTCGAATATTCACGTTACAGTGAAGCCAAATTCGGAGAGGGGCTCAAGTAACAACGCCAACACAAGGAGGAATTGGTTTAAAATCACTGTAAGTCTTGACTGGCAATTTGATCTTCTGTTGTACAGGTGCACAACCTTTTATCCGAAAGCCTTGGGACCAGCCACTTGTCAGATTTCAGACATTTTCGGATTTCCGAATGGAAGATTTTTAGCGTAGATTAAGTAGGTAGCGTGGGCGGCTTGAAAAGTCTGGAGCGGCTGCCTCCTCCCCGGAGAATCATTGTAAATCATTGCATAAATGTTAGTCAGTTAGTTTGGAGGGATTTTATGTGGTGGTGGTGGTGGTGGGTGGGTGAAGGGGGAAACTTTAATTCTTAGTCCCCTACCTGGTCGGCGACTCCCAACATCGCGGAGCTGGGGGCTCCGTCCGGCCGCGGGCGGCGCCGGTTGGAGCTCCGACCCCGGCAACTCGACCCCTGGCTGCGCGGCGCTCCAAATCCAGCGCCGCCCGCGGTCGGACGCCCGCAGTCCCAGCTCCGCGAATGTTGGGAGAAGGCGGCCTCAGCGCCCTGGAGCTTACCGCACAGCGACCCGGTAAGGCATTGCCCGCTCCCCGCTGGTATCCCAGCGCTGCGACGCCGCCGACTCCCAACATTTGCGGAGCTGGGGTGGGGGGCGTCCGGCCGCGGGCGGCGGTGGATTTGGAGCGCCTCGCAGCCAGGGGTAGAGTTGCCGGGGTCGGAGCTACAACCAGCGCCGCCCGCAGCCCCACCGGCCACAGCGCTGCGGAGCTTACTGCACGGCGACCCGGTAAGGCATTGACCGCTCCCCGTCTCTCCGACCAGGTAGGGGACTAAGAATTAAAGTTTACCCCTTCAACCCCCCCCTCCAAACTAACTGACTAACATTTAAGCAATGATTTACAGATGTTTAAGTGTTTCCCCAGTCTCCGGGGAGGAGGCAGCCGCTACAGTAGTACAGACCTGGGTTGACCGTGGGTCGTTTCGGGTCAAGTTTGGCGCCAAACGCGAGCTTTGGTGTGCAGACGACATCCTGGAAAAAATGGCCGGTTTTCGGAGTTTTTCGGTTTCCGGAACACCGGATAAAAGGTTGTGCACCTGTACATGAAAAGCAACACTTGTGTGTGGGTCAGCATTTGCAAAGGCAGAAACTTGAGCTTTGCTTGATTTTGTTTGTTGCTGTTAGGTATGTGATATAATTAGCATATGTGATGTCTTGTACAAGGACGCATGCGCGGGAGAGACGTCCTTGCGCGGTGGCGTCCTGGAATAAGCAAGCTTGTTAGTTTACTCCCGTGTCCGAGTGTTATTTTAAATCTGTTCCAAGCACCCAAATACACAACAATTGCCTTTTTAAGTTTAGTTTGGTTTAGAAATATGGAATAGAGATGAACAGCATGTTCGTCAAAGGATTTAATTGTGACTGCTCTTTCCTTGCAGACCTTCCACTGATATGAACGCCTCCTTAACAAAAACATTTAAATAGTTTGCATGGATCAATCCCTGTGTTTTCCATCTAGTTTGGTTTCCTTTAGTTTAGATATACAGCGTGCAAACAGGTCCCGACAAAAACCTGGACCCACTGCAGTTTGCTTACCGCCGCAACAGATCAACGGTGGATGGGATCTCACTGGCCCTCCACTCCACTCTGGACCACTTGGACAACAAAAACTCATATGTCAGCTGTTATTCATTGATTACAGCTTGGCATTTAATACTATCATCCCCTCCAAGCTGGTTACCAAACTCGCAGAACTGGGTCTCTGCGCATCCCTCGGCAATTGGATCCTCGACTTCCTCATCCACAGACCACAGTCTGTTCGTATTGGTGGAAATGTGTCAGATTCGATAACAATCAGCACGGGAGCACCTCAAGGCTGCGTGCTCAGCCCCCTGCTGTACTCACTCTATATTCATGACTGCGTAGCCGGTCATAGTGCGAACTCCATCATCAAGTTCGCTGACGACACCACTGTCGTGGGACGTATCACTGATGGGGATGAGTCAGAGTATAGAAGAGAGATTGAGCAACTGTCCATGTGGTGCCAGCACAATAACCTGGCCCTCAACACCAGCAAAACCAAGGAACTGATTGTGGACTTTGGAAGGAGTAGGAGGGGGACCCACAGCCACAATTATATCAACAGGTCAATGGTTGGTTCTTGGGTCCTCCAAAATATTCCAACTGGAATTTAAACTGGAGGTGGTGAAGGGAGGGATTAAGCCAGAAAGGGTATAAACTATAGAATTTAACATAAAACATCCCCACACAGCAGAATCAAAGTTTCCCACTGTGTGGGAAGGCACCAAAGTCAGTCTCTTCCTCCACTGTTCCTCGTGGTCAGGGTTGAAAGGGTCAAGAGCTTCAAATTCCTGGGTGTGCACATCACTGAAGATCATTCCTGGTCCGAGAACACTGATGCAATTATCAAGAAAGCACATCAGCGCCTCTACTTCCTGAGAAGATTACAGAGAGTCGGTATGTCAAGGAGGACTCTCTCGAACTTCTACAGGTGCACAGTAGAGAGAGCATGCTGACCGGTTGCATCGTGGCTTGGTTCGGCAACTTGAGCGCCCTGGAGAGGAAGAGACTACAAAAAGTAGTAAACACTGCCCAGTCCATCATCGACTCTGACCTCCCATCCATCGAGGGGATCTATCGAAGTCGCTGCCTCAAAAAGGCTGGCAGTATCATCAAAGACCCACACACCATCCTGGCCACACACTCATCTCCCTGCTACCTTCAGGTACAGGAGCCTGAAGACTGCAACGACCAGGTTCAGGAATAGCTACTTTCCCACAGCCATCAGGCTATTAAACCTGGCTCGGACAAAACTCTGAACATTAATAACCCATTATCTGTCATTTTGCACTTTACCAGTTTATTTATTCATGTGTGTGTATATTTATATTATGGTATATGGACACACTGATCTGTTTTGTAGTAAATGCCTACTATGTTCTGTGTGCTGAAGCAAAGCAAGAATTTCATTGTCCTATACAGGGACACATGACAATAAACTCACTTGAACTTGAACACGCACTAACACGCGCACACACACGCAAACACATGCGCACACACACGCACACACATACACACACTAACATACACTCACATACACACACACCACCCACACACACACCACACACACAGTAACGTACATACACACGCACACAAACATACATACATGGGGAGAAGGAGGAGAAAGGGGATAGGAGGGTGAGATAGATCAGCCATGATTAAATGGTACAGACTTGATGGGCCGAATGGCCTAATTCTATTCCTATCACTTATGATCTTATGACATGCACTCGTACTAACACGCGCGCTAACAAACAGAGTGGAAACAGGCCCTTTGGCCCAACTTACCCACGCCAACCAACATGCCCCATCTACACCAGTCCCATATGCCTGCGTTTGACCAGATCCCTCTAAACCCATCCTCTCCATATACCTGTCTAAATATGTCTTAAACTTTGTGATAGTACCTGCCTCGACTACCTCCTCCTGCAGCTCGTTCCATATACTCACTAGCCTTTGTATTTAACATAAATGGTGCCCTTCAGGTTCCTATTAAATCTAACCCCCCCCCCCCCCCCCCCCCCCCCCTCACCTTAAACCTATGTTCCCTGGTTCTTGATTGCCCTACACTGGGTAACAGACTGTGCATTTACCCGATCTATTGCCTGTCTTTGACTATAACTCTCTGGAACTGTCTTACTGTCTTTGCTCTCTCCTCAGATTCCCTATGGAAAGAAATATGACAAGACCTGGCTTTTATCAAACTTGCAGTCCATGAGTTCCAGTTCCCTTTAACCCTGTCCAGGTAAGAATGACGGCATCTCGTTCTCCAGAGAAACAGTATGTCGGAAATTATGGCCTTTGGTATTAGATTTTACTGCTACTGCTTAGAAAACACTAGTAGGGATGGAAACTGCATGACCTCTGCTTTTGACCATGTCCGTGCCTCCTTGTGCAGCGGGCTGGGAATTCTGATACTTCTTGTTGTTCCGTGTGGTGTGCACGGCCTAAAGTTGTAGGACAACTTGTTCTATTTGATCTTCTGTTTGTGCACGTCGAGTTGATTGCATTAGTCGAACCACATGGAGGTTGCAATCTTCCACCCCGAGAATCTGACACGGTGCGATTTGAATTATAATTCCATGCAGGAGAATATAATATATCAGTGGCTGTTGTATCCCAGTAAATATTAGTGCTTTCAAGTTAAAATAGGGCAGGAGGAACCATGTGCGATCAACCATTTACTTCTCGACTCATTCATGAGGGAATGGGTGTTTAAGTCAAGTTGTTGAGCCAATTTAGGATGAACGTTGAGATTTATTGAGATTTTTTAATGTTTTTATTGCACAATAAACGCCCATGAGGAGGCTAACTTGACAATTATCCATCAATGACCAGAATGAGTAGGAAGAAACTGCAGACGCAGGTTTAAACCGAAGATAGACAACTCAGTGGGACAGCAGCTTCTCTGAGGAGAAACATAGAAACATAGAAACATAGAAATTAGGTGCAGGAGTAGGCCATTCGGCCCTTCGAGCCTGCACCGCCATTCAATATGATCATGGCTGATCATCCAACTCAGTATCCCGTACCTGCCTTCTCTCCATAACCTCTGATCCCCTTAGCCACAAGGGCCACATCTAACTCCCTCTTAAATATAGCCAATGAACTGGCCTCGACTACCCTCTGTGGCAGAGAGTTCCAGAGATTCACCACTCTCTGTGTGAATAAAGTTCTTCTCATCTCGGTTTTAAAGGATTTCCCCCTTATCCTTAAGCTGTGACCCCTTGTCCTGGACTTCCCCAACATCGGGAGCAATCTTCCTGCATCTAGCCTGTCCAACCCCTTAAGAATTTTGTACGTTTCTATAAGATCCCCTCTCAATCTCCTAAATTCTAGAGAGTATAAACCAAGTCTATCCAGTCTTCGTATGACAGTCCTGACATCCCAGGAATCAGTCTGGTGAACCGTCTCTGCACTCCCTCTACGCCAATAATGTATTTAAACCAAAGATAGACAACTCAGTGGGACAGGCAGCTTCTCTGAGGAGAAGCAATGGGTGATGTTTCGGGAAGAAGGGTCTCGACCCAAAACGTCACCCATTCCTTCTCTCTAGAGATGCTGCCTCTCCCACTGAGTTACTCCATCGTTTAGTGCAGGGGTAGGCAACCTTATTCTGTATAGGGGCTGGGACGCGTGTCTGTGAGTGGATGGCGGGCCACATCTATCACGTGTACACACGAATCCCGTCCCGGATGGCAGGCATCAAATCACGTGTTCACAGAAGGTGGACAAAAACGCTGGAGAAACTCAGCGGGTGAGGCAGCCTCATGCAATGTCCCACCCGCTGAGTTTCTCCAGCATTTTTGTCTACCTTCGATTTTTCCAGCAGCTGCAGTTCTTTCTTAAACGTGTTCATAGAAGGTGCGGGCCCGTGCGGTACAGCCAGAGCTCGGCCGGGCCAGATGGTTACGGGGGAAAAAAAATAAATCCGCCTGCGGGCCGGATGATTTTGGGCTGCATTCGGCACGGGGGCCGTAGGTTGCCCACCCCTAGTTTAGTGTCTAATGTCCAGAATGAGGTTTGTTCCAGTTGTGTACATCAGTTATTGGCTTTTGGGTTGAGGGGGGAAAGGAAGGGAAACGGTGGCTTTTAGAATCGTTTAAGTTGCAAATGGTGAAGAGGAAGCATAGATAATACGAAATACTCTGTTGAACAAAGGCTCTTCAACTTGGGTGGTATTAGTACCGGCAAAACTGTTGTGATTTGGATATGCGGGGCATGTTTTGCCATTGAGAATGGTGGGTGCTGAGAACATGCTGCCAAGGGTAGTTGTGTTATATACTCATAGTGATGTTTGAGACTTTTGCATAGTCATATGGATGTGCGGGGTGGGGGGGGGGGGGGGGAGAGTGGGGGGGGGGGGGAGAGAGGGGGGGGGGGTGGCGGAGAGAGGGGGGAGATGGGGGAGGGGGGGAGAGAGGGAGAGAGGGGGGGGAAGAGGGGAGAGGACTTGGATTAAGTGCAAGCAAAGGAAATTAGTTTAACTTTGTGTTTATCATGGACATTGTGGGCCAAAGGGCCTGTAGAAATATAGAAGCATGTAAAATTCCCCTGTATATTGGCGATCGTTTCGCTGTACACCTCGCTCAGTCCACCTCAACCTGATCTCCCGGTTGCTCAGCACTTTAACTCCCCCTCCCATTCCCACACTGACCTTTCTGTCCTGGGTCTCTTCCATTGTTAGTGAGGCCCAGCACAAATTGACGAACAGCACCTCGTATTTCGCTTGGGCAGCTCACACCCCAACAGTGTGAACCTCTAACTTCAAGTTGCCCTAGCATTCCTCTCTCTCAATTCCCTCCCCCTTCTCAGTTCTCCCACTGCATCTCTGTACCGCCCACTCCCCTGACATCAGTCTGAAGAGGGGTCCCATTTCTTCTCTCCAGAGGTGCTGCTTGTCCCGCTGAGTTACTCCAGCATTTTGTGTCTACCTTCGATTTTAACCAGCATCTGAAGTTCCTTCCTGTACAAGATTCTTAAGAGATTGGACCGGCTAGATGATTAGGAAAAATGTTCCCGATGTTGGGGGGGAGTCCAGAACCAGGGGTCACACAGTTTAAGAATAAGGGGTCGACCATTTAGGACTGAGATGAGGAAAAATGTTTTCACCCAGAGAGTTGTGAATCTGTGGAATTCTCTGCCACAGAAGGCAGTGGAGGCCGATTCACTGGATGTTTTCAAGAGAGAGTTAGATTTAGCACTCAGGCTAACGGAATCAAGGATATGGGGAGAAAGCAGGAACACGGTACTGATTTTGGATGATCAGCCATGATCGTATTGAATGGCGGTCGGTGCTGGCTGGAAGGGCCGAATGGCCTACTCCTGCACCCATTTTCTACATCTGTATGTTCCTGTGCTGTATTGTTCTATGTTCTACATTCTGAAATGCACTGCTCACAAACATGGTGGAAGCAGATTTGTGATCTTATGAAAAAGAAGTGAAAGGGGAAACTAGTGGGGCAGGACCATGATGGAAGACCAGAGTAATAGTGTGAGCAAGGATCCCAACCCGAAATGATGCCCGACCCGCTGAGTTACTATACAGAGGAACAGCTTAGATCGTTTAAAGAGCCTTTAAAGATGCATTGGGCCAACTGGCCCTTTGCATTATATTATTCTCTGTCATTGATGACTCTCTTACTGCCTGGACCCGTCTTTTAGTTTTAGAGACACAGCACGGAAACAGGCCCTACGTCCCACCAAGCCCGTGCCGACCAGCGACCCCCGAACATTAACACAATCTTACACACACTGGGGACAGTTTCCACATTTTACGTCCCACACAAATTGGAGCGTGGGACGAAACCGGAGCCCCCCACGCAGGTCACGTATAAACTCCGTACAGACAGCACCAGTCGTCGGGATCGATCCCGGGCCTCTGGCGCTGTAAGGCAGCAACTCTACCGCTGCGCCACTGTGCCGCCCTCTGCACAGAATGAATTGATAGTTTGAGATCGGCCATCAGTGGACAATAATGAATTGTGTTTTTTTACAGTTCCATTATGACGGTAATAAGGCATTGTTCTATGTTGAAGATTCAACAACTGCAAATGCTCTGAAGCAGGTATCCAGAAGGATCATTGACAAAGATTTATACCGGGTAACTGGCTTTATACATTTCTCACAATAAGGTGGTCTTGCGTTTTTATCTACGATTTAAGTATTGGATAGAAATTATAACTACTTGCGGTGAGCCCTCCAGAAATAACCCTTGATTCGGCACTTCTTCTTGCGTATATGGTGTGCACAGCCTAAAGTTGCAGGACATTTTGTTCTATTTGATCTTATTTGATTGTGCACGCCAGGTTGATTGCATTCATCGAAACAGGGCGGGCCACGTGAAGGTTGCAATCTTCCACCCCGATTCGGCACTGAACCAACTTTACTGGCCACAGTGTCACGTTCCTCAGGTGGTCACCAGGGACCACTGCTATTGAGAGTCAATAATAATAATAATAATAATAATAACTTTATTTATAAAGCGCTTTTAGACAACATCAATTACCACAAAGTGCTGTACATGGGAAGTCAACAAAAAGTTATTACAAACTACTAAAACCATTAAGACGACAGGACTATAAAAACAGTAAAAATTAAAAGACATTAAAAGCATTAAAAACAGGAACAATGTCTCAGCCAGTGTCGAAAGCCAGTGAATAAAAGTGAGTTTTTAGGGAGATTTAAAGATGGACAGTGAAGGGGCCTGTCTGATCTGCAGCGGCAAAGTGTTCCAGAGTGCCGGGGCAGCAACAGAAAAGGCTCTATCCCCTCTGAGCTTCCGCTTAGACCTTGGTACCTCAAGGAGCAGCTGATCCGCTGACCTGAGGCACCGGGCAGGAGCATATAGGTGGAGCAGCTCAGAGAGGTAAGGCGGGGCGAGGCCATTCAATGATTTAAAAACAAATAAAAGAATTTTAAAATGAACTCGAAAGTGCACTAACCTAGTCATCTGTAGGAGGCAACTGCAGATGCTGGTTTAAACCGAAGGTAGACAACTCAGCGGGACAGGCAGCATCTCTGGAGATAAGGAATGGGTAACGTTTCGGTTCAAGACCCTTCTTCAGACTGCTAAGTCTTCGGACTCCAGTCTGAAGAAGCACCTTGACCCGAAACGTCACCTATTCCTTTTCTCCAGAGATGTTGCCTGACCCGCTGAGTTGTGCCTATTTTTGGTTTAAACCAGCATCTGCAGTTCCTTCCTACACATCTCCTTGTTGGGAGGCCCATTTGCTTTGACAGGTAGACGCAAACAATTGTCATAGAGTGATACGGCGCGGAAACAGGCCCTTCAGCCCAACTTGACAATGCTGACCAAGATGCCCCCAACTAGTCCCACCTGCCCGCGTTAGGCCCATACCCCTCTAAACGTAACCTAAAGCTCCGTTTTGAAGATCAGTGATCCTCTGATCAATGAAGATCAGATTATTTCCATTACCTGGTTAAATAGTTGCCCCTATTTAGTCTTTGACTAATTGCCACCTTGCCATGTGGCTGTACATCATGTATAAAAACCAAGGTGCGTGTGAATATCCCATAATGATGAAAGATGCTGTTTAACATAGAAACATAGAAATTAGGTGCAGGAGTAGAGGCCATTTGGCCCTTCGAGCCTGCACCGCCATTCATTATGATCATGGCTGATCATCCAACTCAGTATCCCGTACCTGCCTTCTCTCCATACCCTCTGATCCCTTTAGCCACAAGGGCCACATCTAACTCCCTCTTAAATATAGCCAATGAACTGTGGCCTCAACTACCCTCTGTGGCAGAGAGTTCCAGAGATTCACCACTCTCTGTGTGAAAAAAGTTCTCCTCATCTCGGTTTTAAAGGATTTCCCCCTTATCCTTAAGCTGTGACCCCTTGTCCTGGACTTCCCCAACATGGGGAACAATCTTCCTGCATCTAGCCTGTCCAACCCCTTAAGAATGTTGTACGTTTCTATAAGATCCCCTCTCAATCTCCTAAATTCTAGAGAGTATAAACCAAGTCTATCCAGTCTTTCCTCATAAGACAGTCCTGACATCCCAGGAATCAGTCTGGTGAACCGTCTCTGCACTCCCTCTATGGCCTTATCCTTAAGCTGTGACCTCTTGTCCTGAACTTTAAATACAAATCATCCTTTCACTGAAACATACAATGAATTTAACATGACACGTTCACCCTTGCAGGTTGTGATCATCATCAACCAATCAGCGCCGCCATCTTCCGTGTCGAATGAGCTCAAGGCTGAAGAGATAGTGCACATAAAGGTAAGGGAAGCGCAGAGACTGCTGAGGGATGTGCCCAACACACTTGCTGTCTTCACTTGTGTTCAAGAAGGAACTGTGCAGATGCTGGAACATCGAAGGTACACAAAATTGCTGGAGAAACTCAGCGGGTGCAGCAGCATCTATGGAGCGAAGGAAATAGGCGACGTTTCGGGACGAAACGTCGCCTATTTCCTTCGCTCCATAGATGCTGCTGCACCCGCTGAGTTTCTCCAGCAATTTTGTGTACCTGCTGTCTTCACTTACTGTGGGCTTTGACGCCAGTTGCTTTTCCTGGGTTCACCCTCAGGACGGCTGCACAGTCACCCTGGGAAGAGGCACACTGGTGTCTGAAGGGCCGTTTACGCCATTTTGTTTTTGGCGCTCACGTCCATACAGGCGTCACGTGTGTCGACCTGTCGCGGGACGACGCCTGTACGTAGTCGTGAGTTTCCGCCCAAAGAGTCGTACCTATTTCTGGTCGCCGCTGCATTTTCAACATGTTTAAAATTTTCAGAGACCCGCTGAGACTACGACTAAGTTGCCAAACAAAATTGCGTAAGTGGGACAGGCCCGTAAGATAGGCACGTAATGAAGTGCAGGGAATAGAGGAATATGGATGATGTGCAGGCATATGAGATCAGTTTAACTTGGCATAATGTTCAGCAGTGTGGCCTGTCTTGTGCTGTACTGTTCTATGCTTCATCCATAAATGGTATTTCTTTTCGCCAGAGTAAGCTCGCAAATAGGATTGCCAGTGGTGCTGCTTACTTAAAGTGCAGCTCCGGCAATCCAGCTTCAACCACCGACCGCCGGTGATGTCCATGTGGAGTGTGCATGCTCCCTCTGATTGCGTGGGCTTCATCTCACAGCCCAAAGTCGTGTTGCTTGGGGAGGGATGTTGTGAATGGACACGGCGGAGAATGAGGGTGTCAGAGGTTATGGGGAGAAGGCAGGAGAAAGGGGTTGAGAGGGAACGATAGATCGTGCATGATTGAATGACAGAGTAGACTTAACGGGGCCGAATTCTGTTTCTGTAACTTACAAATCACAGTATGGTATGGCAACTGCTCTGTCTCCGACCGGAAGGCATTGCAGAGGGTGGTGAAAATTGCCCAACGCATCACCGGTTCCTCGCTCCCCTCCATTGAGTCTGTCCAAAGCAAGCGCTGTCTGCGGAGGGCGCTCAGCATCGCCAAGGACTGCTCTCACCCCAACCATGGACTGTTTACCCTCCTACCATCCGGGAGGCGCTACAGGTCTCTCCGTTGCCGAACCAGCAGGTCGAGGAACAGCTTCTTCCCGGAGGTTGTCACTCAACTCAACAACGTACCTCGGTGACTGCCAATCACCCCCCGGACACTTATTATTATTTATTCAAATCGTTTGCTATGTCGCTCTTCAAGGGAGATGCTAAATGCATTTCGTTGTCTCTGTACTGTACACTGACAATGACAATTAAAATTGAATCTGAATCTGAATCTGAAACTTATGAAAATGGGTTGCAGTGAAAGGAACAAGGTGCTGGAACAGAAGGGGTTGCTTTAAAACCTGCCTGTATAGATTTGATGGACTGAATTGTCCCTTTCTACGTCACAGGAATCCATTAGTACATGAATTTCAAAAATGAAGTAATCTTTGAAATCAAACTGTTATTTTCCAGCAATGCATGAGTAAACGTTACGACGGATCACAGCAGGCGCTCGACTTAAACACCGTACGCAGTGACCCAGGTATGGATTTACAATTTAATTTTTCATATTCTAGGGACTTAGTTTAGAGATACAGCGGGGAAATAGGCCCTTCGGCCCACCGAGTCTGCGCCGACCAGTGATCCTCGCACACTAATACTATCCAACACACACGCTGGGGACAGTTTACAATTTTACACAAGCCAATTAACCTACAAACCTGTACGGTCTTTGGAGTGTGGGAGGAAACCAGGGCTCCCGGGGCTAACCCACGGGGAGAAGGTACAAACTCCGTACAGACAGCACCCGAAGTCAGGATGGAACCCGGGTCTCTGTCGCTGTGAGGCAACAACTCTACCACTGGCCCACTTGTCTACCATTCATCTTTGTGCCACATTTCATTATTGGCTTTTCCCTGGTTCCCATTCCAGGAACATTTGATATGTGAATCTAGGCGCACACAGGGTGTTAACCTGACACCCACGTCTAGTTCCAATCAGGGTACTGGACTATCAAATAGTTCCTTGACCATGGTTGTCCAGTCCCATATTCATTTTTGACGCTATAACCTATATAACCATATAACCATATATAACCATATAACAATTACAGCACGGAAACAGGCCATCTCGGCCCTACAAGTCCATGCCGAACAAATTTTTTTCCCCTTAGTCCCACCTGCCTGCACTCGTACCATAACCCTCCATTCCCTTCTCATCCATATGCCTATCCAATTTATTTTTAAATGATACCAATGAACCTGCCTCCACCACTTCCACTGGGAGCTCATTCCACACCGCCACCACTCTCTGAGTAAAGAAGTTCCCCCTCATATTACCCCTAAACTTCTGTCCCTTAATTCTGAAGTCATGTCCTCTTGTTTGAATCTTCCCTATTCTCAAAGGGAAAAGCTTGTCCACATCAACTCTGTCTATCCCTCTCATCATTTTAAAGACCTCTATCAGGTCCCCCCTTAACCTTCTGCGCTCCAAAGAATAAAGCCCTAACTTGTTCAACCTTTCTCTGTAACTTAGTTGCTGAAACCCAGGCAACATTCTAGTAAATCTCCTCTGTACTCTCTCTATTTTGTTGACATCCTTCCTATAATTTGGTGACCAAAATTGTACACCATACTCCAGATTTGGCCTCACCAATGCCTTGTACAATTTTAACATTACATCCCAGCTTCTATACTCAACCTTATTAAACATCTTCCAGGTTGAGACCATAAGATAGAATTAAGCCATCGAGTCTACATTCAATCATGGCTGATCTATTTTCCCCCCAAATGTTTTTCACCGTACCTCTGTATGTGACAATAAACTAACCTCTCAACCCCATTCTCCTGCCTTCCCCCACCCCCCATAACCTTCGACACCCTTACTAATCAAGAAACTAAAAATGTGTAGGAAGGAACTGCAGATGCTGGTTTAAACCGAAGATAGACACAAAATGCTGGAGTAACTCAGCGGGGACAGGCAGCATCTCCAGAGAGAAGGAACGGGTCAAGACCCTACATTCTGAAGAAGGGTCTCCATTTTATGACATTATTGCCATAGAGGGAGCGCAGAGAAGGTTCACCAGACTGATTCCTGGGATGTCAGGACTGTCTTATGAAGAAAGACTGGATAGACTTGGTTTATACTCTCTAGAATTTAGGAGATTGAGAGGGGATCTTATAGAAACTTACAAAATTCTTAAGGGGTTGGACAGGCTAGATGCAGGAAGATTGTTCCCGATGTTGGGGAAGTCCAGGACAAGGGGTCACAGCTTAAGGATAAGGTGGAAATCCTTTAAAACCGAGATGAGAAGAACTTTTTTCACACAGAGAGTGGTGAGTCTCTGGAACTCTCTGCCGCAGAGGGTAGTCGAGGCCAGTCCATTGGCTATATTTAAGAGGGAGTTAGATGTGGCCCTTGTGGCTAAGGGGATCAGAGGGTATGGAGAGAAGGCAGGTACGGGATACTGAGTTGGATGATCAGCCATGATCATATTGAATGGCGGTGCAGGCTCGAAGGGCCGAATGGCCTACTCCTGCACCTAATTTCTATGTTTCTATTTGAAACGTCACCCATTCCTTCTCTCCAGAGATGCTGCCTGTCCCACTGAGTTACTCCAGCTATTTGTGTCTTACTTGTAACTGTCTTATTCCTGGAGTTGATGGCACACTTATTAAAGTGTGTCTGACCTCACCAGAGGAGCATGGGTGAAGCTCAACAGACTTGGTACTGGAGTTGGGCGCTTCAATGCCAGCGTGTGGAGGTGGGGACTCCCTCCACCAGAGCCCAGCCTGTGAATGCAGAGCAGAACACTAGTCAGCCAACCATGTTTTCTCTCGGTGCCCGCTCTACCACCCACCAAATGGAGCTCTGTCAGGGCCTGGCAGACAGACATTGACACCAACAGAGACAACAACCTGGCTGCTCGACACCCACCCACCCGGCTTGAGATCGAACTATTGCTTTGGCTTGTGTTTCATTCGCAAGAAGAAGTTGGCACGCTTCTTACTCCCATTGAAGAGAAGCAGCGTCTCGATTTAATGTTGACTATACATTGGAATAATCAATGCTTTTGTTTGTCCAGACCTTGTCTCCCAGAATATTGAAGTGGTGTTAAACAGAAGGAATTCCATGAGCACCGTTGTCAAGATAATAGAAGAGAATATTCCAGAGGTAAGCAGTTCAAGTTCAAGTGAGTTTATTGTCATGTGTCCCTGTATAGCAGTGCACATTTTCCAAGGAACCTCGCTGATGGGGAAAGTTTAGGCAGCCGTTTTGAACTTATAGAGTGATACAGCATGTAAATGGGCCCTTCAGCCCAACTTGCCCACACCGCCCAACATGTCCCATCTACACTAGTCCCACCTGCCTGCGTTTGGCCCATTAACCTGTCCTATCCATGTACCTGTCCAAATGTTTCTTAAACGTTGCGATCGTACCTCCTCCAGTTGCCTTAGCTACCTCCTCCGGCAGCTAGTTCCATACACCCATCACCCTTTCTCTGTCCTGGGTCTCCTCCATGGCCACAGCGAGCAGCACCGGAAATTGGAGGAACAGCACCTCATATTCCGTTTGGGGAGTCTGCATCCTGGGGGCATGAACATCGAATTCTCCCAATTTTGTTAGTCCTTGCTGTCTCCTCCCCTTCCTCAGTCCCCCTGCTGTCTCCTCCCATCCCCCAGCCTTCGGGCTCCTCCTCCTTTTTCCTTTCTTGTCCCCGCCCACCCCCGCCCCCGATCAGTCTGAAGAAGGGTTTTGGCCCGAAACGTTGCCTATTTCCTTCGCTCCATAGATGCTGCTGCACCCGCTGAGTTTCTCCAGCTTTTTTGTGTACCCTTTGTGTAAAGTGGTCCCTCGGGTTCCTATTAAATCTTCCCCCCCCCCCCGCCTCACCTTCAACCTATGCCCTCTGGTTCTCGATTCCCCTACTCTGGGCAAAATATTGTGCATTTACCCGATCTAAACCTCTGATCATTTTATGAGTTCACCCTTCATCCTCCTGTGCTCCAGAAATAGCCCTATGTATTCATCTCATGATCTTATACACCTCTATAAGATTACATCTCTATAAGATCACCCCTCATCATCCTGTGCTCCAAGGAATAAAGACCAGGCTTTTTCAACTTCTCCCTATAGCTCAGTCCCTCGACTGCTGACAACATCCTCGTAAACCTTCTCTGCGCCCTTTCCAGCTTGACAACATCTATCCGATAACACGGTGACCAAAACTGAGCACAGCAGTAGTACTTATCATGTGTGGGAAGGAACTGCAGATGCTGGCTTACACCGAAGATAGAAACAAAATGCTGGAGTAACTCAGCGGGACAGACATAGAAACATAGAAATTAGGTGCAGGAGTAGAGGCCATTTGGCCCTTCGAGCCTGCACCGCCGTTCAATATGATCATGGCTGATCATCCAACTCAGTATCCCGTACCTGCCTTCTCTCCGTACCCCCTGATCCCCTTAGCCACAAGGGCCACATCTAACTCCCTCTTAAATATAGCCAATGAACTGTGGCCTCAACTACCCTCTGTGGCAGAGAGTTCCAGAGATTCACCACTCTATGTGTGAAAAAAGTTCTTCTCATCTCGGTTTTAAAGGATTTCCCCCTTATCCTTAAGCTGTGACCCCTTGTCCTGGACTTCCCCAACATCGGGAGCAATCTTCCTGCATCTAGCCTGTCCAACCCCTTAAGACCCCCAACTCCCAGCATCTCTGGATTGTTGCCTGTTCCGCTGATATACTCCAGCATTTTATGTGTGTGTGTGTGTATCTTATTGTCTCATATGCTTGGACAGAGCAAACGCCATTGTAATGTGTGCACTATTTTCCAGCTGCTCTCTCTCAACCTGGGCAACAACAAGCTGTACAGATTAGAGGACCTGACAGACTTGATTTCTAAAGCACCCGGTTTGAAAATTTTGAATCTTTCCAGAAATGAGGTACGTGTGGGTTAATGACCAGAAATGTCGTAACATAATCCTGCCATTGCCCACTGCCTAAATCAGAGGATCCTCAAAACATTTCTGGTTAAATCATTGTTGCCTTTCATCTTTTTGTTTGCTAGTCTTCACCTAACCACTTTGTAAGGAACATTTGCGTATCTTTTTATTGTTGTGGATATTAAAGAACGGAAATAGGATGGAGGAAGGATGGTTAAAGTGCTTGTTACTTGTGGCGTAAGGGGGGGGGGGTTATATATAATGGGAACCTGAAAGGTAACTTTTTATACACCAAGCTGCCGGTGGAGGTAGTTGAGACAGGGACAGTCGCAGCGTTTAAGAAGCATTTATACTGGTAGATGGATTGGGTAGGTTTACAGGGATGCTGGCCAAAAGAGCGGGCAGGTGGGACTAGTGTAGAATGGGAGATGTTGGTCGGCATGGGCAAGTTTGGCCGAAGGGCCCGTTTCCACACTGCATGACCCCAGTTTAAGAATAAGGGGTAAGCCATTTAGAACGGAGACGAGGAAACGCTTTTTCCCCACAGAGAGTGGCGAGTCTGTGGAATTCTCTGCCTCAGTGGGCGGTGGAGGCCGGTTCTCTGGATGCTTTCAAGGGAGAGCTAGATAGGGCTCTTAAAGATAGCGGAGTCAGGGGAGAAGGCAGGAACGGGGTACTGATTGGGGATGATCAGCCATGATCATAGTGAAGGGTCGAATGGCCTACTCCTGACCTATTGTCTATTGTCTATGACTTTATGACTAATGTTTGCCAATAAACAAGTGTCAGTCCGATCCTGACTACGCTATTTGTACCTTCTCCCTGTGACTGCGTGGGTTTTCTCCGGGTGCTCCGGTTCCCCCCCACCCCCCCCACAATCCAAAGACGTACAGGTTTATAAATGAATTGGCTTTAGTATAATTGTAAATTGTCCTTAGTGTGTAGGTTAATGCCAGTGTATGGGGTGATCACTGGTCAGCGCAGTCTGGCTTGTTTCCACATTGTACTGTATTGTATCTCTGGTCTAAAAGCTGATGGGTGAGAATGGGATTGACTGCTTGTAATGATATTAATTAAATAGCTTGTACAAGGTTGTGGCTACCAGGTTAGCTAACAGTGGGGAGATTAGAGATACAGCATTGAAGCACATCCCATCACTGAGTCCAGGCCAACCATCAACCATCATTTGGCATGAGAGAGAGAGAGAGAGTCCTGGGATGTCAGGACTTCCACGTGAAGAAAGACTGGATAGACTCGGCTTGTACTCGCTAGAATTTAGAAGATTGAGGGGGGATCTTATAGAAACTTACAAAATTCTTAAGGGGCTGGACAGGCTAGATGCAGGAAGATTGTTCCCGATGTTGGGGAAGTCCAGAACAAGGGGTCACACAGTTTAAGGATCAGTGGGAAATCCTTTAGGACCGAGATGAGAAAAACATTTTTCACACAGAGAGTAGTAAATCTCTGAAACTCTCTGCCACAGATGGTAGTTGAGGCCACAGTTCATTGGCTATATTTAAGAGGGAGTTAGATGTGGCCCTTGTGGCTAAAGGGATCAGGGAGTATGGAGAGAAGGCAGGGATGGGATACTGAGTTGGATGATCAGCCATGATCATATTGAATGGTGTTTGCAGGCTCGAAGGGCCTGCACCTATTTCCTATGTTTCTATATCCATAGTGGGGACTCAGGAATGAATCTTAATTCCAGGCTATTGTTTCATGGAGGGTTTGATTTATGTGCAATACACTTTAATTTGTTGCAAAATTCCTTATGCCAGGAGCTGAGAAATGCTGGCATGTGTGCTGGCATCTTATCGATTGCTCAGGGAACAATTAACGAACGGCACTGATTCTTACAACTATTAAAAGAATGCAGAAATGTTCACACATTACATTTGCTCACACATTTGGTGGAAAACGCGTAGAAATGTACAAATGTGCTCTTTAATAAGTAACTCTGAAATGTGTTGAACAAGCTTGAAATAACACCTGTTCCTTCTCTTGTTCAAGAAGGAACTGCAGATGCTGGAAAATCGAAGGTAGACAAAAATGCTGGAGAAACTCAGCGGGTGAGGCAGCATCTATGGAGCGAAGGAAATAGGCGACGTTTCGGGTCGAGACCCGAAACGTCGCCTATTTCCTTCGCTCCATAGATGCTGCCTCACCCGCTGAGTTTCTCCAGCATTTTTGTCTACCTGTTCTTACTCTTAATATTTTTTTACCTTTCATCCTCAAACAGGCTGAACTCCCAAACTACCCTTGACTTTTATGTGGAGTTGTTATTATTTTAATGGTTTGCGTTCTCCGAATGTCAGAAACCACTAGTGAAATGTGTACAGGTCTCCCAAATTCGGGACGCAGGATTAGTTTAGTTGAAAGGTACAGCGCGGAAACAGGCCCTTCGGCCCACCGAGTCCGCGCCGGCCACCGATGATCTCGGCGGAAACCCACGGGGAGAACGTACAAACTCCGCGCAGGGCAGCACCCGTGGTCGGGATCGAACCCGGTTCTCTGGCGGGCGCTGTGAGGCAGTAACTCTACCGTGCTGCCCAAAAGTGAGCATTCACGGTACGCAAAGCTGCGTACACACAATGTTTGCAGTGATCTGTTGCCCTTGCCGTGCAATGTGAAATAGTGGTGATAAAACAACATTGCGTTAACTTATCGAGTCAAGTATTGACACCCCCCTCAAGCTGCAGTTTTAAATAGATTGCCGAGGGGTGAGTCTGGGAGCATGGATAGTGGCTTTAGTTTTATGGACGGCATTGCAGTACTCTGTAAGAACAACGCTACGTGAATCTCTGTTTAGCTCAAATCCGAAAGAGATCTGGACAAAATAAAAGGCTTCAAGCTGGAGGAACTTTGGTTGGAAGGGAATCCTCTTTGTGGAAACTTTCGGGATCAGGCTACCTACGTCAGGTCAGTAGAAGGACCTCCTGTGCTGCTTTCCTTTCGGGACGAAGCTTTGCCAATGGCCCTCACTGCATTCCCCCCCCCCCCCCCCCCCCCTCCTCCCTCCGGAGTATATCTCAATTTAAAACTAATTTACTCCTCACCAATGTGTTTACTTTGTATTAGCAATGGAGCTGACAAAGTTCACTATTATCATAATTTATCCAGTATATGTGTACAAGTAGATGATGCTGGCATTTGCTAAATTGAAAGTCAATATTTTTCCCACCCAGGTCTGATCTGCAGATGGTTTAGAACTTTTTGAAAACATTTCCTATTTTCAAAATCAATGTAGATCTGATGATGAAAACTCAGATTAGTATCTAATTCTCCATTTTTGGGGGGGGGGGGGCAAATTGTGAAGAACTGCATTCTAAAGAAGTTGTAGTTTGTACTTCATTTTCCTGGTTCCTGGTTAAAACGGATAAGGTGTTGAGGTTGGAGGCTGCAAAGGCTTGTGGAAGTGTCGTTTATCAGAGCTCCCTGGCAGTCGTCTCCTGGCATAGCTGTAAAAAGCTCTGAATGCTCTCAAAAGCCAATGGTCACACGAATGATTCAACTCTTACTTTGGCAAGCCTGTTTGCAAATTTGACACATCAACGACTTTTTATATTTGTACGTATAAAAGAAGACCCGGGGCCACCATTACGCAATGGTCGTTGACATCTGAAGTGGATCGACATTCTTCCTTGTGGCCAGTGAAGAAGGCTGGTTAGCCAGTGACGGGTAAGATTCCTCCAGAGAGGGACAACCTAAGACAGGCACAGCCGTGCATTGGCCTTCAAAGCAGAGGGGTGATCATGTGGCTTTGGTGCATTCTTGGCTTTTGCAACTGCTCTGAGAGTCTGACCAGTGGAGCCGTCTTCCCCGGCAGATCGGCCAGAGAGAGAATATTTCACGCAACGCCCGCAGCCTCAAGTTTTGACAATTAAACGACAAGCTGGAGCAACAACATTTATCTTTTTAATCTGCCTTTGCGAGGAAAATTCAGAAAATTAATTTTGCACAATGTGGGTAACTTAATTTTAAATAAGATCGATAAAGGCATTCGAATAATTCTTTGGACTGCAGTTCTTCAATCTGCCCTCTTATCTCCCACATCCTCTTGTTCATGCTCCTTAACCTCTCGCCCCATCCCCAATCGAGGCCTTTTTTAAGAAATCACTTTCCAGATTTGCCACCCAGTTTTTGCTTTTGTTTGCTCCCTGTGTGTTTACAGTGTCCATTTCAACGCAATTAGTAACTGGCGCTGTGTGGTGATCTCACACACTGCCTTAATCCCTCTCCCTTCCCAATCCGAACTAATCATCTCTTTTTCCAACCTTGATCCTGTATACTATCACCCGTGTTCAGGTGAGTTCAGGTCAGCGCGGTAAGTAAACGGAAACTAAATGTGAATGAGACTGGAGGCAGTGCTGCTTCTCGTTGGCCCCCCGCAGGCTGGCTTACTAATTTGACATTTGTCTGGGACGGTCCTAACCGCCACTGCAGCTAAATTGACCACTTCCAAACAGAATAATTCACTGGTTCATTTTGGCAAGCGGGTAAATTGCAGGCTTGGTGAGGAGCGGTGTGAGCGGACTCGTGCCCTCAGCATAAATTCTCCATTAACATTGGCGAAGTACTTTGTGTACTGGTGAAGGAATGATTATTCTGCTACGCTACATATTCGAAACCCCCATTGAGAATGCTAGACTAGAGGGTCCGAAATGTAGAGAGAGGTTGAGCAGGCTGGGACACTGTTCCTTGGAGCGCAGGAGGATGAGGGGTGATCGTATAGAGGCGTATACGATCATGAGAGGAATAGATCGGGTAGAGAGTCTCTTGCCTAGAGTAGGTGAATAGATGACCAGAAGCTGAAGGGGAAAAGATTTAATAGGAATCTGAGGGGTGACATTTACAAACAAAGGGTGGTGGGTGTACAAAACAGGCTGCCAGAGAAGGTAGTTGAGGCTGGGACTATCCCAACATTTAAGAAACAGTTAGACAGGTACATGGATAGGACAGGTTTGGAGGGATATGGACCAAACGTGGGCAGATGGGATTGGGACACAAAAAAGCTGGAGAAACCCAGCGGGTGCAGCAGCATCTATGGAGCGAAGGAAATAGGCAACGTTTCGGGCCGAAACTCTGGGATTGGGACATATTGGCCGGTGTGGGCAAGTTGGGCCGAAGGGCCTGTTTCAACACTATATCACTATGACTCGAATAGAATGATTTGAATGCTGCAAATGAGGATTTTAATTCTGCCCACTAGAATGGAAGATTGTGCTGAACAAAGATATGTGAAAAGATTATTTTTCTTCCCTTCATTCCACCACTGTAAATTGCTTCATGGATTTGAGGCCTTTGGAAATGGTTTTAATGTAGCCTAAATCGACCAGCTAAAAGCTTTCTGCCATTGTAGGCTAAAGTGCTGTGAAACCTTTCAATAGATTTTC
>JAWMAR010000313.1:916765-1056666 GCA_036785375.1 Leucoraja ocellata
ACAGTACAGAGACAACGAAATGCATTTAGCATCTCCCTGGAAGAGCGACATAGCAAACGATTTGAATAAATAATAATTAGTGTCCGGGGGGGGGGGGGGGTGGTGATTGGCAGTCACCGAGGTACGCTGTTGAGTAGAGTGACAGCCGCCGGGAAGAAGCTGTTCCTCGACCTGCTGGTTCGGCAACGGAGAGACCTGTAGCGCCTCCCGGATGGTAGGAGGGTAAACAGTCCATGGTTGGGGTGAGAGCAGTCCTTGGCGATGCTGAGCGCCCTCCGCAGACAGCGCTTGCTTTGGACAGACTCAATGGAGGGGAGCGAGGAACCGGTGATGCGTTGGGCAATTTTCACCACCCTCTGCAATGCCTTCCGGTCGGAGACAGAGCAGTTGCCATACCATACTGTGATGCAGTTGGTAAGGATGCTCTCGATGGTGCAGCGGTAGAAATTCACCAGGATCTGAGGAGACAGATGGACCTTCTTCAGTCTCCTCAGGAAGAAGAGACGCTGATGAGCCTTCTTGATCAGAGTAGAGGTATTGTGGGGTCCAAGAGAGGTCATCGGAGATGTTGACTCCCAGGAACCTGAAGCTAGAAACACGTTCCGTTTAATCGGATGGGGCAGGGAGATGAGCGGTATGGTGGCACGGCAGTAGATTTGTTGCCTAACAGCGCCAGGGACTATAACCGGGAGATCAGGTAGATTCAGACAATAGACAATAGACAATAGGTGCAGGAGTAGAGGCCATTCAGCCCTTCGAGCCAGCACCGCCATTCAATGTGATCACGGCTGATCATCCCCAATCAGTACCCCGTTCCTGCCTTCTCCCCTGACTCCGCTATCTTTAAGAGCCCTATCTAGCTCGCTCTTGAAAGCATCCAGAGAACCGGCCTCCACCGCCCTCTGAGGCAGGAACAGGGTATTGATCTATGGAGCGAAGGAAATAGGCAACGTTTCGGACGAAACCCGGAAGGAAATAGACAACGTTTCGGGCCGAAACCCTTCCGGGTTTCGGCCCGAAACCCTTCCGGGTTTCGGCCCGAAACGTTGCCTATTTCCTTCGCGCCATAGATGCTGCTACACCCGCTGAGTTTCTCCAGCATTTTTGTCTATCCCCAATCAATACCCCGTTCCTGCCTTCTCCCCTGACTCCGCTATCTTTAAGAGCCCTATCCAGCTCTTTCTTGAAAGTATCCAGAGAACCGGCCTCCACCGAGGCAGTGAATTCCACCGACTCTCTGTGAGAAAAAGTGTTTCCTCGTCTCCGTTCTAAATGGCTTACACCTTATTCTTAAACTGTGTGTGTGTGTGTGTCCCCTGGTTCTGGACCCCCCCAACATCGGGAACGTATTTCCTGCCTCTAGCGTGTCCAAACCCTTAATGATCTTATATGTTTCGATAAGGTCCCCTCTCATCCTTCTAAACTCCAGAGTGTACAAGCCCACAGCCGCTCCATTCTCTGTTCCTTCGGCTCCGAATGGCTTATTCTTCAATATGACATATGTCAGTCCCGCCATGGTTCAGGAAACAGCGCGACGTACCTAGCTCTGGGGCGGATAGTCTGGAGTTCAGAGCCACTCCCAACAGCAGCAGCAAGCACTGCCAGGTGACGTTTCACAATGGCACTTGTGTCTACAGCCAAACCAAACCCATCGGGGCAGCTCCCAGCATTTGCAAGCAAAGAACTTTATCCAATGTTGATGAATATCCAAGTAAATATTAATTTGTCCGCCACCCTGTTTAATCTCAAAGGTAGGATTGGCTTGCTTCATCTGCCTGAATACATCATTAGAAACATAGAAATTAGGTGCAGGAGTAGAGGCCATTCGGCCCTTCGAGCCTGCACCGCCATTCAATATGATCATGGCTGATCATCCAACTCAGTATCCCATCCCTGCCTTCTCTCCATACCCCCTGATCCCCTTAGCCACAAGGGCCACATCTAACTCCCTCTTAAATATAGTCAATGAACTGTGGCCTCAACTACCTTCTGTGGCAGAGAGTTCCAGAGATTCACCACTCTCTGTGTGAAAAATGTTTTTCTCATCTCGGTTTTAAAGGATTTCCCCCTTAAGCTGTGACCCCTTGTCCTGGACTTCCCCAACATCGGGAACAATCTTCCTGCGTCTAGCCTGTCCAACCCCTTAAGAATTTAATAAGTTTCTATAAGATCCCCTCTCAATCTCCTAATCTTCTAGAGAGTATAAACCAAGTCTATCCAGTCTTTCTTCATAAAACAGTCCTGACATCCCAGGAATCAGTCTGGTGAACCGTCTCTGCACTCCCTCTATGGCAATAATGTCCTTCCTCAGATTTGGAGACCAAAACTGTACGCAATACTCCAGGTGTGGTCTCACCAAGACCCTGTACAACTACAGTAGAACCTCCCTGCTCCTATACTCAAATCCTTTTGCAATGAAAGCTAACATACCATTCGCTTTCTTCACTGCCTGTTGCACCTGCATGCCTTCCTTCAATGCTTGCTGCGGCCATTTTGTGGAGCAGTTTTGAACCATTTTCTCACGGAGCATGATAAAATAACTGGGCTGTTGTACCCGCGCTGTTGTCCCGTGTTTTGTTCGGCCCAGCGCGGCTGAACGCAATCTTACCAGGTGGTCTGCCTCACAGCGCCAGAGACCCGGTTTGATCCCGACTACGGGTGCTGTCCACGTGGAGTTTGCACGTCCCGTCCGATGGTAGTGGGCTATCATTGAGACCTGCTGACAAAGTCAGGCATATAAATTGAAACATATAAGATTATCAAGGGCTTGGACAAGCTAGAGGCAGGAAACATGTTCCCGATGGTACACAGAAATGCTGGAGGAACTCAGCGGGTGCAGCAGCATCTAGATGCTGCTGCACCCGCTGAGTTCCTACAGCATTTTGTGTACCTTCGATTTTCCAGCATCTGCAGTTCCTTCTTAAACATGTTAGAAACATAGAAACATAGACACATAGAAATTAGGTGCAGGAGTAGGCCATTCGGCCCTTCGAGCCTGCACCACCATTCAATATGATCATGGCTGATCATCCAACTCAGTATCCCGTACCTGCCTTCTCTCCATACCCTCTGATCCCCTTGGCCACAAGGGCCACATCTAACTCCCTCTTAAATATAGCCAATGAACTGTGGCCTCAACTACCTTCTGTGGCAGAGAGTTCCAGAGATTCACCACTCTGTGTGTGATTCACCACTCTCATGTTCCCAATGTTGGGGGAGTCCAGAACCAGGGGCCACACACACACAGTTTAAGAATAAGGGGTCGGCCATTTAGAACGGAGATGAGGAAACACTTTTTTTAACAGAGAGTTGTGAGCCTGTGGAATTCTCTGCCTCAGAGGGCGGTGGAGGCCAGTTCTCTGGATGCTTTCAAGAGAGGGCTCTTAAAATAGCGGAGTCAGGGGATATGGGGGGAAGGCAGGAACGGGGTAGTGATTGGGGATGATCAGCTATGATCACAGTGAATGGCGATGCTGGCTCGAATGGCCGAATGGCCTCTACCCCTGCACCTATTGTCTATTGTCTAAATTGAGGAGTAAAAGAGGAAGCAGAAAACCAGAGGTCTTGGGGAAATTTAGATCTCAACAGAGGAGGTTAATTAAGAGTGCAAGTCCAAGTTCAAGTGAGTTTATTGTCATGTGTCCCTGTATAGGACAATGAAATTCTTGCTTTGCTTCAGCACAACAGAACATAGTAGACATTGACTACAGAACAGATCAGTGTGTCCATATACTATAATATAAATATATACACACATGAATAAATAAACTGGTAAAGTGCAAATAACAGATAATGGGTTATTATAATCAGAGTTTTGTCCGAGCCAGGTTTAATAGCCTGATGGCTGTGGGGAAGTAGCTATTCCTGAACCTGGACGTTGCAGTCTTCAGGCTCCTGTACCTTCTACCTGAAGGTAGCGGGGAGATGAGTGTGTAGCCTGGGATGGCGGGACTGTCATATGAGGAAAGATTGAAAAGACTGGGCTTGTATTCACTGGAGTTTAGAAGGATGGGGGGGGGGGGGTTCTTATTGAAACATATAAAATTATAAAAGGACTGGACAAGCTAGATGCAGGAAAAATGTTCCCAATGTTGGGCGAGTCCAGAACCAGGGGCCACACACACAGTCTTAGAATAAAGGGGAGGCCATTTAAGACTGTGGTGAGAAAAAGCTTTTTCGCCCAGAGAGTTGTGAATTTATGGAATTCCCTGCCACAGAGGGCAGTGGAGGCCAAGTCACTGGATGGATTTAAGAGAGAGTTAGATAGAGCTCTAGGGGCTAGTGGAGTCAAGGGATATGGGGAGAAGGCAGGATCGGGGTACTGATTGGGGACGATCAGCCATGATCACAATGGATGGCGAACGGTGCTGGCTCGAAGGGCCGAATGGCCTCCTCCTGCGCCTGTCCTTCTATGTTTCTGTCTTTGACAGACTCATGACACGTGGAAAACAAGGTACTTCCTGAAGTGCTGTCCCTCTTGTGATGTGGCAGGTTTTGCTGGCTTTCATAAACACCAGTTTGATAAATGGCCAGATGTGTACGAGTAAATCTAGGGAGGGGATAAACATTGTCCTGACCACTGACAGGAATTTCCCAGCTTATTTATGAAATAGTGCATGGGATTATTTACATGTTCTCTTGAAGCCAATTTAATACTCCATTAGAACAGCGTTGCCTCCTCTCCTCCCAGCAGCCTCAGTAATTTGGGCCTACGGCAGGCTTTTCCGTTTCAGAGATACTCTGAGGAAACAGGCCCTTTGGCCCACAGAGTCCGTACCGGCCAGCGATCCTCACACACTAACACTACCCTACACACACTGGGGACAAGTCATACCAAAGCCAATTAACCTACAGGGAGAACGCAGGTTCGATCCCGACCACGGGCGCTTTCTGTGCGGAGTTTGCACGTTTCCCCTCGTGACCCGCGTGGGTTTTCTCCGGGATCTTCGGTTTCCTCCCGCACTCCCACAAATACAGGTGCAGGTTTGTAGGTACATTGGCTTGGTATAAATGTAAATTGTTCCTTAGTGGATGGTGAAGAAAGCGAATGGTATGTTAGCTTTCATAGCGAAAGGATTTGAGTCTAGGAGCAGGGAGGTTCTACTGCAGTTGTACAGGGTCTTGGTGAGGCCCCTTGTCCTGGACTTCCCCAACATCAGGAACAATCTTCCTGCATCTAGCCTGTCCAACCCCTTAAGAATTTTGTACGTTTCTATAAGATCCCCTCTCAATCTCCTAAATTCTAGAGAGTATAAACCAAGTCTATCCAGTCTTTCTTCATAAGACAGTCCTGACATCCCAGGAATCAGTCTGGTGAACCTTCTCTGCACTCCCTCTATGGCAATAATGTCCTTCCTCAGATTTGGAGACCAAAACTGTACGCAATACTCCAGGTGTGGTCTCACCAAGACCCTGTACAACTGCAGTAGAACCTCCCTGCTCCTATACTCAAATCCTTTTGCTATGAAAGCCAACATACCATTCGCTTTCTTCACTGCCTGCTGCACCTGCATGCCTACCTTCAATGACCTCAAGGAGACTGAGAGGGGATCTTGTAGAAACTTACAAAATTCTTAAGGGGTTGGACAGGCTAGATGCAGGAAGATTGCTCCCGATGTTGGGGAAGTCCAGGACAAGGGGTCACAGCTTAAGGATAAGGGGAAATCCTTTAAAACCGAGATGAGGAGAACTTTTTTCACACAGAGAGTGGTGAATCTCTGGAACTCTCTGCCGCAGAGGGTAGTTGAGGCCACACAGTTCATTGGCTATATTTAAGAGGGAGTTAGATGTGGCCCTTGTGGCTAAGGGGATCAGGGGGTATGGAGAGAAGGCAGGGATGGGATACTGAGTTGGATGATCAGCCATGATCATATTGAATGGCGGTACAGGCTCGAAGGGCCGAATGGCCTCTACTCCTGCACCCTATGTTTCTATGTTTCTATGTGTAGGAAGGAACTGCAGATAACCGAAGATAGACACAGAACGCTGGAGTAATTCAGCGGGACAGGCAGCATCTCTGGAGAGCAGGAATGGTTGACATCGAAACATAGAAAAATAGGTGCAGGAGTAGGCCGCTGACAAAAATCTCCAAGTGGGACGGGCCCTGACCGCTATCAAAGAGTTGGCAATTGGCACTGATTGTGGTCTGTTGATGAGGAAGTGGAGGATCCAGCTGCAATGGGGTTTCACAGAGACCCGGTTCCCTGGGGACTTGGGAACAAGTTTGGAGGCGGTGGTGGTGTTGACGTCTTGATGAACAACAGCCTGACTTCCCAGTCGACAGGGAGAAAGAAATGTGCCTTTCCGCACTGCACTGCACTCATCTTTCCGTTGGAGCAGCTGATCTGCAGTGAACAGCACAGAGAAGCAGCAGGAATAGCTGAAACATAGAAAGTAGGTGCAGGAGTAGAGGCCATTCGGCCCTTTCGAGCCAGCACCGCCATTCAATATGATCACGGCTGATCATCCACAATCAGTACCCCGTTCCTGCTTTTTACCCCACATCCCTTAATTCCGTTATCCCACGGTACGAGTTCATTCCAAGAACTCTCCCGAGTTTAAAAAAAATCTACTCGCGGTAAGCACGGAGAATGAACGTAGCGGGTACGTCGGAGCTCGGGGACGTCTCTCAGCGACTCGTAACGCTAACGGCAGGTACTCGGGAAAGACTCGCTAACGGCAGATAAGCTCGGGAAGACTCGTGATGTCCACGAGAGCCCCGAGTCCCGACGAACGGCCATTACCGTAAATCTCCGAGTTCGAATCAGTGCAAACTCGGTAGAACTCTTGGAATGAACTCGTACAGTGGGGACAGGGGTTAAGAGCCAAATCTAACTCTCTCTTGAAAACATCCAGTGAATTGGCCTCCACTGCCTTCTGTGGGAGAGAAGTCCACAGATTCACAACTCTCTGGGTGTGTAAACGATTTTCCTCGTCTCAGTCCGAAATGGCCGACCCCTTATTCTTAAACTGTGTGTGGCCCCTGGTTCTGGACTCCCCCAACATGGGGAACATTGTTCCTGCATCTAGCCCGTCTAATCCTTAAGAATTTTATATGTTCATAGCAAAAGGATTTGAGTATAGGAGCAGGGAGGTTCTACTGCAGTTGTACAGGGTCTTGGTGAGACCACACCTGGAGTATTGCGTACAGTTTTGGTCTCCAAATCTGAGGAAGGACATTATTGCCATAGAGGGAGCGCAGAGACGGTTCACCAGACTGATTCCTGGGATGTCAGGACTGTCTTATGAAGAAAAACTGGATAGACTAGGTTTATACTCCCTAGAATTTAGGAGATTGAGAGGGGATCTTATAGAAACTTACAAAATTCTTAAGGGGTTGGACAGGCTAGATGCAGGAAGATTGTTCCCGATGTTGAGGAAGTCCAGGACAAGGGATCACAGCTTAAGGATAAGGGGGAAATCCTTTAAAACCGAGACGAGGAGAACTTTTTTCACACAGAGAGTGGTGAATCTCTGGAACTCTCTGCCACAGAGGGTAGTTGAGGCCACACAGTTCGTTGGCTATATTTAAGAGGGAGTTAGATGTGGCCCTTGTGGCTAGGGGGATCAGAGGGTATGGAGAGAAGGCAGGGACGGGATACTGAGTTGGATGATCAGCCATGATCATATTGAATGGCGGTGCAGGCTCGAGGGGCCGAATGCCCTCTACTCCTGCACCTAATTTCTATGTTTCTATGTTGGCTGAAACAGCAACCAAACTTCAAAGGGCTTTCTCTCTTGTTGCACTCAGGACACCCCAAGCACGGAGCAGACGCGGGATAATTGTAGGGTACTCCCAGTCGCTGAGTATGAGTCACACAATGTGGATGGCGGCCCTCTGCCAAGCATGTCCACAATGATCCTCGACAGTTAGTCAAAGGGAGACAAGAATGCTGGAGGAACTCAGCGGGTGAGGCAGCATCTATGGAGCGAAGGAAATAGGCGACGTTTCGTGTCGAGACCCTTCTTCAGACTGCGTACAGAGTTACTCAGTAATACAGCATAGAAACAGGCCTTTCGGCCCATCGAGACCGGACTGACCAGCGATCTCCTGCCACTGGCACCATCCTACACACCAAGGACAATTTACAATTCCCCCCCCGTAGATAATTAACCCAAAATAAAACCATTCGGCCCTTCAAGCCAGCACCGCCATTCAATATGATCATGGCCGATCTGATCCACAATCAGTTCCCCGTTCCTGCTTTCTCCCATATCACTTGATTCCGTCAGCCCTAAGAGCTCCCTCTTGAAAACATCCAGTGAATCAGCCTCCACTGCCTTCTGTGGCAGCGAATTCCACAGATTCACAACTCTCTGGGTGAAAAACATGTTTCCTCCCTCCCTCTCCCTCTCTCTCTCTCTCTCTCTCTCTCTCTCTCTCTCTCTCTCTCTCTCTCTCTCTCTCTCTCTCTCTCTCTCTCTCTTTCTCTCCCTCTCTCCTCTCTCTCTTTCTTCTCTCTCTCTCCCTCTCCCTCTCTCTCCCTCTCTCTTTCTCTCTCTCTCTCCCTCTCCCTCTCTCTCCCTCTCTCACTCTATCTCTCTCTCTCTCTCTCTCCCTCTCTCTCTCCCTCTCTCTCTCTCTCTCTCTCTCTCTCTCTTTCTCTCTCTCTCTCTCTCTCCCTCTCCCTCTCTCTCTTTTTCTCCCTCTCTCTCTTTCTCTCTCTCTCTCCCTCCCTCTCCTCTCTCTCTCTCTCTCTCTCTCCCTCTCCCTGTCCCTCTCCCTCCCTCTCCCTCTCCCTCTCCCCCTCTCCCTCTCACTCTCTCCCTCTCCCTCTCTCCCTCTCTCCCTCCCCTCTCCCTCTCCCTCCCCCTCTCTCTCTATCTTTCTCTCTCTCCATCTCCCTCTCTCTCTCTCTCTTTCTCTCTCTCTCTCCCCCTCCCTCTCCCTCTCTCTCTCTCCCTCTCCCTCTCTCTCTCCCTCCCCCCTCTCCCTCTCTCTCCCTCTCCCTCTCTCCCTCTCACCATTAAGCCAGGGTTTCCCAGCCTTTTCCGTCCCGTCTCCCACTGCCAACTTTAACAGCACATAACAATGCTATTCCACTTATTTATGAGCCACTAACGATGAACAGAGACCAGTTCACCAGAACCAAACACAGTCAGTCAACGACAAAACATCTGTACGGATCCAGAGTCAACACGGATCCAGAGTCAACAAATGTACCCCCCTGGGTCGGGGAGATGGGACCCTCCTGGTTGGGAACCCTTGCATTAAGCCACCAACCAGCTCAGTAAACAGTGGGACCATCTCAGCAACCCTGACCTCACCTAATCAGAGATATTCCCTTCCTCCGATCCAACCTTCCCCCCAGCGCCTCTACACGAACATCGGACGAGGGGGGTCTTCAAACTGAAATGTGAAATGTCTCTCTCTCTCTCTCTCTCTCTCTCTCTCTCTCTCTCTCTCTCTCGGGAGACATTGCCAGAACTGCTTGGTGTTTCCAACATTCCAGTTTGCCTGTATCCAGAGTATTTTGTGGGTCTCAAGCCAAATGTGAGCTGAGGAATGAATTGAATGGAACAATATATTGTCACATGCGGCAAGTCCCGGTGAAATTCATTGCTTGCAAGGTATGCAAATAGTCGGCACCTAAAGGGCACTTATAAAGTACCAGCGAGCCAGGTCGTTTTGTCCCCCCCCTCACTCCCCTTCTTCACGGCACCCCCCCCCCCCCCCCCCTTTATTCCTGTTCTAAAGATTTGGTCGACTGCTACATGTCAGCGAGTGATGTCAAGAAGGAACGTTTAAGAAGGAAACCGCAGATGTTTGGAGACATAAAACGCTGGAGAAACTCAGCGGGCGAGGCAGCATCTATCGAGCGAAGGAATAGGCGACGTTTCGGGCCGAGACCCTTCTTCAGACTGATGTTGGGGTGGGAAGAAGGAAGGAAGAGGCGGAGACAGTGGGGAGCTGGGAAGGGGAGGGGAAGGGAGGAGAACGCAGGGACTACCTGAAATTAGAGGTCAATGTTCATACTGCTGGGGTGTAAACTCCCCAAGCGAAATATGAGATGCTGCTAGATTTGACGGTGGAGATTAGTTAATGTTGCCTCGGTTTCAGCAACTAAGTTACAGAGAAAGTTAGGGCTTTATTCTTTTGAGCGCAGAAGGTTAAGGGGGACTTGATAGAGGTTTTTAAAATGATGAGAGGGATAGACAGAGTTGACGTGGAAAAGCTTTTCCCACTGAGAGTAGGGAAGATTCAAACAAGGGGACATGACATGAGAATTAAGGGACAGAAGTTTAGGGGTAACATGAGGGGGAACTTCTTTACTCAGAGAGTGGTGGCTGTGTGGAATGAGCTTCCAGTGAAGGTGGTGGAGGCAGGTTCGTTTTATCATTTAAAAATAAATTGGATAGTTATATGGACGGGAAGGGAATGGAGGGTTATGGTCTGAGCGCAGGTATATGGGACTAGGGGAGATTATGTGTTCGGCACGGACTAGAAGGGTCGAGATGGCCTGTTTCCGTGCTGTAATTGTTATATGGTTATAAGGTGGGAGATTGCAGATTATTGAATCTTATTTTACTAGTTAATTTAGCTTTTCAACTCCATCCAAGCTCTTTGGAATGGCGGAGACTCTGGGTACTGTAGATGCTGGAATCTTGAGCAAAACTCAAGTCCTGGAAGATCTCAGTGGTTGGAAATGTATTGGAAGTTCACCAAGGGCACGTGGTCGCAAAATGAGTCTGAGGGAACTGCAGCTGCTGGTTTAAGATGGACACTTTTGTCTACCTAGGTCCAAACTGAAGTACGCTTTCCAAAGCTGATTTTGGATCTCGGTTGGACTGGAAGTGGCGAAAACTGGGTGTGCAGCGGACTTACACACCATCGCGGAGCTGGGCCGAGTTCGGAGCGGTGGTGGCGCGCTGCTGCGTACAGTGTTTTGGTCTCCAAATCTGAGGAAGGACATTATTGCCATAGAGGGAGTGCAGAGACGGTTCACCAGACTGATTCCTGGGATGTCAGGACTGTCTTATGAAGAAAGACTGGATAGACTTGTTTATACTCTCTAGAATTTAGGAGATTGAGAGGGATCTTATAGAAACGTACAAAATTCTTAAGGGGTTGGACAGGCTAGATGCAGGAAGATTGTTCCCGATGTTGGGGAAGTCCAGGACAAGGGGTCACACAGCTTAAGGATAAGGGGGAAATCCTTTAAAACCGAGATGAGAAGAACTTTTTTCACACAGAGAGTGGTGAATCTCTGGAACTCTCTGCCACAGAGGGTAGTCGAGGCCACACAGTTCATTGGCTATATTTAAGAGGGAGTTAGATGTGGCCCTGTGGCTAAGGGGATCAGAGGGTATGGAGAGAAGCAGGGATGGGATACTGAGTTGGATGAACAGCCATGATCATATTGAATGGCGGTGCAGGCTCGAAGGGCCGAATGGCCTCTACTCCTGCACCTATTGTCTATGTTTCTATGTTTCTATGTTTTGTCTACCTAGGTCCAAACTGAAGTAAGCTTTCCAAATAATTTTCAAGAAGGAACTGCAGATGCTGGAAGATCGGAGGTACATCTCCTCATCTACTGCATCCGCTGCTCTAGATGTCAGCTGATCTACATCGGGGAGACTAAGCGCAGGTTGGGCGATCGTTTCGCCGAACATCTCCGATCAGTCCGCAATAACCAACCTGAACTCCCGGTGGCTCAGCACTTCAACTCCCCTCCCATTCCCAATCCAACCTCTCTGTCCTGCGTCTCCTCCATGGCCAGAGTGAACAACACCGGAAATTGGAGGAACACCACCTCATATTCCGCCTGGGCTGCTTGCGTCCTGATGGCATGAACGTTGAATTCTCCCAACTTTGCTAGCCCTTGCTGTCTCCTCCCCTTCCTTAACCCTCGAGCTGTCTCCTCCCATCCCCCCGCCCTCGGGCTCCTCCCTCCTCCCTTTTTCCTTCCTTCTCCCCCCCACCGGCCATCAGTCTGAAGAAGGGTTTCATGGTGAGTCTGTGGAATTCTCTGCCTCAGAGGGCGGTGGAGGCCGGGTTCTCTGGATGCTTTCAGTCACTGCCTCAAAAAGGCTGGCAGCATCATCAAAGACCACACACCATCCTGGCCACACACTCATCTCCCCACTACCTTCAGGTAGAAGGTACAGGAGCCTGAAGACTGCAACGTCCAGGTTTCAGGAATATCTACTTCCCCACAGCCATCAGGCTATTAAACTCGGCTCGGACAAAACTCTGATTATTAATAACCCATTATCTGTTATTTGCACTTTACCAGTTTATTTATTCATGTGTGTATATATTTATATAATGGTATATGGACACACTGATCTGTTCTGTAGTCAATGCCTACTATGTTCTGTTGTGCTGAAGCAAAGCAAGAATTTCATTGTCCTATACAGGGACACAGGACAATAAACTCTCTTGAACGTGAATCTTGCATTCCTGCGTTTTTTCTTGGCCCTGAAAAAATGATTTTAACTCCTTCCAAGAAACAGTTAATCCCTCAGAATAGAATCCATTTATTTGCCAAGTATGTGTACATCTTCTCCCTGGATGGTCACCTTGTCATGGTGGAGAAGCTCGTGTGGACCTGAGATCCACACCAGGGACTAACTCTACAGAACGTTTTCCTTCCATTATTTATTATGTAAAAGAATAGAAACATAGACATAGAAACATAGAAATTAGGTGCAGGAGTAGAGGCCATTCGGCCCTTCGAGCCTGCACCGCCATTCAATATGATCATGGCTGATCATCCAACTCAGTATCCCGTACCTGCCTTCTCTCCATACCCCCTGATCCCCTTAGCCAGAAGGGCCACATCTAACTCCCTCTTAAATATAGCCAATGAACTGTGGCCTCAACTACCCTCTGTGGCAGAGAGTTCCAGAGATTCACCACTCTCTGTGTGAAAAAGTTCTCCTCATCTCGGTTTTAAAGGATTTCCCCCTTATCCTTAAGCTGTGACCCCTTGTCCTGGATTTCCCCAGCATCGGGAGCAATCTTCCTGCATCTAGCCTGCAGACCAATGGAGACCAAAACTGTACGCAATACTCCAGGTGTGGTCTTACCAAGACCCTGTACAACTGCAGTAGAACCTCCTTGCTCCTATACTCAAATCCTTTTGCCTTCTCTCCATACCCCTGATCCCTTAGCCACAAGGGCCACATCTAACTCCCTCTTAAGTATAGCCAATGAACTGGCCTCAACTACCCTCTGTGGCAGAGAGTTCATCTCTCCCTGTCGACTGGGAAGTCAGGCTGTTGTTCATCAAGACTTCAACACCACCACCGCCTCCAAACTTGTTCCCAAGTCCCCAGGGAACCGGGTCTCTGTGAAACCCCATTGCAGCTGGATCCTCCACTTCCTCATCAACAGACCACAATCGGTGCCAATTGCCAACTCTTTGATAGCGGTCAGGGCCCGTCCCACTTGGAGATTTTTGTCAGCGGCCTACTCCTGCACCTATTTGTCTATGTTTCGATGTCAACCATTCCTGCTCTCCAGAGATGCTGCCTGTCCCGCTGAATTACTCCAGCGTTCTGTGTCTATCTTCGGTTATCTGCAGTTCCTTCCTACACATAGAAACATAGAAACATAGGGTGCAGGAGTAGGCCATTCGGCCCTTCGAGCCTGCACCGCCATTCAATATGATCATGGCTGATCATCCAACTCAGTATCCCGTACCTGCCTTCTCTCCATACCCTCTGATCCCTTAGCCACAAGGGCCACATCTAACTCCCTCTTAAATATAGCCAATGAACTGGCCTCAACTACCCTCTGTGACAGAGAGTTCCAGAGATTCACCACTCTCTGTGTGAAAAAAAGTTCTTCTCATCTCGGTTTTGAAGGATATCCCCTTATCCTTAAGCTGTGACCCCTTGTCCTGGACTTCCCCAACATCGGGAGCAATCTTCCTGCATCTAGCCTGTCCAACCCCTTAAGAATTTTATACGTTTCTATAAGATCCCCTCTCAATCTCCTAAATTCTAGAGAGTATAAACCAAGTCTATCCAGTCTTTCTTCATAAGACAGTCCTGACATCCCAGGAATCAGTCTGGTGAACCGTCTCTGCACTCCCTCTATGGCAATAATGTCCTTCCTCAGGTTTGGAGACCAAAACTGTATGCAATACTCCAGGTGTGGTCTCACCAAGACCCTGTACAACTGCAGTAGAACCTCCCTGTGTGTTATGATTGTGTTTATAATTTGTTTGGTTGTTTTGTTGTTTGTCTTTTTGCCTAAAAGTCCGCGAGCATTGCCACTTTCATTTCACTGCACATCTCGTATGTGTATGTGACAAATAAACTTGACTTGACTTGACTGAGATCCTGAGCGCGATGCCGTCTGGAGCTACGCTCCTGGTTGGGCCACCCGTGGCGGTAAGGTCGAGGGAGAGGTCTCTGACAAAGAGCCAAGCCAATCAAGACCTCAACGGTGGACCAGGCGGAGGACGATGGCCGACTTAGTGGAGGAACATGTCACGACGGCTGGGAAGGCGGATGAAGGATGAAGGATGAAGGATGAAGAAAGGTTGAACAAGTTAGGTCTTTATTCTCTGGAGCGCAGAAGGTTAAGGGGGAACTTGATAGAGGTTTTTAAAATGATGAGAGGGATAGACAGAGTTGACGTGGACAAGCTTTTCCCACTGAGAGTAGGGAAGATTCAAACAAGGGGTACATGACATGAGAATTAAGGGACTGAAGTTTAGGGGTAACATGACAAGGGTCACATTCCAGGACAAGGGTCACAGCTTAAGGATAAAGGGGAAATCCTTTAAAACCGAGATGAGAAGAACTTTTTTCACGCAGAGAGTGGTGAATCTCTGGAACTCTCTGCCACAGAGGGTAGTTGAGGCCAGTTCATTGGCTATATTTAAGAGGGAGTTAGATGTGGCCCTTGTGGCTAAGGGATCAGGGGGTATGGAGAGAAGGCAGGTACGGGATACTGAGTTGGATGATCAGCCATGATCATATTGAATGGCGGTGCAGGCTCGAAGGGCAAATGGCCTACTCCTGCACCTAATTTCTATGTTTCTATGGTAGCTGTGTGGAATGAGCTTCCAGTGAAGGTGGTGGAGGCAGGTTCGTTTTTATCATTTAAAAATAAATTGGATAGTTATATGGACGGGAAGGGAATGGAGGTTATGGTCTGAGCGCAGGTAGATGGGAATAGGGGAGATTATGTGTTCGGCACGGACTAGAAGGGTCGAGATGGCCTGTTTCCGTGCTGTAATTGTTATATGGTTATATGGAAGGCTGCGGCAGAAAAGGGTCTCCAGTCGTCTTGGACTGCACGCCACCGGATCCCGACCCAGATCGGTCAAGCTGGCCGTCTGTGCACCAGTCTCCCCACGTTAAACAAAGTCACGCACAATGCGATCTCCAACCCTGGTCAGCCATGGCCGAAGTGGGCCTAAGGAGGGATATGGACCAAGCGCGGGCAGGTGGGACTAGTGTAGCTGGGACATGTTGGCCGGGTGTGTGTGGGCAAGTTGGGCCGAAGAACCTGTTCCCACGCTGTATCTCTCTGCGACTTAATTGTTATATGGTTATATGGAGCTCATTGTAGACTTCAGGAAGTCCAGGGGCGGCACGCACACCCCCATCCACATTAATGGGACGGAGGTGGAACGTGTTTCCAGCTTCAGGTTCCTGGGAGTCAACATCTCCGATGACCTCTCTTGGACCCACAATACCTCTACTCTGATCAAGAAGGCTCACCAGCGTCTCTTGTTCCTGAGGAGACTGAAGAAGGTCCATCTGTCTCCTCAGATCCTGGTGAACTTCTACCGCTGCACCATCGAGAGCATCCTTACCAACTGCATCACAGTATGGTATGGCAACTGCTCTGTCTCCGACCGGAAGGCATTGCAGAGGGTGGTGAAAATTGCCCAACGCATCACCGGTTCCTCGCTCCCCTCCATTGAGTCTGTCCAAAGCAAGCGCTGTCTGCGGAGGGCGCTCAGCATCGCCAAGGAATGCTCTCACCCCAACCACAGACTGTTTACCCTCCTACCATCCGGGAGGCGCTACAGGTCTCTCCGTTGCCGAACCAGCAGGTCGAGGAACAGCTTCTTTCCAGCGGTGTCACTCTACTCAACAACGTACCTCGGTGACTGCCAATCACCACCCCCCCCGGACACTTATTATTATTTATTCAAATCGTTTGCTATGTCGCTCTTCCAGGGAGATGCTAAATGCATTTCGTTGTCTCTGTACTGTACACTGACAATGACAATTAAAATTGAATCTGAATCTGAATCTGACTCTACCCATGCATGGCTCCACTCCACTGCATTGAGCAATGAGACCGGGATCAGTCAAGGTTTGATTGCACACAGTTGAGAATGGGATCTGTAAACAGGTCTCAGTGATAGTGAAAAGGGAGTGCTGTGCATTTGAAATGTGTCATCATCTCCTGGGCGAGATTTAAGATGGAATGGCCATCCACCCACACACAGGTGAATGCAAAAGATTCTCATAGAAACATAGAAATTAGGTGCAGGAGTAGAGGCCATTCGGCCCTTCGAGCCTGCACCGCCATTCAACATGATCATGGCTGATCATCCAACTCAGTATCCCATCCCTGCCTTCTCTCCATACCCTCTGATCCCCTTAGCCACAAGGGCCACATCTAACTCCCTCTTAAATATAGCCAATGAACTGTGGCCTCGACTACCCTCTGCGGCAGAGAGTTCCAGAGATTCACCACTCTCTGTGTGAAAAAAGGTCTTCTCATCTCGGTTTTAAAGGATTTCCCCTTATCCTTAAGCTGTGACCCCTTGTCCTGGACTTCCCCAACATCGGGAGCAATCTTCCTGCATCTAGCCTGTCCAACCCCTTAAGAATTTTGTAGAATCTCAATCTCCTAAATTCTAGAGAGTATAAACCAAGTCTATCCAGTCTTTCTTCATAAGACAGTCCTGACATCCCAGGAATCAGTCTGGTGAACCTTCTCTGCACTCCCTCTACGGCAATAATGTCCTTCCTCAGATTTGGAGACCAAAACTGTACGCAATACTCCAGGTGTGGTCTCACCAAGACCCTGTACAACTGCAGTAGAACCTCCCTATATTCCTCCTATACTCAAATCCTTTTACTATGAAAGCTAACATACCATTCGCTTTCTTCACTGCCTGCTGCACCTGCATGCCTACTTTCAATGACTGGTGTACCATGACACCCAGGTCTCGCTGCATCTCCCCTTTTCCTAGTCGGCCACCATTTAGATAATAGTCTGCTTTCCTGTTTTCCTCTCAGCTCATGTTGTGTGGTCGGCAGGGGATCGCGGGCTGGCACGGATCCGGTGGGCCGAAGGGCCTGTTTTCACGCTGTACCACGCGGTCTAGGCATAAGCTCAGGGGCGACCGCGTTTTTGCGGTTGCCGCACCTAGACTGATACTCCAGGTGTGGTCTCACCAGGGCCCTGTACAACTGCTGTAGGACCTCCATGCTCCTAAACTCAAATCCTCTCGCTATGAAGGCCCAACATGCCGTTGGCTTTCTTCACTGCCTGCTGTACCTGCATGCTTGCTTCTCCCGACTGATGTACAAGCACACCCAGGTCTCGTTGCACCTCCCCTTCTCCTAATCTGACACCCATTCAGCTCCTCTGAACATAGAAACATAGAGTAGACTCGATGGGCTGAATGGCCTAATTCTCCTCCTATAACTTTCAAATGAACAACAAATAAATAGACGATTAATACTATAAATAATACTACTAATAGGCAATGGGTGCAGGAGTAGAGGCCATTCGGCCCTTCGAGCCTGCACCATTTGCCATTCACTATGATCAAGGCTGATCATCCAACTCAGTATCCCATCCCTGGATGTAGCTGGAGTAGCTCAGTGGATCAGGCAGCATTTCTGCGGGGTGTGGATAGATGACATGTTGTGTCATTTTCTGACTCGTTGTACTATTGGTGAGAAAGATGGATAAGAGGTGAGGACGGGACAAAGCCTGACATGTGGGGTTACATAGAAACATAGACAATAGGTGCAGGAGTAGAGGCCATTCGGCCCTTCGAGCCTACACCGCCATTCAATGTGATCATGGCTGATCATCCAACTCGGTATAGAAACATAGAAATTAGGTGCAGGAGTAGAGGCCATTCGGCCCTTCGAGCCTGCACCATTTGCCATTCAATATGATCATGGCTGATCATAACTATATAACAATTACAGCACGGAAACAGGCCATCTCGACCCTTCTAGTCCGTGCCGAACACATAATCTCCCATATACCTGCGCTCAGACCATAACCCTCCATTCCCTTCCCATCCATATAACTATCCAATTCATTTTTAAATGATAAAACCAAACCTGCCTCCACCACCTTCACTGGAAGCTCATTCCACACAGCCACCACTCTCTGAGTAAAGAAGTTCCCCCTCATGTTACCCCTAAACTTCAGTCCCTTAATTCTCATGTCATGTCCCCTTGTTTGAATCTTCCCTACTCTCAGTGGGAAAAGCTTTTCCACGTCAACTCTGTCTATCCCTCTCATCATTTTAAAAACCTCTATCAAGTCCCCCCTTAACCTTCTGCGCTCCAAAGAATAAAGCCCTAACTTGTTCATCCAACTCAGTATCCCGTACCTGCCTTCTCTCCATACCCCCTGATCCCTTTAGCCACAAGGGCCACATCTAACTCCCTCTTAAATATAGCCAATGAACTGTGTGGCCTCAACGACCTTCTGTGGCAGAGAATTCCACAGATTCACCACTCTCTTCCCATCAGATCTATCAAGTCTAGACTTAAAACATATTTCTATTCACAAGCATTTCTTGAGGTCCTCTGAGTATGTATGTATTTATGTATGTATTGTTAGATCTATGTACCACTGTTTGGAGCAAGTTAGTACCCTGCACTATGTGCTATAGAAAGAAAATTGACTTGACTAGACTTGACTAGTATCTCTAAACCAAATGCTCTGACCTCCCCACCATCGAGGGGATCTATCGCAGTCGCTGCCTCAAAAAGGCTGCCAGCATCATCAAGGACCCACACACCATCCTGGCCACACACTCATCCCTCTGCTACCATCGGGCAGAAGGTACAGGAGCCTGAAATCTGCAACATCCAGGTTCAGGAATAGCTACTTCCCCACAGTCCTCAGGCTATTAAACTCGCTAACAAACAGACTCTGAACTGCACTTTCTCTGCTTATTTATGTGTATATTGAACTGAACTGTTCTGTTTATAATATTCTGTTGTGCTGCAGAAAGCAAGAATTTCATTGTCCTATCTGGGACACGTGACAATAAATTCTCTTGACTTGACTTGGCTCGAAAATTCAGGACGCGAAAAGCGACGAAAATTCAGTACACAAGTTCAATAGTCAATAGTCAATAGTCAATTTATTTGTCATTTGGACCCCTTGAGGTCCAAACGAAATGCCGTTTCTGCAGCCATACATTACAAACAAATAGACCCAAGACACAACATAATTTACATAAACATCCATCACATCGCTGTGATGGAAGGCCAAAAAAAACTTATCTCTCCACTGCACTCTCCCCCCCCCCCCCGATGTCAGAGTCAAAGTCAAAGCCCCCGGCTGGCGATGGCGATTGTCCCGCGGCCATTAAAGCCACGCCGGGTGATGCAAGGTCGCACACCGGGTCTTGGTGTTAGAGCCCCCGGCGTGCGCTCGCAGAGTCCCGCGGCCATTCCAAGCCGCGCGGGGCGGTGCTGTGAGGCCCCGCTCCAGGAGCTCTTCAACCCCGCAACTCGGGCGGGAGAAGTCGCCGTTGCAGGAGCCCTGAAAAGCGGTCTCCCTCCAGGGACCCGCGGGCTCCCGGTGCCGCCGTCCGCCAGACCCGCAGTTGCAGCCTCCGAATCTCCGGAGGTCGGGCCGCAGCAGCAGCAGCGCTCCACCACCGCTCCACCCGCTCCGGACTCGGCCAGCTCCGCGACGGTGACGGTGAGTTGTCGGCACCAGAGCCCCCGGTCTTCTCCTGTTGGAGGCCGCTCCTCGTTGCAGCCCCAACGATAACGGAGACCCGACGAGAAAAGGACGCGGGACAATCGCCATCGCCAGCCGGGGGCTTTGACTTTGACTCTGACATCGGGGGGGGGGGGGGGGGGAGAGTGCAGTGGAGAGATAAGTTTTTTGGCCTTCCATCACAGCTATGTGATGGATGTTTATGTAAATTATGTTGTGTCTTGGGTCTATGTGCTTGTAATGTATGGCTGCAGAAACGGCATTTCGTTTGGACCTCAAGGGGTCCAAATGACAATTAAATTGTATCTTGAATCTTGAATCTTGTACCTGCCCCATGGTCAGATAGTCGGCGATTAAACCTTCTCCCCCACCTGGTTTGCCAGGTGAGGAGGGGGGCTGTGGACCCCCAGCAGGACCAAAAACAAGACCTGCCAAAGGGCGGATGAGCTTCTAGCGAGCCAACGGCCATCCACACTTCAGTAGAAGTTGCGATCTCTGTCGTACACGGTATTGTAAGGAACGATGTTAAAACACACACACACACACACTCCAAAATCCGATACTTCCAGAGGCGGAGGTCAGCAGGAACTGGAGGACGGGGATGTGTGGTGCGTCCGTCACCGTTCCCGTCGGAAACCAGCGCCGCTGCGCCGCTAATGTTTTCAACGATAATGAATGAATGAATGAATGAATGAATGAATACTGAGGGTCTTCTCAAATTGCCGACCACACCTGGAGTATTGCGTACAGTTTTGGTCTCCTAATCTGAGGAAAGACATCATTGCCATAGAGGGAGTACAGAGAAGGTTCACCAGACTGATTCCTGGGATGTCAGGACTTTCATATGAAGAAAGACTGGATAGACTCGGCTTGTACTCGCTAGAATTTAGAAGATTGAGGGGGGGGATCTTATAGAATCTTAAAAAATTCTTAAGGGGTTGGACAGGCTAGATGCAGGAAGATTGTTCCCGATGTTGGGGAAGTCCAGGACAAGGGGTCACACACAGTTTAAGGATAAGGGGGAAATCCTTTAGATTCAGATTCAGATTCAATTTTAATTGTCATTGTCAGTGTACAGTACAGAGACAACGAAATGCATTAACAACGAAATGCATTGGACCGAGATGAGAAAAACATTTTTCACACAGAGAGTGGTGAATCTGTGGAACTCTCTGCCACAGAAGGTAGTTGAGGCCACACAGTTCATTGGCTATATTTAAGAGGGAAGATATTTGGAGAGAAGGCAGGGATGGGATACTGAGTTGGATGATCAGCCATGATCATATTGAATGGCGGTGCTGGCTCGAAGGGCCAAATGGCCTACTCCTGAACCTATATTCTACGTTTCTATGTCTGAAGAAGGGTTTCTATGTCTGAAGAAGGGTTTCGGCCCGAAACGTTGCCTATTTCCTTCGCTCCTAGATGCTGCTGCACCCGCTGAGTTTCTCCAGCAATTTTGTGTACCTTCTATAGAAACATAGAAATTAGGTGCAGGAGTAGGCCATTCGGCCCTTCGAGCCTGCACCGCCATTCAATATGATCATGGCTGATCATCCAACTCAGTATCCCGTACCTGCCTTCTCTCCATACCCCCTGATCCCTTTAGCCGCAAAGGCCACATCTAACTCCCTCTTAAATATAGCCAATGAACTGTGTGGCCTCAACTACCCTCTGTGGCAGAGAGTTCCAGAGATTCACCACTCTCTGTGTTTCTATGTTTCCTGCCTCTAGCGGGTCCAAGCCCTGAACAACCCTATATGTCTCAATGAGATGCCCTCTCATCCTTCTAAACTCCACAGAGTGTACAAGCCATTCAGTGTTACAAGTACAGGCTGTACGGTGACCACGAATTTCACTGTTCAACTGGTGCATGTGTCAATAAATATCTCTGATTGTCTTCCAGAGAGAGGAGGCTGCCTGCCTTGTCTCCTTTGCTCTGGGTAGAGAGACTGTAATGCAGCCTCTGTGATCATATTTCTAGCTCTCTTGTTGATGTTGACTTGGCCACGGCACATGACACAGCCCTGACAAATGCTGGATGTCAATTTGGATTTTCTCCCTCCCCTCCCCTCTCTCCCTCTCTCTCCCTCCCTCCCTCCCTCAACACGACACCAGTCTCCACCCCTAAAGGACACACCCGGCTGTGTACAAGAGCCCAGCCCTGCAACAGGCGAGGTTTATTACCGACATCTAGAGACTGGAGCTACACTCGAGTGCTGCATTCACTAACGGGGCTATTTCGTATCAAGCATAGGAGTGCCCTGGCACAGAATGGGACGTCGGAGGCTTTAGCTTACAATCGCTGCCCATCCAGGTAAAAAACACATGAGAATTACTATTTAAAAAATAATAATAATACTTGCAAAGTTCGTTTGAAGTTTTGCCTCGGAGATTTTTTTTAAAAAGGGGGAGTGAAAAGTTGCAATAAGTTTATTTGTCGAGATTTTCAAGTGTTTTTCCAGCTGTTTTCTTGCCTGGAGGAAAGTTTGGATGTGGGGCGTAAATTTCGTCCCAAGACTTTTTTTTCTTTTTCGTTTTGACTGGACAAATAGTGATCAAAAACACAAGGTGAAAGTTGGGCGGGTATCTCAATCCGAAGCATTTGGGAGATTGTAAACAGCTCGGAAAAGTTTTTTTTTTGGGGAAGAAACATTTTTTGAAAGTTGCGAAAACTTCCAAAGTTTTGGAATGCCAGGAGAAATCTCAGGTGTTGGGGGGATTTGGTTGTGTGTGGGTGGGGGGAAAAAAGTGGTGATGGTGGCAGAGTAATTTTGAAGGTTTTTTTAATATTTGCATCGTGCAAGATATGGGTGTGGGAGATTTAGGAGAGAGAGAGAGAGAGAGAAAATCTCTCCTCGCCCAGCCTCTGGGCACAGTGCCAGAGTCTAAACCTTGGAATTCGTGGCTGCTGTGGTTGGAAACACTAGGTAACTCAAAGCAGACTGGAGAAGGAGGGGAGGGGTGAGGGAGAGACCTATATACATTACCATGACCTTGTGCAAGGAAGGAACGAGGGGGGAGGAAAAAAAAAGTGACTTTAAACCTGGGTGAATTTAAAACACACACACACACATTTCGAGTGGGTGTGGCGAGGTTTTCTCGTTCGATTAACATACACTTTTGCAGGAATTATCTGGAGTCGTTAAACTTGCAGAGGGTTGGCTGAGTTATTTGTGTAGGTTTTGTGTGTGTGTGTGGGGGAGTCTTTTCCTCTGTGTGTGTGTGTGTGTGTGGCGGGGGGATCTTTTCCTCTGTGTGTGTGTGTGTGTGTGGGAGGGAGTATTTTCCTCTGTGTGTGTGTGTGTGGGAGTATTTTCCTCTGTGTGTGTGTGTGTGTGTGTGTGTGTGGGGGGAGTATTTTCCTCTGTGTGTGTGTGTATGTGTGTGGGGAGTCTTTTCCTGTGTGTGTGGATAGCTTCGGGTGCAGGATCTCAGTTGTGTCTGAAACTGCAGATTAACTGAAACTAACATGCTGGATTAACTCTGGAGAGAGCGATTCTATTCTGTCTGTTTGCTTGTGTGTCTTTTTGCACAAAGTCTGCGAGCATCGCCACTTTTCATTTCGCTACACATCTCGTGTGTGTGTGTGTGTGTGTGTGTGACGAATAGACTTGACTTGACTGGAAATTCCTCCCCTCCTCTCTCCAGAGATGCTGCCTGTCCCGCTGAGTTACTCCAGCCTTTTTTTTGTTGCGTCTATCTATCTACAAGGGCAATCTGCTTGTTGATTTACATTGCAGCCCCTAGCAGATTATGGGTTAATAGATATTTTTTTTTTAAAAAGGAGGGTCTTTTTAAAAATCAAAAGTCAAAGACTCCTTTATTGTCATTAAGACCGAAAATCTCGTTCCTTGCAATCATAAAAAATAACAAAAACGCACATTTTAACATCCACCAAAGTGAGTTATTTCACCAGGCACCTCCTCACTGTGATGGGAAGTCTTAAAGGTCTTTGTCTCTTCCCTTCTTGTAACAAAAAAAGCATACTTTTGTTTTGTTAAAGGGCATCAGCGCCTTGTTTAAACTCGACATTAAAAATGAAGCAGCGCAAAGGAAAACAATAGCAAAAACAATAGACAGTTTCAGTATAGACAGCTTGCAGTAAGAGCTCTTCGATGTACAAGGGCGTGTCGCTGGGCATGTGCGCCTTGCGAGCTCCGCTTGAGAAACCGTGCCAAGAGATTGTGCAACTAACTTGGGTGGACGAGTGAGTGTGTGTGTGTGTGTGGGACACACCCCAGTCCCCGATAGTTCTGTTTCACCCTGAACCAAACGTAAAAACGGACCGCCTGTGAAACTCTTAAATAATCCGATCAGTTTTCCGATTTAAAAATGATGCATGGGCTGGCTGAGTCTGAAGAAGTCTGTTCTTGACCCGAAACGTTGCCCATTTCCTTCGCTCCAGTTCCGATCCCTCTTCTCCATAGATGCTGCCTCGCCCGCTGAGTTTCTCCTGCGTTTTTGTCTCCCATGGCTGGGGAATAATTGTGTTTCAAATTAAAAAAAAAATTTAATTAAAAAAATAAATCCAAAATGTTTTTATTAAATTGGTGACAGAATCAAGACTGCCATTTGACAGTTTACAATCAAGATTAAATTATTGTCAACTTTTATCTACAATGCACTCGGAATGTTTTGGGGGGGGGTTGTTGTCTTGAAAAGCTTAGGGAATAGCTTCCGAGTGGCAAAGCCAACTCCTGGTGTGTCACAGTTTTGGATTATTCTTCCCCCCACTCCCCTCCGCCTCCGCCCCACCCCGACCCCTCATCCTAATCTCTAGAGGATGGGCTGTGTGGAAGAGTTACTGGTAAAGTGTTGGAACATGCGAACCCCCTCACAGTGAGCGATGCAAATCGAGCTGCTGCTTTGGGTGCGGCTGTGTGCAGAGTAACCCTGTCGAGTGCGTTTTGTACTTGTTAACCTTTTCCATTCTGGCTGGGGTTGGGCTGGGCTGGGTGGAATTGCAACGAAGGCTCTTGACTGCTTGGTGGTCCGTTCCTGCTCGTTCGGTGGGGCAACCTGCCTCTCCTCGCTCCTCACCCCTCGCCCCCTCCCCAATTATTTATCGATGGCACCGGTCCGTCAGTGATTGAGGCGTGGGCTTGTCCGTATTTTAAAATGGGCATATTTCCAGTGGGTCGGTGGAATAACGCATGGCACAAGGCCAATGTAAACTCAATTCGAAACTCACTCCGATATGCTCTTCCCTCCCCACCCCAAATGTTGAAAAAAAAAAAAAATACTTCTATAACTGGCACAGTAGTGGCAGAAGGTGCTGCCGACAAGATTGCAGTATAGAAGTGTGAAAACGAACGCACACAGCTCCAGATTGAGAGACTGTTTCATCCCGGTTGTTATCAGGCAACTGAACCATCCTACCACAACCAGAGAGCGGTCCTGAACTAACATCTACCTCATTGGTGACCCTCTGGACTATCCTCGATCGGACTTTGCTGGCTTTAGAAACATAGAAATTAGGTGCAGGAGTATAGGCCATTCGGCCCTTCGAGCCTGCACCGCCATTCAATATGATCATGGCTGATCAACCAACTCAGTATCCCGTACCTGCCTTCTCTCCATACCCTCTGATCCCACAAGGGCCACATCTAACTCTCTCTTAAATATAGCCAATGAACTGTGGCCTCGACTACCCTCTGTGGCAGAGAGTTCCAGAGATTCACCACTCTCTGTGTGAAAAAAGTTCTCCTCATCTCGGTTTTAAAGGATTTCCCCCTTATCCTTAAGCTGTGACCCCTTGTCCTGGACTTCCCCAACATCGGGAACAATTCCCTTGCACTAAACGTCATTCCCTTATCGCCTGTCTGTCAACGGCTCGATTGTAATCATGTATCGCCTTTCCGCTGACGGACTGGATGGCACGCAACAAAAGCTTTTCACTGTAGCTCTGTACACGTGACCTTACACTAAAACTACAAGGTCTGTGCCCCTCGATGTAGGGTGGCAGAGAGGACAATGCATCTGGTCACTAGAGTCCTTTTGGCCGACGTGTTTGTGCAGAGATGTGAGGTGAGGCCAGTAACATACAGAAGCATAGAAGGATATGTGCAGGAGTAGGCCATTCGGCCCTTCGAGCGAGTGCCACCATTCAATATCATCACGGCTGATCATCTAAAATCAGTACCCCGTTCCTGCTTTTCCCCCATATCCCTTGATTCCTTTAGCCCTAAGAGCTAAATCTAACCCCCTCTTGTATATTCTAGAACAGTGGTTCCCAACGTGGGGCAATTTGATTTTTAAGGGGGGGAATTGAGCGCGACTGAGGAGGTCTGGGTCCAAATTTTCGATTTTTATTTTTTTGGGGATTTTCCATCAGGTAAACATATGTAGTTGAGTCTGAAGAAGGGTTTCGGCCCGAAACGTCGCCTATTTCCTTCGCTCCATAGATGCTGCTGCACCCGCTGAGTTTCTCCAGCAATTTTGTGCACCTTCGATCTTCCAGCATCTGCACAGTTCCTTCTTGAAAACATATGTAGTTTATGTTTCAGATGTTATTTTGAGTAAATAATTTTTTGGGGGTGAAAAAGGTCTTTATTGTGTAGTTATTACATAATCCAAGGTATTGGTGTTGTCAAGCTTCTTCAGCTGAAACGGAGTTCACTTTTTAAATGATAAGAATTATATATCCATATAAACCATATAACCATATAACAATTACAGCATTTACACCATATAACAATGACACCATATAACATTACAGCAATTGAGTCGTCATATCACCAAATGAGTGGGGGGGGACATCAGGATTTTAGAGGTGATTAGGTGGGGCATGGCCAAAAAAAGGATGAGAGGGAATTAGAAGGATGAGAGGGGATCTTATTGAAATATATAAGATTATTAAGGGTTTGGACAGGAAACGCGTTCCCGATTTTGGGAGAGTCTCTGCACTCCCTCTATGGCAAGAATGTCTTTCCTCAGATTAGGAGACCAAAACTGTACGCAATACTCCAGGTGTGGTCTCACCAAGACCCTGTACAACTGCAGTAGAACCTCCCTGCTCCTATACTCAAATCCTTTTGCTATGAATGCTAACATACCATTGGCTTTCTTCACTGCCTGCTGCACCTGCAGGCCTACTGGTGTACCATGACACCCAGGTCTCCGTTGCATCTCCCCTTTGCCCAATCGGCCACCATTCAGGTAACATGCGGGGGGAAGTTAAACTAATCCCTGCCTGCTCGTGCTGCACATGCCGCCATGCGCCAATCTCCAAGCCTCTTGTCTGCGAAGGAGGAACAGAAAAGGCTGATCTGTTCTTGCAAACAATCGAGATTTCAAAATTAATTGGGGATTGAGTTGCCTGAATCTGTTGTGAACTGGCTGGTGTCGAAGTCCTGTTCGACCGCATTCTAATGCGTCTGTGCCTGCGGTAACTCGTGCTGATGGGCAAGTGATCCACGAGTCAAACCGAATCTGCACAACTCCAACCACTCGTTGATGAATGTGCGCAAGGAACACGCCTTATCCCAGATGAAACGGAGAAACATCGCAAATAGGTGCAGGAGTATTCAAATCCTTTTGCTATGAATGGTACTGCTGCCGATGCCGCTGCTGCTGCTGATGCGAAGGCTGCTACTGCGGACGGCGGCACCGGGAGCCCGCGGATCCCTGGAGGGAGACCGCTTTTCGGGGCTCCTGCAACGGCGAATTCTCCCGCCCGTGTTGCGGGGTTGAAGAGCTCCTGGAGCGGGGCCTGACATCACCGCCCCGCGCGGCTTGGAATGGCCGCGGGACTCTGCGAGCGCACGCCGGGGGCTCTAACACCAAGACCCGGTGTGCGACCTCGCATCACCCGGCGTGGCTTTAATGGCCGCGGGACAATCGCCATCGCCAGCCGGGGGCTTTGACTTTGACTCTGACATCGGGGGGGGGGAGAGTGCAGTGGAGAGATAAGTTTTTTTGGCCTTCCATCACAGCTATGTGATGGATGTTTATGTAAAATGTAATTATGTTGTGTCTGGGGTCTATTTGTGTGTAATGTATGGCTGCAGAAACGGCATTTCGTTTGGACCTCCAGGGGTCCAAATGACAATTAAATTGACTCTTGACTCTTGAGTAGGCCCTTCGACCCTGATCATCCAGAATCACTACCCCTTGATTCCGTTAGCCCTAAGAGCTCTATCTAAAGGGCCTGTCCCACTGGGCAATTTTTTTCGGCGACTGCCAGCATCATTGACCGAAGTATCAAGTTACCGGATAATTCGTGTCGTGGTTACGTTTTGATGCGCGGCGTTATTTCAAGTGGCGCAACATTTCCTTTATCCCCGCTGGAGTTTGAAATGTTCAAAATCTTTTGGCGACACTGATATGACGTCGGCAGTTGCCGATAAAAAAACCGGCACCTTTTAACTTTTAAAAAACATCCAGTGAATCGGCCTCCACCGCCTTCTGTGGCAGAGCAATCCGCAGATTCGCAACTCTCTGGATGAAAAAGCTTTTCCTCATCTCAGTCCTAAATGGCCGACCCCTTATTCTTAAACTGTGTGGGATTTCCCCTGGTTCTGGACTCGCCCCAACATCGGGAACATGTGTCTTCCACCTAGCCCGTCCAATCCTTCGGTGGACAAAAGTGCTGGGGAAACTCAGCGGGTGCTGCAGCGTCTATGGAGCGAAGGAAATAGGCAACGTTTCCGGCCGAAACCCGAAAGAGTTTTATATGTTTCTATCAGAATCAATTTCAATCGTAACTCAGCATTGAACCTCACCTTCCAGCATCAGGACCCTGGGTCTGAAGAAGGGTCTCGACCCGAAACATCACCCATTCCTTCCATCCAGAGATGCTGCCCGACCCGCTGAGAAAAACGTTTTTCACACAGAGTGGTGAATCTGTGGAATTCTCTGCCACAGAAGGTAGTTGAGGCCATTGGCTATATTTAAGAGGGAGTTAGATGTGGCCCTTGTGGCTAAAGGGATCAGGGTGTATGGAGAGAAGGCAGGTACACGATACCGAGTTGGATGATCAGCCATGATCGTATTGAATGGCGGTGCAGGCTCGAAGGGCCGAATGGCCTCTACTCCTGCACCAATTTTCTATGTTTCTATGGTACTCCAGCATTTTGTGTTTTATCTTCGGTGTAAACCAGCATCTGCAGTTCCTTGTATCTTATATTCCTTATACGTCTGACGAAGGGTTTCGGCCCGAAACGTTGCCTATTTCCTTCGCTCCATAGATGCTGCTGCACCCGCGGAGTTTCTCCAGCTTTTTTGTGTAACCTTCGATTCTCCAGCATCTGCAGTTCCTTCTTAAACATCTGCAGTTCCTTGCTACGCAAGAAATATCGGTTAGTGCGTAAAAGGAGTCTCAACAAAATGTCACCTTTGGATGTCACCTGGCCTTGTAGGAACAAGTCAGTTCATTTTCTTTTTTTATATCATAGATTTTGCTTTTGATTTCTTTATAAACCCTGACATCCAGAAACGAGTCTATCAAATATTATCGCAATGCCAGGTCAAAGATTGAATTGAATCCGAATTGAATTAAATTGAATCCTTTATTTGTCATTCAGACCTTTCAGTCTGAACGAAATGTCATTTTAGATGTGCCTCTGTTGGTCCGGATAGAGTAACAATAGCATTATATATTTACATAGATACCATCAACTACAAGTCGAATGATAGGACGTTATTTTGGAAAATATTACAAAGACGTGTCCGCTGATATAAATCTTTAAATGTAAATACATTCGGCGTTGCAAACACCCTTTAAGTACCATTTTTGTTCAAGAACAAACTGCAGTTGCTGGAAAAATCGAAGGTAGACAAAATAATGCTGGAGAAACTCAGCGGGTGAGGCAGCATCTGTGGAGAGAAGGAATAGGCGACGTTTCGGGTCGAGATTTGCACATGAAGATAGACTTGGCTTGTACTCTCTAGAATTTAGAAGATTGAGGGGGGGATCTTATAGAAACGTACAAAATTCTTAATGGGTTGGACAGGCTAGATGCAGGAAGATTGTTCCCGATGTCGGGGAAGTCCAGAGCAAGGGGTCACACAGTTTAAGGATAAGAGGGAAGTCTTTTAGGACCGAGATGAGAAAATCTTTTTTTACACAGAGAAACATAGAAATTAGGTGCAGGAGTAGGCCATTCGGCCCTTCGAGCCTGCACCGCCATTCAATATGATCATGGCTGATCATCCAACTCAGTATCCCGTACCTGCCTTCTCTCCATACCCCCTGATCCCCTTAGCCACAAGGGCCACATCTAACTCCCTCTTAAATATAGCCAATGAACTGGCCTCAACTACCCTCTGTGGCAGAGAGTTCCAGAGATTCACCAACCATTCACAGAGTGGTGAATCTGTGGAATTCTCTGCCACAGAAGGTAGTTGAGGCCACAGTTCATTGGCTGTATTTAAGAGGTAGTTAGATGTGGCCCTTGTGGCTAAAGGGATCAGCGGGTATGGAGAGAAGGCAGGGATGGGATACTGAGTTGGATGATCAGCCATGATCATATTGAATGGCGGTGCAGGCTCGAAGGGCCTACTCCTGCACCTATTGTCTATGTTTCTATGCTGCCTCATTTGGCATTTGGTGTCGAGACCCGAAATGTCGCCTATTCCTTCTCTCCATATGCGCTGCCTCGCCCGCTGAGTTTCTCCAGCAATTTTTGTCTACCTTTAAGTACCATTGTTGGTGAGTTGATGAATTTCTGATTTGTGTGGTTAAATGCGTATAGACATGGCCTGGCATTAAGAGCCGTGGTCGAGTGTGCTCTTGTATCTGAGCTTTCGGTATTGGCAGCCCGCAGTCTGTCCAGTTCCAGGAAACTCTGAGAAAAGTTACTGAGTTAGATTCTGGCTTAATTCTTTGTCCGTGTGCAGAGGAATGTCAGCCTCATTCCCCGTCATCCAGAAATTAGCTTTTAAGATTGGAAACAGAAAACCTTATGCAAGAGAAGCAATACAAGATAATTAAATGCAGGCTGCCGTGAAGGGCAGAGACACGCAGGCATTGAGAGACACCAACTAACACGTGGTTTGTTTTGAGAGACGAACAGCAATGGGGACATTAGGAGCATAGAGCCATAGAAAATAGGTGCAGGAGGAGGCCATTCGGCCCTTCGAGCCTGCACCGCCATTCATTTTGATCATAGAAACATAGAAAATAGGTGCAGGAGGAGGCCATTCGGCCCTTCGAGCCTGCACCGCCATTCATTTTGATCATAGAAACATAGAAAATAGGTGCAGGAGTAGGCCATTCGGCCCTTCGAGCCTGCACCGCCATTCATTTTGATCATAGAAACATAGAAAATAGGTGCAGGAGTAGGCCATTCGGCCCTTCGAGCCTGCACCGCCATTCATTTTGATCATAGAAACATAGAAAATAGGTGCAGGAGTAGGCCATTTGGCCCTTCGAGCCAGCACCGCCATTCATTTTGATCATAGAAACATAGAAAATAGGTGCAGGAGTAGGCCATTTGGCCCTTCGAGCCTGCACTGCCATTCAATATGATCATGGCTGATCATCCAACTCAGTATCCTGTACCTGCCTTCTCTCCATACCCCCTGATCCCTTTAGCCACAAGGGCCACATCATGGCTGATCGTCCCCTATCAATAATCTATGGTGAATCTCTGGAACTCTCTGCCACAGAAGGTAGTTGAGGCCACAGTTCATTGGCTATATAGATAGAGCTCTAGGGGCTAGTGGAGTCAAGGGATATGGGGAGAAGGCAGGCACGGGTTATTGATTGGGGCCGATCAGCCATGATCACAATGAATGGCGGAGCTGGCTCGAAGGGCCGAATGGCCTCCTCCTGCACCTATTTTCTATGTTTCTATCCACTTTCTTCTGGGATGTTGCCTGACCTGCTGAGTTCTCCAGCACTTTGTGTTTTTCTGTCCCAGAGATACAATACAATAGACGATAGGTGCAGGAGTAGAGGCCATTCGGCCCTTCGAGCCAGCACCGCCATTCAATGTGATCACGGCTGATCATCCCCAATCAGTACCCCGTTCCTGCCTTCTCCCCATATCCCCTGACTCCGCTATCTTTAAGAGCCCTATCTAGCTTTCTCTTGAAAGCATCCAAAGAACCTACCTCCACCACCCTCTTGTGAGGCAGAGAATTCCACAGACTCACCACTCTCTGTGAGGAAAAAGTGTTTCCTTGTCTCCGTTCTAAATGGCTTATTCCTTATTCTTAAACTGTGTGTGGACCCTGGTTCTGGACTCCCCCAACATCGGGAACATGTTTCCTGCCTCTAGCGTGTCCAAGCCCTTAACAATCTTATACGTTTCAATGAGATCACCTCTCATCCTTCTAAACTCCAGAGTGTACAAGCCCAGCCGCTCCATTCTCTCAGCATATGACAGTCCCGCCCGCCATCCCGGGAATTAACCTGGTGAACCTACGCTGCACTCCCGCAATAGCAAGAATGTCCTTCCTCAAATTAGGTTTGATATAATAATTAATAATAATAATTTTATTTATAGAGCACTTTAAAAACAAACATAGCTGCAACAAAGTGCTGTACATCACTAATCATTAACAAAAAAGTTAATACACACCAAAATTAACAATCAAAAGAAATAGTAGGAAAAGACATGTGAAATAAAGAAACATCAAAAACACCACAAACAGAAGCAAAGCCTCAGGCATGGTCAAAAGCCAGGGAGTACAAATGTGTTTTAACACTGGATTTGAAGATGGACAGTGAGGGGGCCTGTCTGATGTGCAACGGCAGGGTGTTCCAGAGTGCCGGAGCAGCAACAGAGAAGGCTCTATCCCCTCTGAGCCTCCGACTAGACCTCGGTACCTCCAGGAGCAGCTGACCAGCTGACCTGAGGGACCGGGCAGGAGTGTATGGGTGGAGCAGCTCAGAGAGGTAAGGTTAAGTGGGCGTTGTGAATTGGCCCCAAATGCACAGCTGAGTGGTAAAATGTCGGAGGAGTAAGATGGAATAAGCGTGAAAATGGGCACTTGATGGACTACGTTGATTTGGTGGAACGGAGATCCTGTTACATAGAAACATAGAAATTAGGTGCAGGAGTAGGCCATTCGGCCCTTCGAGCCTGCACCGCCATTCAATATGATCATGGCTGATCATCCAACTCAGTATCCCGTACCTGCCTTCTCCCCATACCCTCTGATCCCCTTGGCCACAAGGGCCACACCTAACTCCCTCTTAAATACAGCCAATGAACTGTGGCCTCGACTACCCTCTGTGGCAGAGAGTTCCAGAGATTCACCACTCTCTGTGTGAAAAAAGTTCTCCTCATCTCGGTTTTAAAGGATTTCCCCCTTATCCTTAAGCTGTGACCCCTTGTCCTGGACTTCCCCAACATCGGGAACAATCTTCCTGCATCTAGCCTGTCCAACCCCTTAAGAATTTTGTAAGTTTCTATAAGATCCCCTCTCAATCTCCTAAATTTTAGAGAGTATAAACCAAGTTACCATCCAGTTACCATGCTCTATCTCCTCTCAGACTATATGACGGGAAGTAAACATTGACAGGCACACGACTATTGAAAGAAACAGCTACTTGGAGACACGGGGGAGGGAATGAGATCGCAAAACGGAACGATCCACAAATGAAGTACAATGACTAAAATAGACCCAATCTCTGTAGCACGGATACTAGGAATACAAATATCCTTTAAAAAAATTGAGATTAGACACAAAATTCTAATTTTTCTGGAGTCTTCTTGCTAATGGCGTGCACAGCCTAATATAGGTCATGTATGGACCTGTTTGTTAAGGCCCTGTCCCACTCGGGTGTCATTTGCGAGTCACGTAGATAGCGCGCAAAGACGTTGTACATCCCAAAATCCTGGGGCGCCGGGCGTCACTGCCCACGTCGCCGTGAGTGCGTCACGTCGTGACGGTTAAATGATATCGCGTAAATTACACGCAAATGACACCCAAGTGGGACAGGCCCTTGAGTTTGTGCATGTCGGTTTGATTGCGTTCGTCGAAACGGGGTGGACCGCGTGAAGGTTGCAATCTTCCACCCCCAATACTGGAGTAACACAGCGGGTGAGGCAGCATCTATGGAGAGAAGGAATTGGCGACGTTTCGGGTCGAGACCCTTCAGACTGTGTGACCCCTGGTTCTGGACTCCCCCCAACATCGGGAAAAGTTTTCCCGCATCTAGCCTGTCTAATCCATGAGGAATTTTGTATCTTCCTGTAAGATCCATTAACATTTCTGACATGATAGAGCTGGATAGGGCTCTTAAAAATAGCGGAGTCAGGGGATATATAGGGAGAAGGCAGGAACGGGGTACTGATTGGGGATGATCAGCCACGATCACATTGAATGGCGGTGCTGGCTCGAAGGGCTGAATGGCCTCTACTCCTGCACCTATTGTCAATGACATAATTTAAATAAAGATTCACAGCATACCTTTCCTTTCTCAAAATAAGAAGCAAACCTTTAGTCACGAATAAATTGGGATCCGTTCAGTCGGATGTTCGACGGGAGGACATCTTGATTACCAGGTAGACAGAAGTGCTGGAGAAACTCAGCGGGTGCAGCAGCATCTATGGAGCGAAGGAAATAGGCAACGTTTTGGGCCGAAACCCTTCTTCAGATCATATAAGTGTGCAAATGTTTTTGTTTGAACGAGAAAGCATTTTCCTGCTTCAATATAGAAACATAGAAATTAGGTGCAGGAGTAGGCCATTCGGCCCTTCGAGCCTGCACCGCCATTCAATATGATCATGGCTGATCATCCAACTCAGTATCCCGTACCTGCCTTCTCTCCATACCCCCTGATCCCCTTAGCCACAAGGGCCACATCTAACTCCCTCTTAAATATAGCCAATGAACTGTGGCCTCGACTACCCTCTGTGGCAGAGAGTTCCAGAGATTCACCACTCTCTGTGTGAAAAAAGTTCTTCTCATCTCGGTTTTAAAGGATTTCCCCCTTATCCTTAAGCTGTGACCCCTTGTCCTGGACTTCCCCAACATCGGGAACAATCTTCCTGCATCTAGCCTGTCCAACCCCTTAAGATGGAGTGAAGCCACTGTGTTTTTGGGAAATTTGAAGCCAAATTGTTGTTGAAAGGAATGCTGGAGATCATATTGGACTGATTAATAAGAGGGGCCTTGTGTTCTTGGTATCCATGGCAACACTCATTCTTTAACCAACGTCCACCAAAACCAGATTTAGTGATTATTTATCTTACTGGAATCGTTCAGTGAATTTGATTGAGTGTCAGTTTTTGATTATGCTTTTCTAAAGTGCCTTGGGGACCATTTCTGAAGATAAGGTTGCAGTTTGCCGTAACTGCGATTGCCACGCTGCTGCCAAAAATAGCTGTGGCGTTAATCGATAATACAAACAAGTTATCAGACGCTGGTACACTTTTAGGTATCTCTTGTGTTTCTGATGAGGTGCTAGATGGATTCAATGGCTTTTCTGACAAGCAAATTAGCGTTAACCATATAACAATTACAGCATGGAAACAGGCCATCTCGGCCCTACAAGTCCATGCCGAACAACTTTTTCCCCCTTAGTCCCACCTGCCTGCACTCATACCATAACCCTCCACTCCCTTCTCATCCATATGCCTATCCAATTTATTTTTAAATGATACCAATGAACCTGCCTCCACCACTTCCACTGGAAGTTCATTCCACACCGCTACCACTCTCTGAGTAATAATAATAATAATAATTTTATTTATAGAGCACTTTAAAAACAAACATAGCTGCAACAAAGTGCTGTACATCACTAATCATTGACAAAAAAGTTAACACACACCAAAAATAACAATCAAAAGAAATAGTAGGAAAAGACATGTAAAATAAAGAAACATCAAAAACACCACAAACAGAAGCAAAGCCTCAGGCACGGTCAAAAGCCAGGGAGTACAAATGCGTTTTAACACTGGATTTGAAGATGGACAGTGAGGGGGCCTGTCTGATGTGCAACGGCAGGGTGTTCCAGAGTGCCGGAGCAGCAACAGAGAAGGCTCTATCCCCTCTGAGCCTCCGACTAGACCTCGGAGTAAAGAAGTTCCGCCTCATATTACCCCTAAACTTCTGTCTCTTAATTCTGAAGTCGTGTCCTCTTGTTTGAATCTTCCCTATTCTCAAAGGGAAAAGCTTGTCCACGTCAACTCTGTCTATCCCTCTCATCATTTTAAAGACCTCTATCAAGTCCCCCCCTTAACCTTCTGCGCTCCAGAGAATAAAGACCTAACTTATTCAACCTATCTCTGGACAAGAGGACATGACTTCAGAATTAAGGGACAGAAGTTTAGGGGTGACATGAGGGGGAACTTCTTTACTCAGAGAGTGGTAGCGGTGTGGAATGAGCTTCCAGTGGAAGTGGTGGAGGCAGGTTCGTTGGTATCATTTAAAAATAAATTGGATAGGCATATGGATGAGAAGGGAATGGAGGGTTATGGTATGAGTGCAGGCAGGTGGGACTAAGGGAAAAAAGTGCGCTCCAGAGAATAAAGACCTAACTTATTCAACCTATCTCTGTAACTTAGTTGTTGAAACCCAGGCAACATTCTAGTAGATCTCCTCTGTACTCTCTCCATTTTGTTGACATCCTTAAAGAGTTGAAAGCGTTGAAAGAGAAGATTGTTTAACAAAGTGGTTCGGTGATCTGACGATACACTTTGGGCGGGGTGGAGAGGTGGGAGTAAGTTGAAGAAAACAAACAGAGCCTTGGAATCCACAGTCGAGCATTTCAGATTTTGTCAGGAATGTAGCGATCAACCAGATTCTCAGAGGAATTGTTCATTTAAAAAAAACAAAACATTATTTTGTTTTATTTTAAAGTAGGACGTTGCTTGAGAATATTTTCGACTTGTGGGAAACAATGTATAAATATTTACTATCGGTCCCTGGCGGAGAGATATGTCAAACTTCAGTGGGAATTGGCAGCGATGTGATATACAAAATCAGTCCAGTTGGCGGGGGGAAGGAGGCCATTCAGTCCATCGATTTAAAAACTAGCCCCCAGAGGAACGACCCTATCACCACCAATACACACTTCTTTCCCGATTCTCCCTGAAAATCGTCCCAAAGTCCAGCACAAGGGGTCACACAGTTTAAGGATAAGGGGGAAGTCTTTTAGGACCGAGATGAGGAAAACTTTTTTCACACAGAGTGATGAGTCTGTGGAATTCTCTGCCACAGAAGGTAGTTGAGGCCACAGTTCATTGGCTATATTTAAGGGGGAGTTAGATGTGGCCCATGTGGATAAAGGGATCAGGGGTATGGAGAGGAGACGGGTACAGGATACCGAGTTGGATGATCAGCCATGATCATATTGATATCTGGGATCACAAATTGGATCGAATTCCCTCGTCTGCTCCTAATTGGTTTGGGTTTGGTGTAGGTCTTGTAGTCCATGTCAAGCTGACCATTTAACATTAACAGGTCAAACGGTGAGCTTCACGTGTGTCTTGGAGAGGGTTCCACCCCAGAGAATTTAGTCTCACCAAGACCCTGTACAACTGCAGTAGAACCTCCCTGCTCCTATACTCAAATCCTTTTGCTATGAAAGCTAACATACCATTAGCTTTCTTCACTGCCTGCTGCACCTGCATGCCTACTTTCAATGACTGGTGTACCATGACACCCAGGTCTCGCTGCATCTCCCCTTTTCCTAGTCGGCCACCATTTAGATAATAGTCTGCTTTCCTGTTTTTGCCGAATTGCTGTACACGTCTGTCTTTGTAGCTGGGATCACAAATTGGATCGAATTCCCTCGTCTGCTCCTAATTGGTTTGGGTTTGGTGTAGGTCTTGTAGTCTATGTCAAGCTGACCATTTAACATTAGCAGGTCAAACGGTGAGCTTCACGTCTGTTTTGGAGAGAGGTTCCACCCCAGAGAATTTAGAAGTTTGGTGACACTCGCTTCTCTCTCATAGGTTAGGGAGGGGGGGGCGGGCAGGGACTGCAACTCCAGAAACCTATCTATCTATACGCAAACCAAGAGTCAGGCATTTACAGGCGAGGAGCAGGAAGAGAGGTAGATTGGAAAATATCCACGAGGGCAGATAGAGCCTAACAGCTGGGGGTTGGGCTGTGGTAATATTACTGGACAGGTTAAGAAAAATGTCAGGTGCGCTTTGCTCACCTGAATCGGATGTGTAGGAAGGAACTGCAGATAACCGAAGATAGACACAGAATGCTGGAGTAATTCAGCGGGACAGGCAGCATCTCTGGAGAGCAGGAATGGGTGACATAGACAATAGGTGCAGGAGTAGAGGCCATTCGGCCCTTCGAGCCTGCACCGCCATTCAATATGATCATGGCTGATCGTCCAACTCGGTATCCCATCCCTGCCATCTCTCCATACCCCCTGATCCCCTTAGCCACAAGGGCCACATCTAACTCCCTCTTAAATATAGCCAATGAACTGTGGCCTCGACTACCTTCTGTGGCAGAGAGTTCCACCGATTCACCACTCTGTGTGAAAAATGTTCTCCTCATCTCGGTCCTAAAAGACTTCCTTCCCCCTTATCCTTAAACTGTGTGTGTGACCCCTTGTTCTGGACTTCCCCAACATCGGGAACAATCTTCCTGCATCTAGCCTGTCCAACCCCTTAAGAATTTTGTAAGTTTCTATAAGATCCCCCCCTCAATCTTCTAAATTCTAGCGAGTACAAGCCGAGTCTATCCAGTCCTTCTTCACATGAAAGTCCTGACATCCCAGGACTGAAGAAGGGTCTCTACCTGAAACGTGATGATAAATGTCCACGAGTTAAAAAACAAAACAAAAAACAGCCCCAAGTACCTACAGCTGGCATCTCCGAGTTTGAATCTAGAGGAGAATTCGGGAAAGTGGGACTGGCCCTTTGCTCCAGCATTTTGTGTCTATCTTCAGTGTTCAAAAGGATGACGGGCTTAATATTTTAGTTTCAATAATTCAAAAACTGTGCATGGGGTACGAACATATTATTACTATGCTGAAACGAGAATATATATACATATAACCATATAACAATTACAGCACGGAAACAGGCCATCTCGCCCCTTCTAGTCCGTGCCGAACACATAATCTCCCCTAGTCCCATATACCTGCGCTCAGACCATAACCCTCCATTCCCTTCCCATCCATATAACTATCCAATTTATTTTTAAATGATAAAAACGAACCTGCCTCCACCACCTTCACTGGAAGCTCATTCCACACAGCCACCACTCTCTGAGTAAAGAAGTTACCCCTAAACTTCAGTCCCTTAATTCTCAAATCATGTCCCCTTGTTTGAATCATCCCTACTCTCAGTGGGAAAAGCTTTTCCACGTCAACTCTGTCTATCCCTCTCATCATTTTAAAAACCTCTATCAAGTCCCCCCTTAACCTTCTGCGCTCCAAAGAAAAAAGCCCTAACTTGTTCAACCTTCCTCTGTAACTTAGTTGCTGAAACCCAGGCGACATTCTAGTAAATATATGTTTTTTTCTCTAAATGACTGCCGCCTGTATATCAAGGCGTACTGAAGGAGTATTGCACCATCAGTTTTGGATGAAACATTAATATTCTGCTGGATCTGGTAACGTTATAGCTCCCACAACACTTCTGGAAGAACAGCAGGGGCGTTGGAATGATATTCTGGCCAAGATTCCTCGCTCAACAAAAACTCCCCCATCAAACGCAAAAGAACTGGCCATTCATTTTATGACTGTTTTGTGATCTTCATAAAATGGCTGCGATGATTTACATGCGTATGTACCAATGGCTTTTTTTTTCCCGAAAGGAACTCGTAAAACAAGTTCCTGAGACTAAATAAGGTGCGGGATCACTGCAGTGTTTAGTTGTGCAATATCTCATGGTGAGCAGAAACCTGGCATGATAATTCATGCAAACTCGCTAGTAATTAAATCATTTGTATCGTGCTGAATCCTGTGGAATAGTTTTGGGGACTGGCAGAGTTGTGCACGCCGCCAATACGTTTAACATTCCTGTGTGTTTACAGCATAGAAATAGGCCATTCAGCCCGACAGTCCTGTGCTAGCATTCGCATTCCGTTCACAAACACACATTTCAATTCAGAAGGGAAAAAATGAAACAAATGCTGGAGTAGCTCAGTCGATCAGGCAGCATCTCTGCAGGGAGTGGATAGATGACATTTTGTGTCTTTTTCCGACTCATTGTACTACGGGTGAGAAAGATGGATAAGAGGTGAGGACGGGACAAAGCCTGACATGTGGGGTTACATAGAAACATAGACAATAGGTGCAGGAGTAGGCCATTCGGCCCTTCTAGCCTACACCGCCATTCAATGTGATCATGGCTGATCATCCAACTCAGTATAGAAACATAGAAATTAGGTGCAGGAGTAGAGGCCATTCGGCCCTTCGAGCCTACACCGCCATTCAATGTGATCATGGCTGATCATCCAACTCAGTATAGAAACATAGAAATTAGGTGCAGGAGTAGGCCATTCGGCCCTTCGAGCCTGCACCGCCATTCAATATGATCATGGCTGATCATCCAACTCGGTATCCCATCCCTGCTTTCTCTCCATACCCCCTGATCCCTTTAGCCACAAGGGCCACATCTAACTCCTATAGCCAATGAACTGTGGCCTCAACTACCTTCTGTGGCAGAGAGTTCCAGAGATTCACCACTCTCTGTGTGAAAAAAGTTCTCCTCATCTCGGTTTTAAAGGATTTCCCCCTTATCCTTAAGCTGTGACCCCTTATCCTGGACTTCCCCAACATCGGGAACAATCTTCCTGCATCTTCAGTAAATATTGTAAATTGTCCCCAGCGTGTAGGATAGTGTTAGTGTACGGGGGGCACCCACTAGGGACAATGTTTACAAATATTCCAAGCCAATGGCAGTGCAGGCTCGAAGGGCCGAGTGGCCTACTCCTGCACCTATTTCCTGTTTCTAGTTGGCCTACAAACCTACACGTCTTTGTGGAGTGTGGGAGGTAACCGAAGACCGAGCAGAAAACACACGCAGGTCGCGGGGAGAACGTGCAAACTCCGTACAGACAGCACCCGTTGTCAGGATCGAACCCAGTTCTCCGGCGCTGTCAGGCAGTAGTTCTATCACCATTTAAACCGCCAATTTAAAGATGAGGTCTTAAACACTTAGCGGTCTTAAAAGAAAGAACGTTTGCTGCTGGCCCAGATGGCGTGTCACTCGATATGATTTGCAAAAATGGATAACAACACGTTAAGTAGAAGATAGACGCAAAGAGCTGGAGTAACTCAGCGGGACGGGCAGCATCTCTGGAGAGAAGGGATGGGTGACGTTTCGGGTCGAGAATTACAACCCAGTAGGAATGGACTGGCCTCAACCGTAGATACAATAAGCTGGAGTAACTCAGCCGGACAGGCAGCATCTCTGGAGAGCTTCTTCAGACTGACGAAGGGCCTCGACCCGAAACCTCACCCCTTCCCAGGCATGGAAGTCGCAGTCAAAACACTATCTCGTGGCGGCCACGTGTGCGCGCTCGCACGCGCCAAGCTTCGGCCGCGGGCCCTGTGGACGGTAATATCGGGAGCTGACCTGGTTGGTGACCGACTCCGAACTCCAGCAATTTCGTCCCCCCCGAATCGTGGGGCTAGAATCGGTCTTTCATTGGCTGGCGGGGGCTTCAACATCGGGAGCCTCGATGCAGCAGTTTGATTTTAGGCCGCGCCTGGCGATGAAAGGCCCCTCAAACTGGCCAATTCAGCCCTTGGAATGTGGCTGATAAAGTCCGGATTACAAAACATGGGGGGGGGGGGGGGGAATCATCCCCCATCTCTCAAAGCAGGGGGGGACTTGTCCCCCTCAGGATTTCGGCCCCTGCCCATTCCCTCTCTCCAGAGATGCTGCCTGTCCCGCTGAGTTACTCCAGCGTTTGGTGCCTGCAGTTTAAACCAGCATCTGCAGTTCCCTCCCACACACACACACACACACACACACACACACACACACACACACACACACACACACGCTAGAATGTAGTCTCTCTTGGCCAAATTCCACTTAGCGTCAAGAATAGCCGACGCAAGGGTGCAGCAGCTGGCAAATCCATCCAAACATTCGGATCATGTGGACGGGCTGTTCAAAGTGGGCGTGTTCGACAGCGAGTCACTTCAAACCGTGCTTGCCTGCAAATCACACGCAGACGCACACAAACAACACGCACCCAGGCACTTCATCCTGGGACCTCCCTCGAAATACCGACACACTGAGACAAAAAGAAATCTTGACGTGTGAAAAGCAAAATCTGTAACATAGAAACATAGAAATTAGGTGCAGGAGTAGAGGCCATACGGCCCTTCGAGCCTGCACCGCCATTCAATATGATCATGGCTGATCATCCAACTCAGTATCCCGTACCTGCCTTCTCTCCATACCCCCTGATCCCCTTAGCCACAAGGGCCACATCTAACTCCCTCTTAAATATAGCCAATGAACTGTGGCCTCGACTACCCTCAGTGGCAGAGAGTTCCAGAGATTCACCACTCTCTGTGTGAAAAAAGTTCTTCTCATCTCGGTTTTAAAGGATTGCCCCCTTATCCTTAAGCTGTGTGGCCCCTTGTCCTGGACTTCCCCAACATCGGGAACAATCTTCCTGCATCTAGCCTGTCCAACCCCTTAAGAATTTTGTAAGTTTCTATAAGATCCCCTCTCAATCTCCTAAATTCTAGAGAGTATAAACCAAGTCTATCCAGTCTTTCTTCATAAGACAGTCCTGACATCCCAGGAATCAGTCTGGTGAACCTTCTCTGCACTCCCTCTATGGCAATAATGTCCTTCCTCAGATTTGGACAGATAATGGACCTAAAATAAAAAAAATTAAGGTTGTGGTAATCTACGAAATCCTACGACCTTCCAAGACTATGTTCACGAACTCCTACGAGTATGTCTGCAAATTCCACTATTTCGATGCCCTCCTTACGAGTAAAAAGTTGCAATTTCTTTCATCTCGACCAACTTGGACATTTTTTTTATCCGGCTGGAAAAAACGTCCCGGCTTACCTGATGCCACGAGTACCCGCGGCTGGCATAACGTGCCGCTACGATCTATCTATGAACTCCTATGGACTCGTTAGAATTTAGAAGATGGGATGTCCCGGCTAATACGGGACAGTCAGCAACCCTGGAGTATTGCGTACAGTTTGGTCTCCTAATCTGAGGAAAGACATTCTTGCCATAGAGGGAGTACAGAGAAGGTTCACCAGACTGATTCCTGGGATGCCAGGACTTTCATCTGATAGACTCAGACTGGATAGACTCGATTGAGGGGGGATCTTATAGAAACGTACAACATTCTTAAGGGGTTGGACAGGCTAGATGCAGGAAGATTGTTCCTGATGTTGTGGAAGTCCAGAACAAGGGGTCACACAGTTTAAGGATAAGGGGGAAATATTTTAGGACCGAGATGAGAAATTCATTTTTCACACAGAGAGTGGTGAATCTGTGGAATTCTCTGCCACAGAAGGTAGTTGAGGCCACCGTTCATTGGCTATATTCAAGAGGGAGTTAGATGTGGCCCTTGTGGCTAAAGGGATCAGGGGGGTACGGAGAGAAGGCAGGTACGGGATACTGAGTTGGATGATCAGCCATGATCATATTGAATGGTGGCGCTGGCTCGAAGGGCCGAATGGCCTACTCCTGCACCTAATTTCTATGTTTTTCTATGTTTTTGTGGCTAAAGGGATCAGGGGGTACGGAGAGAAGGCAGGTACAGGATACTGAGTTGGATGATCAGCCATGATCATATTGAATGGCGGCGCTGGCTCGAAGGGCCGAATGGCCTCTACTCCTGCACCTATTGTCTATGTTTCCACTCTGCGAGTCTGAATCGAGGGGAAAATTCGTGAATATATCTCGTGAAAGTGGGACAGGCCATTCATTAAGTGTCGGCAATGTCCCATTCAACTAATGACATGCCCCAGAGGATTCTTAATAAATAGCACAGCCATTTTCTGCAGATTGCATTAAATAATTTACATACCGACTGAGACGCTTGCATTCACCCTGGCTGCAGAAGCCCAGAATAGAAAGATCATGCGTTTGGATAGTTAAAAGTTAAATATAGATTGAAGGACCACCTTGCTAATGAAAGGGGGGGGGGGGGGAACGACAAAAACTCATTCAGAGTTTTATTCCTGATTACTGCCTGCAGCATTTGAACATGTGTAGAATGAGTGCAGAATGAAAATCTATTCACCTCTGCTGTTTACCCCTTTTTCCCACAGAGGGTGGTGGGTGTATGGAACGAGCTGCCAGAGGAGGTAGTTGAGGCTGGGACTGCAGCGACATTTAAAAAGACATTTGGACAGTTAGATGGGTAGGAGCGGTTTTTAGGGCAGCGTTTCTCAACCTTTTTACCCTCGAAATCATTTTCACGTCTCGTGGGGAACCCCCGAGTTGGGGGTTGGCGGGCCAGCCGCCATTTTGAGATCGCCATTTTGACTCGCGTCACAAATGGCGATCTCTGGCGTCACAATTGAAAATGGCCACCGCGTCACAATTGAAAATGGCCGCCGCCGCCTCCCCCGCGCCCGGCACAGTTGGGGGTTTCCGGGGCCCGCCGCCATTTTGAGATCGTCAGCTGCGCCTGCGCAGTTTGCCCTCCGCCATTTTGGCTCTAGTTTATCACTATTTCTCTCGGGACCCCTAGCGACCTCTCGCGGGAACCTCGCGTTCCGGGGTACCCCAGTTGAGAAACGCTGGTTTAGAAGGACGTGGGCCAAACGCAGGCAGGTGGGACTAATGTAGGGGGGCCCCTTGGTCAGCATGGCCAAGCTGGGCTGAAGGTCGACACAAAAATCTAGGTGATGTTTCGGGTAGAACCAGAAAGAAGGGTCTTGTCAGACTCTGAAGAAGGGTCTCGACCCGAAACGTCACCCATTCCTTCTCTCCAGAGATGCTATACCTGTGCTGCAGAGTTACTCCAGCATTTTGTCTCTATCTTTGAGTTAAGAGGACATGGGTAGGTGAAGTTTTTCGCATAGGGACTCTTCCTCAGCTGTGTGTGTGCGGTGATGGTGGGGGAGAGAATACTGCTTTAGCCCATTCATTTGTAAATTTACTGAGTGAGAAGATGTCTTACTTGAGACCATTCACCGGAAGGTGTTTGGGATTGTCCCAGTCACTGTTATCTGCAGATTCCCTGTTTTTGCTGGAATGGGATACAACAGACAATAGGTGCAGGAGTAGAGGCCGTTCGGCCCTTCGAGCCAGCACCGCCATTCAATGTGATCATGGCTGATCATCCCCAATCAGTACTCCGTTCCTGCCTTCTCCCCATATCCCTTGACTCTGCTATCTTTAAGAGCCCTATCTAGCTCCCTCCGGAGAACCCGCCTCCACCGCCCTCTGAGGCAGAGAATTCCACAGACTCGCAACTCTCTGACGACAAAGTGTTTCCTCGTCTCCGTTCTAAATGGCTTACTCCTTATTCCTAAACTGTGTGTGTGCGTGTGGCCCCTGGTTCTGGACTCCCCCAACATCGGGAACATGTTTTTAAGAAGGAACTACAGATGCTGGAGAATCGAAGGTACACAAAAAAAGCTGGAGAAACTCGGCGGGTGCAGCAGCATCTATGGAGCGAAGGAAAAAAATTTTCCTTCGGGAACATGTTTCCTGCCTCTAGCGTGTCCAAACCCTTAACAATCTTGCATGTTTCAATGAGATCTCCTCTCATCCTTCTAAACTCCAGAGTGTACAAGCCCAGACTCTCCATTCTCTCAGCATATGACAGTCCCGCCATCCCGGGAATCAACCTGGTGAACCTACGCTGGGCTCCCTCAATAGCAAGAATGTCCTTCCTCAAATTAGAGGACCAAAACTGCACACAATACTCCAGGTGGCTACGTGGCTTGAATGGTGAGCTTTCACTTTCTGTGGTTATGTCGTGTCTATTGGCATTTATTAAAAGAACAATCTCTTCAATTTCAGAAGTAGAAAGACTGCTTTTACAGGTCTCATGAGTTGCCTTGATGGCCCCTCTCCTTCTGCTGCTCCCCTAGTGGACAAAGTGCTCTGTGCAGTTGCTTCCTTAATGACGAGATGCTCTCCGCTTGGCGAAAGATGTTCGCGAAGAGTTCGGCAGTTCATTTAGTTGAATTTAATTTGTTTCATTCCGGCCTATACTTTTCTTTCTAAACAGGATATGTATCCCCCAAATTCAACATTCGGCACAGTGTTCTGTCCCTTTTCCCCCTCAAATCGCTGAAGCAAAGCAAGAATTACATTGTCCTATCTGGGACACATGACAATAATCTCTCTTGAATCTTGATCGCAAGCCAGCAGTCAATCCCCAGTACCTTTATCCAATAGACAATAGGTGCAGGAGTAGGCCGTATGGCCCTTCGAGCCAGCACCGCCATTCAATGTGATCATGGCTGATCATCCACAATCAGCACCCCGTTCCTGCCTTCTCCCCATATCAAGCCTTGGTTCCTGTTCAATGATCTCATAATCATACTTTATTAGCCAAGTATGTTTTGCAACATACGAGGAATTTCATTTGCCGTACACTCATACTAATAAAAGGCAACAGAACACACAAAATACATTTTAACATAAACATCCACCACAGTGACTCCTCCACATTCCTCACTGTGATGGAAGGCGCAGAAAAGTTCGATCTCTTCCCTTCTTTGTTCTCCCGCAGTCGGGGGCCTCGAGCCTTCTGTTGTCGGGGCGATCTTGGCTCCCGACCTGTGTCGGGGGTGGGAGATTACAACCTTCACGTGGTCCGCTCTGTTTCGACGAATGCAATCGACCTGGCCTCTACTATCAAATAAGATCAAATAGAACAAGTTGAATCAAATAGAATCCCAGCCAGGGATTCATTAGCTAGCAAACAGGAGTGTAAGGACACCATCCCCTTCTTGTTTTAAGGGCCTGTCCCACTTACGTGTCCTTGGCACGCAAATTACACGACTTCGTGGTCGCGTTGAGCCGAGAAGGTCGGGCGCGATTACATGCGTACGCACAGCCGTCTGGAGACTCTTGTTCATCCTGAAAAGATGGGTCTTGACCCGAAACGTCACCCATTGCTTCTCTCCAGAGATGCTGCCAGTCCCGCTGAGTTACTCCTGCATTTTGTGTCTATCTTCTCTTTTCTCTGGGAGTAGAAGTGGGGGCGGATCCGGACCGCAATGGCCGTGAGCCCCAGGCCGAGTTCGGCGATCGTGTGCCTGCTTCTGCTGCTGTTGGAGGCGAGACGTTGCGTCGTGTCGCGCCAGGGTCTTGGGCCTGTCCCACTTTGGCCGTCAGTTCCGCGACGGACCGTTGGCGCGCGAAGATTTTGTTCACTGCAGGAATTTCAGCGCCCCGCGCGATGTCGGGACCAGCCCCGCACAACTCCATAACCCTCTGCGCTTCTAACTGGGACCGGCCATACGGTGCCCGTACGCCTCAAGCGACCACGAGCTCGCGTAATTTGCGAGCGAAGGACGCGCAAGTGGGACAGGCCCTTTAGAATCTGAGGCCAGTATGCGGGTCTGTTTAAGAGCCTTTGTGGGAAAACAAAACAGCATTTGGCTGTTGCTGCTTTGAGTGTGTTGGCAGAGTCTCCTTGGTGCTGAGGCACAGAAAAGGGATAGCCTCCTAAGATGTAAACTATCTGAATTGTTGCTTACAAATATTTCCATTGAGCATATTTTCTGTGCTTATTTTACTGCATATTTTCATGTCAGTCACTGACAGATTTTGCAGTTCAATAAAGATGTGTTTGCACGCAACAAAAGCTCTTCGCTACACGTGACAATAAACTAAACTGAACTCTGTTTACCTGCGCAGATGTTGTCTCTTGCCAGGATTGTGTGGATATTAGGTACACAAAATTGCTGGAGAAACTCAGCGGGTGCAGCAGCATCTATGGAGCGAAGGAAATAGGCGACGTTTCGGGCCGAACCCCTTCTTCAGACTGATGGGGGTGGGGAGGGGGGGGGAGAAGGAAGGAAAAAGGGGAGGAGGAGGAGCCCGAGGGTGGGGGGGGGGGGGGGGGGGGGGGGATGGGAGGAGACGGCTCGAGGGTTAAGGAAGGGGAGGAGACAGCAAGGGCTAGCAAAATTGGGAGAATTCAACGTTAATGCCATCAGGACGCAAACTTCCCAAGCGGAATATGAGGTGCTGTTCCTCCAGTTTCCGGTGTTGCTCACTCTGGCAATGGAGGAGACCCAGGACAGAGAGGTCGGATTGGGAATGGGAGGGGGTTGAAGTGCTGAGCCACCGGGAGGTCAGGTTGGTTATTGCGGACTGAGGATATTAGTCTCCCTGCCATAGCCTACACAAGTGGCCAATATTTGCATGGGACTGATTTGAGTTTTTTTTGTCCTGCTTTGGACAGTTTGTTTTAGCTTAGTTCAGAGATACAGTGCCGAAACAGGCCACTCAGCCCACAAGTCCACACCGACCAGCGATCCCGCACATTAACACACGCTAGGGACAATTTACACTTGTGCCAAGTCAATGAACCTACAAACCTGCACGTCTTTGGAGAGTGGGAGGAAACCGGAGATCTCGGAGAAAACCCACGCAGGTCACGGGGAGGTGGACAAAAACGCTGGAGAAACTCAGCGGGTGCAGCAGCGTCTATGGAGCGAAGGAAATCGGCAACGTTTCGGTCAGGTCACGTAGAGGCGGCACCCGCATTCGGGATTGAACCCGCGTCTCTGGCGCTGCATGTACTGTAAGGCAGCAACTCTACTGCTGCGCCGCCCTGTCTTTCATCATCCAAAGCTTTCATGTTGAAGAGAAGAGCAAAGTGCTGCTCCCATCAAAATATCTCCATCAAAATGAGCATATCCATTTGTGTAACTGTGGTGATGATGTAACTCGGAGTCCAAGTGCCTGACAGAAATTAACTCGAAAAAGAATCAGGAGTCCTTGCCCACCTGGAAGCACGTGTCAAAAAAGGACGTATTTCAGAATGTCACTCGCTGTCAAAGGCTATCCCAAACGCCTTACAGTTACCCCCTCCCCGGGCACTTTCCCTTGCAACCGCACGAGATGCTACACTTGTCGCTTTGCCTCCCCCCCTCGACTCCATTCAAGGACCAAAGCAGTCGTTCCAGGTGCGGCAGAGGTTCACCTGCACCTCCTCCAACCTCGTCTATTGCATCCGCTGCTCTAGATGTCAGCTGATCTACATCGGTGAGACCAAGCGGAGGCTGGGCGATCGTTTCGCCGAACACCTCCGCTCGGTCCGCATTGACCAACCTGACCTCCCGGTGGCTCAGCACTTCAACTCCCCCTCCCATTCCGTATCCGACCTTTCGGTCCTGGGTCTCCTCCATGGCCAGAGCGAGCAACACCGGAAATTGGAGGAACAGCACCTCATATTCCGCTTGGGGAGTCTGCATCCTGGGGGCACGAACATTGAATTCTCCCAATTTTGTCAGCCCCTGTTGTCTACTCCCCTTCCTATCTCTCCCTCGGCCCTCGGGCTCCTCCTCCTCCTTTTTCCTTTCTTCTCCCCACCCCCCATCAGTCTGAAGAAGGGTTTCGGCCCGAACGTTGCCCATTTCCTTCGCTCTATAGATACTGTCTCACCCGCTGAGTTTCTCCAGCATTTTTGTCTTACCTTCGATTTTCCAGCATCTGCAGTTCCTTCTTAAACAAATCAAGGACCAATTCTCTTCTTTCCCCCACCCATCAGGCGGAAGATTTAAAAGCTTGAAACATGTACCACAGATTCAAGAACAGCAAATTCCTTTATTGTCATTCAGACCTTTCGGTCTGAACAAAATTTCGTGCCTGCAGTCATACATATAAGAATAAATAACAAAAACACACAATAAACACAAATTTAACATCCACCACAGTGAGTTCACCAGGCACCTCCTCACTGTGATGGAGGCAAAAAGTCTTAAAGTCCTTGTCTCTTCCCTCCTTGTTCTCCCTCTGCGCTGAGGCGATCCAGGCCTCCGATCTCGCATATGTTAAGGATGAATTTCTGATCCTCCAACCTACCCTCGCTCTTTAAAAAAAATTAAAAAATTGCGCTTTCTCTGCAGCTGTGAAACTATATTCTGCACTTCTGTTTATTTTCTTTTTTGCATTACCTCACGCACTTATGACTTACCTAGACAGCATGTGCAACAAAGTTTCTCACTGTGTATTTGTGCACGTGACAGTAACCAAAATCAATAACAAGTTACTGCTCTACTGCAAGTTGATGAAGGTCTGGGTAGCCCGTGGCTCAGCTGAACTGAAAAAAGACCGTGTGTTATTTTACTTGGGTTCACCTCACAAAGTCCTGTTGATATTAACTGGAGGAGTGCAGTTTGCCATCCCTTTAGCGGCAGCTTGGGAAACTGGCAGGGAAGGAGTTCGCAAATCCGAGGAAGCATAAAAAGAAAGTTGTTTCTTAACCTCTGGGATTTATTACTCAAGACTTTGGGTTTCTTTTCACTGGTTTTCCTCATGGAATAGAAACATAGAAAATAGGTGCAGGAATAGGCCATTAGGCCTTTCGAGCCTGCACCGCCATTCAATATGATCATGGCTGATCATCCAACTCAGTATCCCGTACCTGCCTTCTCTCCATACCCCCTGATCCCCTTAGCCACATGGGCCACATCTAACTCCCTCTTAAATATAGCCAATGAACTGGCCTCAACTACCCTCTGTGGCAGAGAGTTCCAGAGATTCACCACTCTCTGTGTGAAAAAAGTTCTTCTCATCTCGGTTTAAAGGATTTCCCCCTTATCCTTAAGCTGTGACCCCTTGCCCTGGCCTTCCCTAACATCGGGAACAATCTTCCTGCATCTAGCCTGTCCAACCCCTTAAGAATTTTGTAAGTTTCTATAAGATCCCCTCTCAATCTCCTAAATTCTAGAGAGTATAAACCAAGTCTATCCAGTCTTTCTTCCTTAGATAGAAAACAACATAGAAATTAGGTGCAGGAGTAGGCCATTCGGCCCTTCGAGCCTGCACCGCCATTCAATATGATCATGGCTGATCATCCAACTCAGTATCCCATCCCTGCCTTCTCTCCATACCCCCCGATCCCTTTAGCCACAAGGGCCACATCTAACTCCCTCTTAAATATAGCCAATGAACTGTGTGGCCTCAACTACCTTCTGTGGCAGAGATTTCACTCTCTGTGTAAAAAATGTTTTTCTCATCTCAGTCCTAAAAGATTTCCCCTTTATCCTTAAACTGTATATGCGGAATTTAATATATGGAACTTAAACGGAATATACCTGTCCCGGGTCAAATTCAAGATTTCTCCTATAAAATATGAAAGAAAATCATTTTCCCTTTACTTCCATTCCAAATTTGACTTGCCAAAAGATGAGGCTTGTTGATAATCAGCCATTTGCCTCGTGAAGCACGCATATTTATAATCAGACTTAAATCAGACTTTCTGAAGAAGTGAATTCAGCCGAGGTCCCAATCCTGTTGATGTGAGCTGCTGCAAATTAAATATATTAACGGGTATGAAAATTGGTTTTGGAACGAATATTTAGCCCAGTAGCAAATGTGATCTTTCAATGTCTCTCCTGTCATGGGATGGATAGCTCTAAGGGCCTCTGCGAGGACAATCTTGAGTTTTGCTTAAGTTATGTGGCTGGTAGATGATGGTCTGAGAGTTCTAACCCTACAGTCGCAGAAGACCTGGAGCCAGTTGGCCTGTCCCACTTAGGCGATTTTTTTTATAGCGACCCTGGATTTGTCGTAGCTTGTGTTTAAGAAGGAACTGCGGATGCTGGAAATCGAAGGTAGACAAAAGTGCTGGAGAAACTCAGCGGGTGCAGCAGCATCTATGGAGCGAAGGAAATGGGCGACGTTTTGGGCCAAAACCCTTCTTCAGACTGATGTACAGAGAAAGGCTGAGTTACAGAGAAAGGTTGAACAAGTTAGGGCTTTATTCTTTGGAGCGCAGAAGGTTAAGGGGGGGACTTGATAGAGGTTTTTAAAATGATGAGAGGGATAGACAGAGTTGACATGGAAAAGCTTTTCCCACTGAGAGTAGGGAAGATTCAAACAAGGGGACATGTCTTGAGAATTAAGGGACTGAAGTTTAGGGGTAACATGAGGGGGAACTTCTTTACTCAGAGAGTGGTAGCTGTGTGTGGAATGAGCTTCCAGTGAAGGTGGTGGAGGCAGGTTCGTTTTTATCATTTAAAAATAAATTGGATAGTTATATGGATGGGAAGGGAATGGAGGGTTATGGTCTGAGCGCAGGTATATGGGACTAGGGGAGATTATGTGTTCGGCACGGACTAGAAGGGTCGAGATGGCCTGTTTCCGTGCTGTAATTGTTATATGGTTATGTATGGTGGGGGGGGGGGGGGGAAGAAGAACGGAGAAAGGAAGAGGAGGAGCCAGAGGGCTGAGAAGGGGAGGAGAGGAGACATCAAGGGCTACCGGAAATTGGATAAGTCGATGTTTATGCCGCTGGGGTGCAGACTGCCCATATGAGGCGCTGCTCCTCCAATTTTCGGTGGTGCTCACTCTGGCCATGGAGGAGACCCAGGACAGTAAGGTCGCATTCGGAATGGGAGGGGGAGTTGAAACATAGAAACATAGAAATTAGGTGCAGGAGTAGGCCATTCGGCCCTTCGAGCCTGCACCGCCATTCAATATGATCATGGCTGATCATCCAACTCAGTATCCCGTACCTGCCTTCTCTCCATACCCCCTGATCCCCTTAGCCACAAGGGCCACATCTAACTCCCTCTTAAATATAGCCAATGAACTGGCCTCAACTACCCTCTGTGGCAGAGAGTTCCAGAGATTCACCACTCTCTGCGTGAAAAAAGTTCTTCTCATCTCAGTTTTAAAGGATTTCCCCTTTATCCTTAAGCTGTGACCCCTTGTCCTGGACTTCCCTAACATCGGGAACAATCTTCCTGCATCTAGCCTGTCCAACCCCTTAAGAATTTTGTAAGTTTCTATAAGATCCCCCCTCAATCTTCTAAATTCTAGAGAGTATAAACCAAGTCTATCCAGTCTTTCTTCATAAGACAGTCCTGACATCCCAGGAATCAGTCTGGTGAACCGTCTCTGCACTCCCTCTATGGCAATAATGTCCTTCCTCAGATTTGGAGACCAAAACTGTACGCAATACTCCAGGTGTGGTCTCACCAAGACCCTGTACAACTGCAGTAGAACCTCCCTGCTCCTATACTCAAATCCTTTTGCAATGAAAGCTAACATACCATTCGCTTTCTTCACTGCCTGCTGCACCTGCATGCCTACCTTCAATGACTGGTGTACCATGACACCCAGGTCTCGCTGCATCTCCCCCTTTCCCAATCGGCCACCATTTAGATAATAGTCTGCTTTCCTGTTTTTTCCACCAAAATGGATAACCTCACATTTATTCCTGGTGCATAAGTCAGCGTAGTGACAAAGTTTTTCTTCTAATAGAAAAGTTTTAGGATGAGTATATTCTGTATTTCAATGTCAACCAGTTTGGGGGGGGGGGTGACAGCTGCAGTCTAAATCTCCAGCTAACGGACAGACATCTGCGCATTTCCACAAACAAGGCATTATCCTTGGAACACATTTTGCTGTGGTTATTACACACAATAGACAACCATCTCAAATACAATAATCCATCATCAGATCTGTGTGTGCATGTAAACATACTACCAGCAGCACAAAAGGCTCACGATTTCTTCACCCGATGTTTGTACAGATCAAAAGATTTTTTTCTTAACTGCATGAGTTAAGAATGAAGGGTAAAGATGGGTGTTTGGGGTTATGCAACTGACTCGTCATAAACTCACAAAATAGTGGGGCAGTCTCAATTAAATGAGTTAACCTGCAATGGCGTGCCTATTCCCAAGAGAGGAACTCGCTATCAAAACATGGAGGGGACGGGGGACACAATTTTTTGGCTGCCACGCGCGCGAGGCTTCGGAGGCTCAATCCAGCACTAAATGCAGCTCAACTCTGCCTGTGTCACCGGGTTAACTACAGCCCTGTCTGGACTGACGGGACACCACCGCAGCTTCTCCGCGCTGGCCACATTTCCCGCAAGTCCAGGAAGGGTTGTAAGCTCACCTGGCGAGCAAACGCGATAATTCCCGATATTTTGGATCTTTAAATCTCCACTGCAAATGTCGGCTGTTCACTTCCGCTGTGTTCCACCTTCAGTTCCCTCTTGCAATTACCTTACTTTCTATCTTTTTTTTTTTGCCTGAAAATTTAGGTGGCTGTGCTTCACGGTCACCCCGACTAGCACAGAAAATTTCAGCTCAAAAATCGGCCGTTTTCCATGTTTTTAAACGGGTGGGAAAGTGCGTGTTTCCCCATTCACTAACATGTACCGAAGTGAGACATGTCCTCCAGTTAAAATTTTCGGTCACATGAGGGGGGGGATCTACGCTCATTTGACATTTGGTGAAATCGCCCTATAGCTCGGGCCCTCTAGGCCTGGCAACATTCTTGTAACTCTTTCAAGCTTGACAATATCTTTCCTATAACATGGTGATAGGATTGAAGAGTCAAGGGGGTTTTTGTGTTGATGGGATTATATTTATCTGCAGCTGTGAAGTCTACAAGAGAGAGAGCCCCTTCTGCCTGTGGCAAGCTTCAGACAGGGCCCAGGAATGCATGGAATGCAGCAGAGAATGTTCCCGGAGTGCTGGTGTTTGGATCTGCTGATTTCCTTTAATGTTAAGGCCTCTCTATTTACACAGGAACCCAATGGCCTCTCTATTTGCACAGAGGGAAATCACAGATTGCAGATAGGAAAGTCTTAATCAGACATTTGGCTACACTGAACTCCTTGTTTACATCCTATAAGTTCCCAACCAGAGGGTGGAATTTAGAAAAACTGGTGGAATTAAAAAGAAGCCAATCTCGTCCTTTGGAAACGAGCTCATTCGAGTTATTACGAGGTCCTCCAGATAATAATACATGAAATCAGAAGTTAATGCGTGATTTTGGATCATTCTAACAGGGAAATCAAATCGTTCTACCTTAAGCATAACAAGATAAACTAAGATTCCAGGTCCACCTAATCATACTAGTATGACAATAATAATAATATACTTTATTTCAGACTCAAGGGGCAACATTACATAAAAATACATTGTATATAAAATCAGCAGAAAATACATATAAAATCTTAGTATATTACTTTTAAAAGCTACATAAATTTTCTTTTTTCTTTTTCTCTTTTTTTGTATGGCTTTGTAAATATTTGATTAGTGTATAAATGTAAATGGTTTGGTGTACATACAGCTGCTGGTGTACATATCATGAGAGACCCCTTCCACCCCTGCAACGGACTGTTCCAGCTGCTACGGTCAGGCAAACGCCTCCGTTGCCACGCGGTGAGAACGGAGAGGTTGAGAAGGAGTTTCTTCCCAGCGGCCATTCGGACTGTAAACGCCTATCTCACCAGGGACTAACTCTACTGAACGTTTTTCCTTCCATTATTTATTATGCAAAAGAATATGAGTGTTAGGATCGTGTTTATAGTTTGTTTGGCTTTTGCACGAAAGTCCGCGAGCATTGCCACTTTCATTTCACTGCACATCTCGTATGTGTATGTGACAAATAAACTCGAACTTGACATATGGTGTACATTGTAGCTGCAATATTTGTATGACAATTATAAGCAGTTGAATAAGGGGTGGGAATTAATAAGCTTTGGCTTCTTCCTGCTCCTTTTCGAATACACATACGAATTCATTTATTTATAGATATTGGGGTTTTTTTTTAAAATCAAAATCTTTTTTATTTAGTTTTCAGGACATAACAAAGTGCAAAGTTGTCTATTTGTGTAGACAGACAGTGTGTACGAAAATAATAAATAAAAAACAATTTATGCTAACATATAACAAGACAACAACAATAAAACAAAAATGAGATACCAAAAATAATCCCTTCCCAGTCACTGCCAGTGAGTATATGCAAATATCAGCCGGTCACAACAATAATCCCCGATAATGAATGGGTAGACTGTTAAGCTGTTAAACTGTGCTTGATGATCAAGCATTTATAAAGTCTGGAATGCATTTAAAAAAGGTTCCCACGCTTTCTGAAACCTTCCATTTGAATGTTGAAGTGAGTACCTGATTTTCTCGAGCTTTAGGCATGACATAATACCTGTCAGCCGTTGAGTATGAGTGGGCTCCGTCTACCTGAGCAGGATGGTTCGCTGAGCCAGAAGAGAAGCAAAAGATATATAATAATAATAATAATAATAATATTATAGAGCACTTTAAAAACAAACATAGCTGCAACAAAGTGCTGTACATCACTAATCATTGACAAAAAAAGTTAATACACACCAAAAATAACAATCAAAAGAAATAGTAGGAAAAGACATGTAAAATAAAGAAACATCAAAAACACCACAAACAGAAGCAAAGCCTCAGGCACGGTCAAAAGCCAGGGAGTACAAATGTGTTTTAACACTGGATTTGATATAGTGCGGCGTGTATAGATATTGTTTATGACAATTTATAAATATCCTTGTTTTTGTTTTTTTGTATGCTGTTTCACACTTGCGTTTCATTCTTTTATTCTGTTCGAAATAAAGGATTACATTTTTTTTTTAAATAAAAAAATTATATATTAAAAAACCCAATACATGAATTAAAATCCAGAATATAAAAGAATGAGCAATGTCCTACAATGAGACAACTATACCAGTGTCTCCACAACTGGCATTCGTAGCGTGCAGTGCTAACCCTTATGTTTGACCAATAATAATAATTTTTTTAAATTATCTTACCAAAATATTTTTTTATTTAAAATATACTTCCTGAATGTGTAGCAGGCAAGATTAAGGGTTATTTCCCCAGTTCCTCATTAAGACTATTCCTGAAAATGCGACTGGGGTTGTGGGGAGGGGGGGGGGGGGGGGGGGGGGGGGGGGGGGGGTTAGAATGGTTTTGGGGGATCGAGGGAGGGGGGGGGTACTGTGAGGGGATGAGAGGGGGTGTGAGAGGTAGCCCTGGGGTGGGGGTTACTGAGTGTAGAGGAAGGAACTGGAGATGCTGGTTGATACCCAAGATAGACCAAGATAAGAGGGAGTTAGATGTGGCCCTTGTGGCTAAGGGGATCAGAGGGTATGGAGAGAAGGCAGGTACGGGATACTGAGTTGGATGATCAGCCATGATCATATTGAATGGCGGTGCAGGCTTGAAGGGCCGAATGGCCTACTCCTGCACCTAATTTCTATGTTTCTATAGACAGAAAATGCTGGAGTAACTCAGCGGGACGGGCAGCATCTCTGGAGAGAAGGAATAGATAATGTTTCAAGGTTGAGACCCTTCTTCACCCGAAACGTCACCGTCACCCATTCCTTCTCTCCAGATGATGCCTGTCCCACTGGGTTAGTCCAGCATTTTGTGTCTTTACTGAGGTCCCTTTTGGAAAAGGGCAGGGTGGGGGCAGCAGGGGAGAGCGCAGGGGAGTTAGTCCACGTGATTTTGTTTGAAGAAGGGTTCCGACCAGAAACGTCACCTGTCCATGTCCTCCAGAGATGCTGTTTGACCTGACCCACTGAGTTACTCCAGCCCTTCTTGTGTCCCCAGTTACAATATACGATGATGTTTTGTTTATAGGGACAGTGCATATTAATTAACATTTTGCATGTAAATATGCGAGATTGTAGCTAATCAGCAGCTAATTTCCGTCTCTAGTCCCAGGCAAAGGTAGGTGAAGTGTCGTTCTTGCCCAAGGACACAACGACAGTACACACTCCCAAGCAGGATTCGAACCGGCCACCTTCAGGTTGCCAGCCGAACACTTAGCCCATTGTGCCATCTGTTGCCCTATAGTTTGGGAAGACTCATTGCTCAAAGAATGCAGGATAATGGGCCTGTTCCACTCGGGCGATTTCTTTTTTGGCGACTACAGGAAAATTTTCAACATGGTGAGGCCAATTCTGGAATATGGTCTGCAATTCTGGTCGCCAAATTATAGGAACGATGTCAACAAAATAGAGAGGTACAGAGGAGATTTACTAGAATGTTGCCTGGGTTTCAGCACTTAAGTTACAGAGAAAGGTTGAACAAGATAGGTCTTTATTCTTTGGAGCGCAGAAGGTTAAGGGGGACTTGATAGAGGTTTTTAAAATGATGAGAGGGATAGACAGAGTTGACGTGGATAAGCTTTTTCCGTTGAGAGTAGGCAAGATTCAAACAAGAGGACATGATTTGAGAATTGAGGGACAAAAGTTTAGGGGTAACATGAGGGGGAACTTCTTTACTCAGAGAGTGGTAGCTGTGTGGAAAGAGCTTCCAGTGGAAGTGGTGGAGGCAGGTTCGATTTTATCATTTAAAAATAAATTGGATAGTTATATGGACGGGAAAGGAATGGAGGGTTATGGCCTGAGTGCAGGTAGATGGGACTAGGTGAGAGTAAGTGTTCGGCACGGACTAGAAGGGCCGAGATGGCCTGTTTCCGTGCTGTAATTGTTATATGTTGAAAAATCTTCAGCGACAGTGGTGACAATTTTTGCTGTCATGGGTTGTCGCCAGGTGTCGTTGGTGAATTCCATTAAAGCTAGTCCCTGGCAGTTGCCCAAATAGTCGCCTTGGTGGGACAGGGCCCCATAAGAATAACCACTCTGGATGAAAGTACTGGGGATTACTGCTGGCCTGTGATCAGTGACTTTGGAAGAAGAAAAGGTTCAGTACACTGTGCCAAATGTTGAATTTGGGGATACATATCCTGTTTAGAAAGAAAAGTATAGGCCGGAATGAAACAAATTAAATTCAACGAATTAACTGCTAACAAAAGATGACATTATCCGGTTAAGCCTCCTGTTGTTCGAATGACTCTTCCAGAATAAATGACTCTCCCTGTTTTGACAGTTGGCCTCTGTGTTACCTCCAAGAGCAGCTAATGTGGACAATTTTATAGGACACAGTGAAACAAAATGAGATTAATCAGAATAATGAGATCTTAAACCCAATTATAATTCATCAGAGGAGCATATGGGATCTAGCAAACAAAAGCGTGATTTTGTTAACTCGTGATTTTGGGCTCTGAAAACATCGCTGTCAACTATTATATCTTCTTTACCACCTCCTCTCCTGCAATTGCTGTTGATATTTCCTTTTTTTTTAGAAAGATAGAAAAAACTGTCAATAATACAACTTAGGTCCAATAGGTCCATAGGTCGGCAAACATAGCTATTCATCTAGTCCTGGATTTAAGTTTCAGTCAAGCTTCCGTTCCGGCCCAAACTACCCCTTCAAATAATCTATAAATGGAGACCATATTATAGTCAATAATTCTGGTTTGCCAATAAAGACAGAGGGTACTTGCCATAGAGGGAGTACAGAGAAGGTTCACCAGACTGATTCCTGGGATGTCAGGACTTCCATATGAAGAAAGACCCGATAGACTCGGCTTGTACTCGCGAGAATTTAGAAGATCTTATAGAAACTTACAAAATCCTTAAGGGGTTAAACAGGCTAGATGGAGGAAGGTTGTTTCCGGTGTTGGGGAAGTCCAGAACAAGGGGTCACAGTTTAAGGATAAAGGGGAAATCTTTTAAGACTGAGATGAGAAAAAACATTTTTCACACAGAGAATGGTGAATCTCTGGAATTCTCTGCCACAGAATGCAGTTGAGGCCACATATATATATGTGTGTGTGTGTGTGTGTGTGTGTGTGTGTGTGTGTGTGTGTGTGTGTGTGTGTGTGTGTGTGTGTGTGTGTGTGTGTGTGTGTGTGTATATATATACACACACACACACATATACATACACACACATATATATACATATACACATAAATAATATAAATATATACATATAAATATATAGATAAATACACACATTTAAGATAGTGTTACAACAAGAAATGTGATTACATTGTTCTGTTACGATGAGAGGTGTGGTATATATCAGAGCATTACAGCAATTGGTGTGAGATACTGTCAACCAATTGCCTAGTTGTAACACTTCACTCTTAAAAGAGTTAAGGGTTCAAGGCCCAGTGGTATTTGAAAACAAGGATGAGTTTTTAAATGTAGGTGGTTTCACTGGCATCTTGGCTAAGGCCCTGACCATAGAGGTGATGGGTGAGTAGACTTCGTGTGAATCAGCATCTGGGCAGCAGACTTTTGGATGAGCTTATCTTTGTCGTGGGTGGAAGAGTGGAGGCCAGCCAAGAACACTGGAATAGTCCAGCGTTAACAATCCGGTGGATGAGGGTTTGGCAGCAAATGGAGGCAAAATGGAGGGTTTAACTGGTTTGTCTGGGGGGGGGGGGGGGGGGGGGGGGGGGTAGCTAATGAAAGTACTTGTACATATCCATGATAAGGTTGACGAGACACCTAATGAAACATTTTTTTTAAAGTGCAAACAAAGCAAATATATTGTCATAACCAGAGGAGCCAAATGTTTGGTATTGACTGAGATCAGTTTAGTTTAGTTTAGTGATACAGCGTGGAAAACAGGCCCCTTTTGGCCCACCAGGTCTCCGCCGACCAGCGATCCCCGCACATTAACACCATCCTATACCCACTAGGGACAATTTTTACATTTACCAAGCCAATTAACCTACAAACCTGCATGTCTTTGGAGTGTGGGAGGAAACCGCAGATCTCTGAGAAAACCCACGCAGGTCACGGGAGAACGTACAAACTCCGTACAGACAGCACCCGTAGTTGTAACGGGTATAGCTTGGACCCAAAAGCAGCACAGAGTAGTAACACAGGAATGGGTACACCGTACTCACACAGAGGCTCAGGATTGAGCGAGGGTTCCGAAGAGGGGCAGGCAGGAGACGTAGTCGGGTAGCGGAAGGTCCGGTAACCAGGAGATCCAACACACGATGCAAACAAACCAGCGAGGGACAGACAAAAGGACGGAATGATCAGGGGCAGGTAGGTTCGAATCCGTGTAGGCAGTCGGGAAATCGCTGGAGAGTCTTGCATGAATGCTGAGAACAATCTGGCACAGTGTGAATGGTGAGGAGAGCCTATATACCGGGTTAATTGGTGATCAGAGGCAACTGAGTGCAACAGGTGAGGAGAGTTGAGCTGATGAGAGGGGAGTGGCAGGCGAGGAGAAGGAGGGACCGGTGGAAAAGTACTGGGAGGTGAAGTGGATGAGAATAGGGAGAGGGCAGACTGTGACAGTAGTCAGGATCAAATTCGGCGCTGCATTTGCTGCACTCTACCACCACGTCACCAAGCCGCTCAATTAATTCATTGATTGGTCACTTCTCAATGGTCAAGTCATCTTGTGTAGAATTATCTTTGAGGGAGATAAAAGGAATTGCACATGCTGGAATCTTGCATGGAACACAAGGATAGACACAAAATGCTGGAGTAACTCAGCCATTCAGGCAGCATCCCTGGACGACATGGATAGATTATGTTTCTTAGATAGATGATAATTTGAGTATAGGAGCAGGGAGGTTCTACTGCAGTTGTACAAGGTCTTGGTGAGACCACACCTGGAGTATTGTGTACAGTTTTGGTCTCCAAATCTGAGGAAAGACATTCTTGCCATAGAGGAGTACAGGGAAGGTTCACCAGACTGATACCTGGGATGGCAGGACTTTCATATGAAGAAAGACTGGATAGACTCGGCTTGTACTCGCTAGAATTTAGAAGATTGAGGGGGGATCTTATAGAAAATTACAAAATTCTTAAGGGGTTGGACAGTCTAGATGCAGGAAGATTGTTCCCGATGTTGGGGAAGTCCAGGACAAGGGGTCACACAGTTTAAGGATAAAGGGGAAATCCTTTAGGACCGAGATGAGAAAAACAATTTTCACACAGAGAGTGGTGAATCTGTGGAACTCTCTGCCACAGAAGGTAGTTGAGGCCACAGTTCATTGGCTGTATTTAAGAGGGAGTTAGATGTGGCCCTTGTGGCTAAAGGGATCAGGGGGTATGGAGAGAAGGCAGGTACAGGATACTGAGTTGGGTGATCAGCCATGATCATATTGAATGACGATGCAGGCTCGAAGGGCCGAATGGCCTCTACTCCTGAACCTATTTTTTATGTTTCTATGTTTTCTGGCTGGTACACTTCTTCAGACCTTTGAAGGATGTGCCTTAACGTTGGTGGGAATATTAGCAGCGGGGATCAGAGTCTGCAAAATAGCAAGAGAAGGAATGGAAAAGGGAAATCCTAGATTGGGTCCCGAGGAAAAGAAACTCAAATAAATAATGATGAGTTTTCAAGCAATGTCATTAAACAATAATAGATTGCAAAAGGAGGAAAGATCTTCTTCTTGCCCTCACTCATGCTGGGCTGGAGCTTTTGTGACATTTATTGCCTGTGCCAACAAGTTAACGGATCCTTGAGGAATAATATTTGGGCCCATTTTTCTCTCCCAACTATGAGGGAAGCAGGTGGGAAAGAAAATGCAATAACCTAGATGGGTGTCCTCTCCCATCGAGACTTGACTCCGTACTGTCTGGGAGCAAAATTGATGGGGAGAACACTGGGACTTCAAAAAGAAAAAAATCCTAGTTTTGAGGTTGAAAAGAGGGAAATGGGGAAATTGAATGCAGATACGAATCATTACTTGAAGTATCAAGAGCCAAGAGAGTTTATTGTCATGTGTCCCAGATAGGACAATGGAATTCTTGCTTGCTGCAGCACAATAGAATAGAGTAAGCATAAATACAGAACAGATCAGTGTGTCTATATAGCAAAGACCACATGTATATAGGTAGACAAAAATGCTGGAGAAACTCAGCGGGTGCAGCAGAATCTATGGAGCGAAGGAAATAGGCAACGTTTCGGGCCAAAACCCTTCTTCAGATGCACACATAAATAAACAGATAAAGTGCAATAGGCTGTTACAGTTCGGAGTTTGTTTGGTGGTGAGTTTAATAGCCTGATGGGTGTGGGGAAGAAGCTGTTCATTAACCTGTTCATGTACCAGATTTCTGAGAGGTTTGAAGCAAAGGAGAAGGGGAAAGAAAGTGGGGTGACCAGTGACTGTAGAAAAGAAAGCTGTCGTCTACAGAGAGGAAGAGTACTTTGGGATTGGGGTGAGCATAGTTGTACAGAGTAGATGCATGGTAGATGATAAAGAGATATTGAAGAGCTTCTCAAATGTGCCAATGATGTTCAAGTCTTCAGGTAGATATATTATATTATATAGGAAGTATGTTTGGGAGCATGCGAATGGTATTGACATAGGTGATAATTGGCAGTATGTTTAACAAGTATTATTGTTGATCTTTTACCAGTAATCTACTTTGTGGTCAGGATAGTTGGTGTACAAATCACTGCTAACCCTCCTTTGTGTCAAGGTGACCGTGTGATACAGCGATCAATCTGTCTTTTACACGGCCTTCTTTAAAAGATTATACTGCCAATAAAGATTTGGGAAAGATATCTTCTCAGAAATGCACTAAACACCTTGACATAACGGATCCAGTTTCATACCTGGAACCTTCTGAATTGGTGAGATTTGATACTGAAACTAACAATAAGATTTAGAAACATAGAAATTAGGTGCAGGAGTAGGCCATTCGGCCCTTCGAGCCTGCACCGCCATTCAATATGATCATGGCTGATCATCCAACTCAGTATCCCATACCTGCCTTCTCTCCATACCCCCTGATCCCCTTAGCCACAAAGGCCACATCTAACTCCCTCTTAAATATAGCCAATGAACTGGCCTCAACTACCCTCTGCGGCAGAGAGTTCCAGAGATTCACCACTCTCTGTGTGAAAAAAGTTATTTTCATCTCGGTTTTAAAGGATTTCCCCCTTATCCTTAAGCTGTGACCCGTTGTCCTGGACTTCCCTAACATCGGGAACAATCTTCCTGCATCTAGCCTGTCCAACCCCTTAAGAATTTTGTAAGTTTCTATAAGATCCCCTCTCAATCTCCTAAATTCTAGAGAGTATAAACCAAGTCTATCCAGTCTTTCTTCATAAGACAGTCCTGACATCCCAGGAATCAGTCTGGTGAACCATCTCTGCACTCCCTCTATGGCAATAATGTCCTTCCTCAGATTTGGAGACCAAAACTGTACACAATACTCCAGGTGTGGTCTCACCAAGACCCTGTACAACTGCAGTAGAACCTCCCTGCTCCTATACTCAAATCCTTTTGCAATGAAAGCTAACATACCATTCGCTTTCTTTACTGCCTGCTGCACCTGCATGCCTACCTTCAATGACTGGTGTACCATGACACCCAGGTCTCTCTGCATCTCCCCCTTTCCCAATCGGCCACCATTTAGATAATTTGATACTGAACCTAACAATTGCCCAACACCTCCGCTCGTTCCGCAATAACCAACCTGATCTCCCGGGTGGCTCAGCGCTTCAACTCCCCCTCCCATTCCGAATCTGACCATTCTGCCCTGGGCCTCCTCCATGACCAGAGTGAGGCCCACCGTAAAATGGAGGAGCAACACCTCATATTTCGCTTCGGCAGTTTACAACCCAGCGGTATGAACATGGACTTCTCCAATTTCAGGAAGTCCCTGCTTTCTCCTCCCCTTCCCAGCTCTCCCTCAGCCCACTGACTCCGCCTCTTCTTTTCTTCTTCCCACCCCCACATCAGTCTGAAGAAGGGTCTTGACCCGAAACGTCGCCTATTTCCTTCGCTCCATAGATGCTGCCTCACCCGCTGAGTTTCTCCAGCATTTTAGTCTACCTTCGATTTGCCAGCATCTGCAGTTCCTTCTTAAACACTAACAGTAAGTGTGATCTACTGTTGCTGATGTAAGATGACTTAGCTCAAATCTTCGGTTGAAGGTGAAATCAAGTCTAATTTCTTTGCATTTTCAGCTGGTTCTTGGAATGCTAGTGTGTCAATGAGTGGAGAGCTTAATTGGAGATGGCCCAGATATTAAGCCAGCATCCATCCCAATAATATGATGAATAAACAGCACACACATATATAAGGAAAGTGTCGGAAAGAACTGCAGATGTTGGTTTAAATCGAAAATGGACACAAAATGCTGGAGTAACTCAGCCGGGACAGGCAGCATCTCTGGAGAGAAGGAATGGGTGACGTTTCAGTCTGAAGAAGAGTCTCGACCCAAAACGTCACCCATTCCTTCTCGCCAGAGATGCGGCCTGTCCCGCTGAGTTGCTCCAGCATTTTGTGTCTGTAAGGAACAACTATTTGAATAAAGTTTGGGGGTGGCAGTCATACATCCTCAGGATGGTATCCCAACAAATGAAATCCCATTGTATAATCGTGTTTTAAAAAATCTTGGTTTTGTGGTTCATTTCAGATAAATGTTCAGAATTTCCACTGAACTACTTGTGATTAAAGTCCATGCTGAACGTTGATCACCCGCTCATATTGATCATATCCACTCTGATACATTGGAGGCAATTTTTACAGTAGGCAATTAACCTACAAGCCTCAAGGTCTTTGGGATATGGTAGAAAACCGGAGCACCCTGAGAAATCCTGTGTAATTAACACATTTGCTAATTACTAGATATAGAGATAGCATTGAATGATTAGACCTGCATGCTGTTCCTTGCCTTGTCCCGCTGTGCCTTGGCAAATATCCATTTAGACGGTTGAGAATTTGGCATCCTCTCCTTTCAACCCAATTAGTTGGAATGTTAGAACCCCCCTCTGTAGAGGTGGACTAGGCATGTGAAAACACGATCATACTGTTGAAATGCTTACAGCTTGAGATTGGACGTTGCAGTATTCCGATGATATACCTAGACTTGGCTACGAAAGTGACATTGGCCACAATCGCAGAAACATTCCGGTACAAAGTCACACCCCTGCCACTTTCAGGATTGGAAGAGAGGCAGGAACTTAAAGTAAAAACTTAAAAGGGAGGGGGAAAAAAATCAGTCAGACCACTTCAGTGAAAATATATTTTAAATTACTGCTTGGGATGTGGTGAAGTAACAATTAGATCACCAGACTAGTAATTCAGAGGCCTGAATTAACAATCCAAAGGGCGGGGTTCATATTAGCTATATAATTTAAATTCAGTTAAAATAGACATGGTGATTGTCAGAAAGGTGTAGTCTGAAAGAAGCTGACCATGATTATTATGAAAATTCATTTATGCCCATTGGGGAGTGAAATCTACTATCCCCTTCTTCTCCTTTCGTGTGGCCTGCACAGCCTAAAGTTGTTGGAGAACTTGTTCTATTTGATCTTCCCGTTTGTGCACGTCGAGTTGATTGCATTAGTCGAAACAGGGCGGACCACGTGAACCATATAACCATATAACAATTACAGCACGGAAACAGGCCATCTCGACCCTTCTAGTCCGTGCCGAACACATAATCTCCCCTAGTCCCATACACCTGCGCTCAGACCATAACCCTCCATTCCCTTCCCATCCATATAACTATCCAATTTATTTTTAAATGATAAAAACGAACCTGCCTCCACCACCTTCACTGGAAGCTCATTCCACACAGCCACCACTCTCTGAGTAAAGAAGTTCCCCCTCATGTTACCCCTAAACTTCAGTCCCTTAATTCTCATGTCATGTCCCCTTGTTTGAATGTTCCCTACTCTCAGTGGGAAAATGGGAAAAGCTTTCCCACGTCAACTCTGTCTATCCCTCTCATCATTTTAAAAACCTCTATCAAGTCCCCCCTTAACCTTCTGCGCTGCAAAGAATAAAGCCCTAACTTGTTCAACCTTTCTCTGTAACTTAGTTGCTGACACCCAGGCAACATTCTAGTAAATCTACCATGTGATCCCGTGCTATCTGCTTCATGGTCGGATAGTCGGTGACTAAACCGTCTTCCCCCACCTGGTTTGTCACGAAAGGAGGACCCCCAGCAGGATCAAAGGTTGCAATCCTCCACCCCAAATCTACTGTCCATACCTATAGAGTCTGGCCCGTTTGTTACTTGTTGCCTCATAAATCCTCGTTGATATTCCTGGTAAGTCACTGCTGTGTTGCATTTGAGAAAGTAAGTATGAAACCAGAAGGGCTGCCTGGTGTTGAATTGGGTACTGAATTTGGACGAGGCAAAGCTTATCTTGCAGAGTCCCGCAACAAATGCACAGGGACTGGTGTATACATTTGGAGACCATTTTGGAAGACTAGTCATGCTGTAGCCTGATATAGAGCTGGGTAACCTTGTAGAGGCATCGAAGGTTGAGGGGGGACTTGATGGAATAGATGAGGCATAGATAGGGTATTTAGTCTAAATCTTTTTCCCATTGTGGAAATGTCAAGGACTAGAAGGCATAGCTTTAAGGTCAGAGGGGGAAAGTTTGATGTAAAGGGCAAGCGTATTTCTCAGAGTGGTTGGTGCCTGGAATGTGCCGCTACTGGTGATGGTGGAAGCATATATGATAGTGACATTTAAGAAACTTTTAAGGTAGGCATATGGATGTCAAGTCGGGGGGAGTTCCCCCCCCCCCCCCGCCACGGGTACCATGTAATCCCGTGCTATCTGCTTCATGGTCGGATAGTCGGTGACTAAACCGTCTTCCCCCACCTGGTTTGTCACGAAAGGAGGACCCCCAGCAGGATCAAAAGCAAGACCTGTCAAAGGGCGGAATGAGCTCCTAGCGAGCCAACGGCCATCCACACTTCAGTAGAAGTTGTGATCACTGTTGTACATAGCATTGTAAGGAATGATGATAAATCACTCACCCACACACCCCAAAATCCTATAGTTGAATCCTATACTGTCTGCGGAGGGCGCTCAGCATCGCCAAGGACTGCTCTCACCCCAACCATGGACTGTTTACCCTCCTACCATCCGGGAGGCGCTACAGGTCTCTCCGTTGCCGAACCAGCAGGTCGAGGAACAGCTTCTTTCCGGCGGCTGTCACTCTTCTCAACAACGTACCTCGGTGACTGCCAATCACCACCCCCCCCCCCCCCCCCCGGATACTTATTATTATTTATTCAAATCGTTTGCTATGTCGCTCTTCAAGGGAGATGCTAAATGCATTTCGTTGTCTCTGTACTGTACGCTGACAATGAAGATTAAAATTGAATCTGAATCTTAAAATTGAATCTGAATCTTGAAGCGGCGGAAGTCCGCAGGAACTGGAGGTCAGAGATATGTGGTGCGTCCGTCTCTGTTCCCGTCAGAAACCAGCGCCACTGCGTCGTTGGTATTTTCAACGATAATGAATGAATGAACATAGATGTTCAGGGGAACAGAGTAATGTGGCAGAGGTGATTAGTTTAACTTGGCATCATGTTTGGCTCAGACATGTAGGCCAAAGACTGTGTTTCTGTGCAACACTGTTCAGTATGTCCCATCCACAATGATTCTCGCGAACCTCTACAGATGTGCTGTAGAAAGTATTCTGACAAGGCATCTTCAGCCTGACTACTGTTGTTGCTACACAAAAAAGCTGGAGAAACTCAGCGGGTGCAGCAGCATCTATGGAGCGAAGGAAATAGGCAACGTTTCGTCCCGAAACCCTTCTTCAGTCTCAAGAAGGGTTTCGGCCCGAAACGTTGCCTATTTCCTTCGCTCCATAGATGCTGCTGCACCCGCTGAGTTTCTCCAGCTTTTTTGTGTACCTTCGATTCTCCAGCATCTGCACAGTTCCTTCTTAAATACTGTTGTTGCTACTTGACCCTGCAGAGTCGTGAGCAGGTCCATCACAGAGGATGTCTCCACTAGTGGGAGAATCTAGATTCTAGAACCAGAGGTCATAGCTTCAGAATTAAAGGACGTTCCTTTTAAGATGAGGAGGAATTTCTTTAATCGAACAGTGGTGAATCTGTGGAATTCTTTGCCACAGAAGTCAATGGATATTTTTTAAGGCAGGGTTGGGTATATTCCTGATTCGTACGGGTGTCAGGGGTTATGGGGAGAAGGCAGGAGAATAGGGTTAGGAGGAAGCGATAGATCAGCCGTGATTGCATGGCGGAGTAGATTTGATGGGCCGAATGGCTTAATTCTGCTCGTATCAACTTAGGACCTTATGACTCATCGCTTCCTTTCATCCATTCCATCGTCACCCTGGCCATTCCCTTTTTCCTCTTCCACCTTAAGAGAGAAGATAAAGGAGCTTGTAAGCTTGGATGTCCAGACTTAAGACTTCTCCAATGCTATCAAATTCCTGAACCTATTGCCTCAAACTCACCCCACTCCCAGACGTGCTGTCATGTGCTCTCACTCTTAACTCTATCTACCTCATTACGTTATTTCATTACTTCATTTTAGTATTATTTTGCAATGTTTCAGATTGCTCTGCAATGATTGCATTTGTCATTGTATTGCCATATGTATCATCATGTATGCTTTGTACTCTGAGCTTAATGTGGATAAAGAATTTCATTGCTTCCTGTTGCATATGAGAATAAACTAATCTAATCTGATCTGATCAATGAACAGGTACTTAATTGAATAGGTCATCATCAGTGCAACCAAGCCTCACTAAGTAGTAACCTGCTGATGGATGCCAGTTTGGGTTTTGCCAGAATCGCTTGGCTCCAGATTACAATTGGGTCTGGAGCCGAGCGATTCCTGTATCTTATTCTAATCGGACACCAAAGGACTGAATTCCAGGGGTGAATTGAGAGTGACTGTACGTGGTTGATGACAAAACTTAAGTCAATGAGCATCAGAGGGAGAACCACTTCAGTAGTTGGAATAATGCCTCGCATAAAAATGGCAGTGATCATTTCCAGGTCAAGTCCTTGCCTGACCATCTTCAGCTGTATCATCGATGGCATTTCTTCACTCACAAGATCAGAAGTGTAGATGTTCCCTAATAATGGCACTATGCTTAATTCCATGTTCACCACACGGTGGCGCAGCGGTAGAGTTGCTGCCTCACAGCGCCAGAGACCCAGGTTCGATCCCGACTATGTGTGCTGTCTGTACGGAGTTAGTACGTTCCTCCCCGTGGGTTTTCTCCGGGTGCTCCGGTTTCCTCCCACACTCCACAAAGACGTGCAGGTTCAAGTCAAGTCAAGTCAAGTTTATTCGTCACATACACATACGAGATGTGCAGTGAAATGAAAAGGTTTGTGGGTTAATTGACTTGGTGAAATTGTAAATGATCCCTAGTGTGTGTGGGATAGTGTTAGTGTGCTAGGATCGCTGGTCAGCATGGACTCGGTGGGCCGAAGGGCCTGTTTCTGCGCTGTATCTCTAAACTAAAAGGAAACTTCTCTGTAAATTAAGCGCATAAGTCTGCCTGTGTACAAGAAGACTTGGGCAAGATTGAGTGATTGACTGATCAGTGGCAAGTAAGATTTATGCCCCGGAAGTGCCAAACAAAGACATCTCCAACAAGAGAGTGTAACCACTTAACCTTGATACTCAGTGGCATTACCATCACCAAGTCCTGCTGCCACTTGGAGTCCAGTAGCGTGTCTGGGCAATCACCATTGACCAGCGGCAAGCCTGGACTCGTAATGGCAAATCACAGGGCGGGTATCTTGCAAAGGGTGACTCATCAGCTGGCGCCACAGAGCCTTTCCAGTATCAACGAAACACAAATCTGGAGAGTAATGAACTACTCTTCATTTGTCTGGAAGAGTACAGCGCCCATCTCAAAAAGCTTGACACCATCCAATACTAAGCAGCTTGCTTGATATTAGTGTTTAAGAGGGAACTGCAGATGCTGGAGAATCGAAGGTTACACAAAAAAGCTGGAGAAACTCAGAGGGTGCAGCAGCATCTATGGAGCGAAGGAAATAGGCAACGTTTCGGCCCGAAACGTCGCCTATTTCCTTCGCTCCATAGATGCTGCTGCACCCGCTGAGTTTCTCCAGCTTTTTTATGCTTGATATTAGTACCTCACTGACTGCCCTGAACATTTATTCCCTTCATCAGAGGCATGAGAACACCACCAATGCCATTCCAAATTGCTCACCATTCTCACTTGGAGGTACATCACCATCCCTTCATCACTTTCTAAATCTAAGAAACATAGAAACATAGAAATTAGGTGCAGGAGTAGGCCATTCGGCCCTTCGAGCCTGCACCGCCATTCAATATGATCATGGCTGATCATCCAACTCAGTATCCCATCCCTGCCTTCTCTCTATACCCTCTGATCCCCTTAGCCACAAGGGCCACATCTAACTCCCTCTTAAATATAGCCAATGAACTGGCCTCGACTACCCTCTGTGGCAGAGAGTTCCAGAGATTCACCACTCTCTGTGTGAAAAAATCTCTTATAAATAACACTGTTGGAGAACCTTCACCAGAAGGATTACAGCGGTCAAGAAGGCATTAATGGATGGCAATAAGTGTTTGCCTTGCCAGCAATGCCAGGATCCTGAAACATATATAAATATTGGGGATTTTCTTTTGGCATTGATGGAAATACAGTATTGGTGGATTGGTGGAAAATACCATACTGGTGGATTGGTGGTAAATACCATACTGGTGGATTGGTGGAAAATACCATACTGGTGGACTACAGTATCCTGTTGTGCTGCAGCAATGCAAGAATTTCATTGTCCTATCTGGGACACATGACAATAAACTCTCTTGAATCTTGAACTATCATTGTATTCACTATCCTGTTATCCTATACATTAAGTTTGAAGCTAATTTTAAAGGTTTAGTTTATAGATACAGCGTGGAAATAGGCCCTTTGGCCCACCGGGTTCGTGCCGACCAGCGATCCCCGCATACTAACACTATCCCACACACACTAGGGACCATTATTACATTTACCAAGCTAATTTACCTTCATACCTGTACGTCTTTGGAGTGTGGGAGGAAACTAAAGATCTCGGAGAAAACCCACGCAGGTCACAGGCAGAAAGTACAAACTCTGTACAACACAGCACCTGTAGTCGTACAGAGTCGAACCTGGGTCTCCAGCGCTGCATTCGCTGTAAGGCAGCAACTCTACTGCTGCACCCTTTCTGTCCTAACTAATTTCTGTCCTCGTTTTAATTTTGCTGTAAGTCACTGTGTTTATAGTTTCTGCTGCTTTGTGTCATCCCTGATTTGTGTCATCGCTCGAAGGGCCGAATGGCCTACTCCTGCACCTAATTTCTATGTTTCTATGTTTCTATGACAGTGTCATAGAGTCATACTGCACAGAAACAAGCCCTTCGGCTCAGCTTGCCCATACCGATCAAGGTGCCCCATTTACACTAGTCCTACCTGCCTGCACAGTAGTGCAACCTTGCCTCCTCTGCGGTCTATGGGGGCAACCTACTAAATATATTCAAACAAAGCCCTTTGGTAATTTACTACCCTAGGGTGTGAACATGTAACTTGATTTCTCATTTTAGTTCTAAGCTTTTCTAGGCAGAAGGTAATTTAACTGAGAGTGGTAGACAAAAAATGCTGGAGAAACTCAGCGGGTGAGGCAGCATCTCTGGAGAGAAGGAATAGGCGACGTTTTGGGTCAAGACTCTTCTTCAGACTGATGTCCGGTGGGGGGGGGGGGGGGAGGCGGGAAAAAGAAAGGAAGAGGCGGAGACAGTAGGCTGTGGGAGAGCTGGGAAGGAGGGAGAAAGCAAGGACTACCTGAAATTGGTGCTCATACCTCTGGGGTGTAAACTACCCACAAGTGAATATAGAAACATAGAAACATAGAAATTAGGTGCAGGAGTAGGCCATTCGGCCCTTCGAGCCTGCACCGCCATTCAATATGATCATGGCTGATCATCCAACTCAGTATCCCGTACCTGCCTTCTCTCCATACCCCCTGATCCCCTTAGCCACAAGGGCCACATCTAACTCCCTCTTAAATATAGCCAATGAACTGGCCTCAACTACCCTCTGTGGCAGAGAGTTCCAGAGATTCACCACTCTCTGCGTGAAAAAAGTTCTTCTCATCTCGGTTTTAAAGGATTTCCCCCTTATCCTTAAGCTGTGACCCCTTGTCCTGGACTTCCCTAACATCGGGAACAATCTTCTTGCATCTAGCCTGTCCAACCCCTTAATATGAGGTGCTGTTCCTCCAATTTGCCTCACTCAAACTGAGAGATGGGGTCTTTTTAATGTCACCCATTTTCTACGAGTCTCCAGATAATGTTTTGGGTCCCAAAATAAGTTATTCTTTACTGCATTTCCGTCCTATATCCCTATTCATCATGCCCCAATAAGACAACGCCATCTCAGGAGATCCAATTTGAACATGGAGGCCTTTGCATGCCCTGCTATTCAAGTGAATAAGCATGACTATACATGGGGAGAGTTTGCTTGTTTCATTTAGTTTTCAGTGTTGCCCTTGTTGACACAGGCCTATCTCCAAATTCCTACTCCGTTTATCTTTGATCAACAAGAGGTGTTTATACTTGTCTGCACAGTTGCTCAATAGCAACCTATGTTTTTCATAGTTGGTGGTGGTATTGCCTTTGAGCCAACACCCACTTTACACAATGAGATGGATTATATTTCAGCCCAGAGGCTATGTATCCAGAAAAAGTCCCAAAATAAGTTATTCCGTTCTTTATCCCTATTCACCTGCGTCTCTTCTTGTCTGGATACATGAATACAATAAACTCTAGACACAAAGTTAACCGCTGAGTTACTCCCCAGCGGTATGAACATTGACTTCTCCAATTTCAGGTAGTCCCTGCTTTCTCCTCCCCTTCCCAGCTCTCCCTCAGCCCACTGGCTCCACCTCTTCCTTTCTTCTTCCCGCCCCCTCCACCCTCGCATCAGTCTGAAGAAGGGTCGCAAACCCGAAACGTTGCCTATTTCCTTTGCTCCATAGATGCTCCCTCACCCGCTGAGTTGCTGCCTCAGTGGTGGCAGGTTCTCTGGATGCTTTCAAGAGAGAGCTAGATAGGGCTCTTAAGGATAGCGGAGTCAGGGGATATGGGGAGAAGGCAGGAACGGGGTACTGATTTGGGATGATCAGCCATGATCACATTGAATGGCGGTGCTGGCTCGAAGGGCCGAACGGCCTACTCCTGCACCTATTGTCTATTGTTTCTCCAGCATTTTTGTCCACCACCGCTGAGTTACTCCAGCGCATTGGTGTCTTTTTAAAAATAAAATAACTCTCGTCTGCTTGTGCCATTGTCCAAATCCACACGATGGTCATCATGTCCTGGAGTCACTAGATTCAGTGATTAATTTGGAAGCCCTCTCATTTACAGATCAGAAGAATCCTGCCAACGCCTCCCCACCATTGCTCGGGAGCGTTGGCTTGGAACAGATGAGGAAAGGTCATGAGGAATAGGAGTAGAATCAAGCCATTCGGCCCATCAAGTATATGTTGTCATTCAATCATGGCCGATTTTTCTCTCCCTCCCGCCTGCTCCCCATAAGCTCTGACACCTGTACTAATCAAGAATCTATCTATCGCTGCCTTAAATATATCCACTGACTTGTGGCCTCCACAACCTTCTGTGGCAAAGAATTCCACAGATTCACCACCCTCTGACTAAAGACATTTCTCCCCATCTTCCTAAAAGAACGTCCTTTAATTCTGAGGTGATGACCTCTAGTCCTCTAGACTCTCCCACTAGTGAAAAACATCCTCTCCACGTCTCCAGGTGAAGGATTTCTGGGGCATTCACATTCTTTGTGGTTGCACGATTGGACAGGACACATTTCTCCATGAGTCATTCTCTGGCTTGTGGACATGTCCCAGTAAAAGGAGGTGGGGTTTTTTTTTTGCCTTTGCCTTGTTGTGGATGGAATAGCCCATTTGCAGCTGTTACATCTCTCATGTTTCACTGAGATAATATATTATTGCAGCTGTCTAACTAAAGCTTTTTAATGCTTCGGTCATACTGTTGGAATATGATTTGGAATGGGTTTGGGTTGTGGGGTTACAAAATGAAATTGTACAAAAGCAGATGGCCCATCAACAGAACACAGTCTGCACAAATTGGCAGCAACACTTCATAGAAACATAGACAATAGGTGCAGGAGTAGAGGCCATTCGGCCCTTCGAGCCTGCACCGCCATTCAATATGATCATGGCTGATCATCCAACTCAGTATCCCGTACCTGCCTTCTCTCCATACCCTCTGATCCCCTTAGCCACAAGGGCCACATCTAACTCCCTCTTAAATATAGCCAATGAACTGGCCTCAACTACCCTCTGTGGCAGAGAGTTCCAGAGATTCACCACTCTCTCATCCTCTATAACCATCAGCACCTCAACACTCACTATACTCACTGTATACTCATGAATGTGTAGCCGGACACAATTTCAACTCCATCTTCAAGTTCACCGACGCCGCCCCTGTTGTTGAACGAATTACAGATGGTGATGAGTCAGAGTATAAAAGGGAGATCGATCGACTGACCAAATGGCGCCTGGACAATAGCCTTGCTCTCAACGGCGGTGAAACCAAGGAACTGATTTGGAAGAGGAAGGGTCGAGGATCCATAAATCTATCATCATCGATGGGACGGTGCTGGTGAGAGTCAAAAAACTCCCAAGACCCTGGATTGAAGATCTGTTCTCGACCCAGCTCATTGATGCAATCATAAAGTAAGCTGATCAAGGCTTCTTCTACTTCTTTAGAAATTTGAGGAGATTCAGTATGTCAACGAACACTCTCTTGCACCTTGTTTAAGAAGGAACTGCAGATGCTGGAGAATCGAAGGTACACAAAAAAGCTGGAGAAACTCAGCGGGTGCAGCAGCATCTATGGAGCGAAGGAAATAGGCAACGTTTCGGGCCGAAACCCTTCTTCAGCACCTCATATTCCGTTTGGGGAGTCTGCATCCTGGGGGCATGAACATCGAATTCTCCCAATTTTGTTAGTCCTTGCTGTCTCCTCCCCTTCCTCAGTCCCCCTGCTGTCTCCTCCCATCCCCCAGCCTTCGGGCTCCTCCTCCTTTTTCCTTTCTTGTCCCCGCCCACCCCCGCCCCCGATCAGTCTGAAGAAGGGTTTCGGCCCGAAACGTTGCCTATTTCCTTCGCTCCATAGATGCTGCTGCACCCGCTGAGTTGCTCCAGCTTTTATGTGTACCCTCTCTTGCACCTTTACACGTGTACAATAGAGAACATGTTGATTGGTTGCATTACGGCCTGGTTCTGCAATTCGAATGTCCATGAATGAAGATCCCAGAAAGTGGTGAGCACTGCCCCAGTCCATCACAGGTACTGACCTCCCCACCATCAAAGGGATCTACAGCAGTTGCCACCTCAAAAAGGCAGCCAGCATCATCAGAGACACACCAACCTGGCCACACTCTCATTTCACTCCTGCCATTGGGAAGAAGGCTAAAGGAGTTTTAAAACTGTAATATCCAGGTTCAGGAGCAGCTTCTGCTCTGCAACCATCCGGCTATTAAACACTGCAGCTCCGAACTACATAGACTTGAGGGTAGCCAAAAATGTCGGAGAATCTCAGCGGGTGAGGCAGCATCTATGGAGCGAAGGAATGGGTAACGTTTCAGATCCAAAACATCACCTAGTTCAAAGTTCCAAGTTCAAGTTCAAAGTAACTTTATTGTCAATTCAATTATGCAACAGTAGTTACACAGAGGATTGAAATTACGTTTCCCCATACTCCAAATGTGCAAGTAATATTAAAAACACAGACAGACAACATACCAATAAAAATAGACAATAGACATACATTATTTAAAATATTAAAATATTCACAGTATGCCAAAATGTAGCAAAAACTTTGAAGTATTTTAAAAAGGGTGCAACAATGAAAGGTGCGATATAGAAAAAGTGCAAATTTCGTACTGGAGACATTGAGCCAAAGTTATTTTCACAGTTTGTTGTCTTTGTTTGGGTACTGTTCATGGAATTTTCTTAAGTGTGTTGAGTAGTCTGATGGCCTGAGGGTAAAAGCTGTTTTTGAATCTGGTGGTTTTGCTCCGCATGCTGCGATAGCGCTTACCAGAAGGTAGGAGGGTGAACAGTTTGTGTGCTGGGTGGGTGGTGTCTTTGATGATATTGCTTGCTCTATTCCTTCGCTCCATAGATGCTGCCTCACCCGCTGAGTTTCTTTAGCACTTTTGTCCACCTTCGATTTTTCCAGCATCTGCAGTTCTTTCTTAAGCATAGGGTATTGTTTTTGTCTTTGCACTATTATTGTGTGTGTGTTTTAAACATTTTTGTGGTTAATTACAGAGTGCTTAGAGAGTACTATGTTTACGTATCTGTCATGATGTTGAAATTAAGAATTTCATTGTTCCGTTTCAGGACAGATGGCAATAAAACACTCTTGATTCTTGAAGTCTTTGTCAAGGCTGAACAAACAAACGTAATAAATAGTTTATGTTATGTAGGGTTTTGTCACGTCGTCTTGGCTCTTAACAACCCATAAATTTAAAATGTTGGGTGCAATGTGATCTTTTGTTTGTTCTCAACAGTTTAATGAAAAATGACTTCCTCAGTATGTTGCTGCAAAGTCAACATAGGAAATGGGTTTGAGTCTCTGGAATGGGATTTGAATCCCATATTTTCTGACTCACCAATGACTGTGCTTTACTCAGCCAAGGGTGATTTTTAAAAAAAGCAAACAGTGTCAGCTAGGTTTTAGGTGGCCTCCCTTATTTGTAAAATTATAAGTAGAAAATAGGGGTTGGACAGGCTAGATGCAGGAAGATTGTTCCCGATGTTGGGGAAGTCCAGGACAAGGGGTCACAGCTTAAGGATAAGGGGGAAATCCTTTAAAACCGAGATGAGGAGAACTTTTTTCACACGGAGAGTGGTGAATCTCTGGAACTCTCTGCCACAGAGGGTAGTTGAGGCCACAGTTCATTGGCTATATTTAAGAGGGAGTTAGATGTGGCCCTTGTGGCCAAGGGGATCAGAGGGTATGGAGAGAAGGCAGGTACGGGATACTGAGTTGGATGATCAGCCATGATCATATTAAATGGTGGTGCAGGCTCGAAGGGCCGAATGGCCTACTCCTGCACCTAATTTCTATGTTTCTATGTTTCTAACTCACCATTCCTAAAGTCATTGGGCACAAGTCTCTGGCTAGCTCAACCACAAAACCATGTTTACTCATTTATTTTGATGCATGCCAGCTCGTTTAATAACAAACATTTTTTGGACCTTTCAAAGGTTTTATTCAAAGCCACTTTCTCTTCTTATGTCGATGGTGCAGATCCACGGCAAGCCCTCTCTGTACCTCAACCCAGTTTCTCACAAATAGTTTTTAAGAAGGAACTGTGCAGATGCTGGAAAATCGATGGTACACAAAAAAATGCTGGAGAAACTCAGCGGGTGCAGCAGCATCTATGGAGCGAAGGAAATAGGCAACGTTTCGGGCCCGAAACGTTGCCTATTTCCTTCGCTCCATAGATGCTGCTGCACCCGCTGAGTTTCTCCAGCATTTTTGTGTACACTATCTAGTAGTCTCTAGCCCTAGATGTTGAACGTTGGTATTACTGCTTGCCTGCAGAGTAGAGTGACTGAGTTGAACTTGACCTCTGCCCCCCCCCCCCCCCCCCCCTCCCCCACCACATTTCATGGTGCAATGAGTGATCAGGAGATCAGGGCGGGGCGTTGGCACAGTGGTAGAGTTGCTGCCTTACAGCGCCGGGGACCCGGGTTCCATCCTGACTGCGGGCGCGTGTCTGGACGGTGGTTTGTACGATTCTCCCCGTGACCGTGTGGGTTTTCTCCAAGATCTTTGGTTTCCTCCCACACTCCAAAGATGTACAGGATTGTAGGTTAATTGACTTGGTAGAAGTATAGAAACATAGAAATTAGGTGCAGGAGTAGGCCATTCGGCCCTTCGAGCCTGCACCGCCATTCAATATGATCATGGCTGATCATCCAACTCAGTATCCCATCCCTGCCTTCTCTCCATACCCCCTGATCCCCTTAGCCACAAGGGCCACATCTAACTCCCTCTTAAATATAGCCAATGAACTGTGTGGCCTCAACTACCCTCTGTGGCAGAGAGTTCCAGAGATTCACCACTCTCTGTGTGAAAAAAGTTCTTCTCATCTCGGTTTTAAAGGATTTCCCCCTTATCCTTAAGCTGTGACCCCTTGTCCTGGACTTCCCCAACATCGGGAACAATCTTCCTGCATCTAGCCTGTCCAACCCCTTAAGAATTTTGTAAGTTTCTATAAGATCCCCTCTCAATCTTCTAAATTCTAGAGAGTATAAACCAAGTCTATCCAGTCTTTCTTCATAAGACAGTCCTGACATCCCAGGAATCAGTCTGGTGAACCGTCTCTGCACTCCCTCTATGGCAATAATGTCCTTCCTCAGATTTGGAGACCAAAACTGTACGCAATACTCCAGGTGTGGTCCAGGTATAAATTGTCCCCCCGGTGTATGTCGGCTGGTGTTAATGTGCGGGGATCGCTGGTCGGTGTGGACTCGGTGGGCCCGTTTCCGCGCTGTATCTCTGAACTAATTGTATTGTATTGTATTCAAATTTATTGTCATTGTCTCAATTAGAGACAACGAAATGAATTTCCCTTTACAGTCAGTATCATAAAAATAAATAAATAATAAATATTAAAACATATTAAAAAAATAAAATAGAATTTAAAAAAAAGCACAAACACAGAAAGTCCACGACACAACACAACAGTGGCACCAAGGTGAGGAAGGCACCATTGTCCAGCCAGCCTCCCCTCCGATCTTCCCAGATGTTCATCCGTGGTCGGGGCCTTCCGAGCACCCGCAGTCGCCGCCCCGGGTGGCCCGATGTTCAGGCCCTCACGCCGGGCTGGTGGAACGCCGATGCTGATCCCCGATGGTGAACATCCTCCTCCTCAGCGGCCCGGATCTCCCGATCAGCCGCCTCCCGCAGCCGGAGTCCGCAGCTCCCGAGTCCGCAGGTCGAGCCAAACTAAACTAAAGGAGTGGGAATGGCAGATAATTCGTGGTCTATATGAGTCGTGCACGAGGGAGGAAAGCCTGGTGCGGATGATTTCATGTTTCTTTTTTCAGGCAACAACAGCTTTCCACACTGCTGCCAGTAAGCTTGAAAATAAACTTGCGTGACAATGGAAGCACAGAGGTTGTGTTTCAGATCTTGAATGAACAATGTTGGCACTAAGCATAAGAATTCCTCCTCCCGAAAAGGCTGATCCTCACAGGGGATGGTTTTCAAACGGGTCACTAAGCTGACTGGATAAGGTTGCCAGTTACTATAGTGGCGTTTAAGAGGCGTTTGGATAGACACATGCAAATGCAAGGAATGGAGAGATACTGGATCATGTGCGGGCAGGCAAGATCAGTTCAGCTCGGCATCATGTAAATGCCCCCTGTCCCACTTAGGCAACCTGAACGGAAACCTCTGGAGACTTTGCGCCCCACCCAAGGTTTCCGTGCGGTTCCCGGAGGTTGCAGGTGGTTGCCGGAGGTTGCAGGTAGTGGAAGCAGGTCGGGAGACTGACAAAAAGCTCCGGGAACCGCACGGAAACCTTGGGTGGGGGGCAAAGTCTCCACAGGTTTCCGTTCAGGTTTCCTAAGGGGGACAGGGGCATTAGGCATAAACATTGTGGGTAGAAAGACCAGTTCCTGTGCAGCACTATTCTATATTAAGATCGGGGTGAACGTTATGCATTGAACAGGAAAGTGAGGCAAACTTTGAATGAAACCAGAGTCTTGTCTGACAGGTAGACAAAAGTGCTGGACAAACTCAGCGGGTGCGGCAGCATATATGGAGCGAAGGAAATAGGCAACGTTTCGGGCCGAAACCCTTCCCTCCAATTGCGAAATCTTGTCTGACAGGTTGTTAATAAATTATTCCTTTTACTTCTTATCACTGGAGATGTTTTAATCAGATCAAAACATTTTGTCATATCAGAGCTTAATATGGGCAGTAATACGAGACTGGCCCCAGTTTGCTGCGTATCAGGGAAAAGTCACTAGATAATCACGTTGCAACTGCTTTCAACCCTTTGAAAGCTATAATTCCCTCACAGCTGTCAAAACACAAATCTTTTATGGCTTAGAACACAACCGATGCAAAAATTAATTGTCTTCAAAGTGAATTGTTCTGGTCTTGAATCCCCTTTGAAGCTTAATACAAGGTGTGAGAATTCCAATCCTGGGAGAACATTTTCACTTAAAGCATTAGAAGCAGTAAATTTGCAAGAGTTTTGGTACAGAAATGGTCGGGTCGGGTCGGGGGGAGTCCCCCCCCCCCCGCTACGGGTACCATATAATCTCGTGCTACCCGCTCCATGGTCGGATAGTCGTCGACCAAACCGTCTCCCCCACCTGGTTTGCCAGGTGAGGAGGGGGCTGTGGACCCCCAGCAGGAACAAAAACCAGACCTGTCAAAGGGTGGATGAGCTTCTAACAACCCAATAGCCAACCACACTTCAGTAGAAGTTGCGATCACTGTCGTACAGAGGCATTGATCTTTTCGACGACGATGATGATTTGCAAATCGAGTAGTTCCGTAAAATCAATTTGGAATGTTATTTCCCTCTTCCCAATATGAACATCTCCCAACGGTTCTGTTTTCTGTTGGTGAATTATTTCTTGGACATCTTGCTCTATGAACCTGGGCTTTTAAGAGTCTCTTGAGTGGCAGCGAGCGGACAAGTAAACACAGTGACAGTTGAGGCTGAGCCTTGCCCTGTCCTTCGCTGATGATCATACTGGTAGAAACAGCCAGCACATTGTTGCTATTAGTAGATCTTGTCTCACGGTTCCAGCTACCAATGGTGCTTTCAAGCCTGATCAATGACGTTGTGTCCCTTCATCACATGGGTTTGCTCTGGCTTCCTCCCATATCCTAAAATGTATAGATTTGCAGGTTATTTGGCAATGGTGCGTAGGTGAGTGGTAGAATGTTGGAGGCTGTGAAATGATGGGAATATTGGTAGAATAATAATAATAATAATAATTTTATTTATAGAGCACTTTAAAAACAAACATAGTTGCAACAAAGTGCTGTACATCACTAATCATTGACAAAAAAAAGTTAATACACACCAAAAATAACAATCAAAAGAAATAGTAGGAAAAGACATGTAAAATAAAGAAACATCAAAAACACCAAAAACAGAAGCAAAGTCTCAGGCATGGTCAAAAGCTAGGGAGTACAAATGTGTTTTAACACTGAAGATGGACAGTGAGGGGGCCTGTCTGATGTGCAACGGCAGGGTGTTCTAGAGTGCCAGAGCAGCAACAGAGAAGGCTCTATCCCCTCTGAGCCTCCGACTAGACCTCGGTACCTCCAGGAGCAGCTGACCAGCTGACCTGAGGGACCGGGCAGGAGGGTATGGGTGGAGCAGCTCAGAGAGGTAAGGCGGGGCGAGCCCATTCAGAGATTTAAAAACAAATAACAGTATCTTAAATTGAACTCGAAAGTGCACCGGGAGCCAGTGGAGGGAGGCCAGAACAGGGTTATGGTTCGATTAGTGTATGAAAAGTGGTGTTTGTTGGTCGGTAAGGATTCAGTTGGCCAAAAGGCCAGTTTCCAAATTGCATCTCTCTACGGCTCTGTAAAAATATTGTTCAGATCATTATTCGACCTTCCCTAAACTAATGAGAGCCTAAGCACTGAATTCATTGAATCAGCTTAGTTTATTGTCACGTGTACCAAGGTACAGTGAAAAGCTTTTGTTGCATGCTATCCGGCCAGCAGAAAGACAATACATGATTACAATCGATCCATTTACAGTGTGTAGATAAGGGATGATAAGGGAATAACGTTTAGTAAAGCCAGCAAAGTCCGATCAAGGATGATCCGAGGGTCACCAGAGAGGTAGATAGTTCAGAATTGTTCTCTGATTGTGGTGGGATGATTCAGTTGCCTGATAACAGCTGAGAAGAAACCCCATAATTCTGGAGGTGTACATTTTCACACCTTTTGCCTGATGGGAGAGGGGAGAAGAGGGAGTGGGCAGTGTGTGCAACTCGTCCTTGATTATGTGATATTGGGATTTTCCCTGAATTCTTGGCTCATTTGATTCAAAATCAAAAAGGTGAAGTGGGGTGATGTGGTGGAGGCATTGTTTCTACTCCAGCAGAGAATTCGATACACAATTTATAGTCTACAAATGATTGATAGTGTTTCCTAAGTGGGTTGCTGGGCCACCACAAAAAGCACCATGAAAATGAGACTGATACATGTGTACGTCAGGCCAAGTTATGCCCCTGTCCCACTTAGGAAAACTCTTTGCACCCCACGCAAGGTTTCCGTGCGGTTCCCAGAGGTTGCAGGTGGTTGCCGGAGGTTGCAGGTAGTGGAAGCAGGTAGGGAGACTGACAAAAACCTCTGGGAACCTCCGGGAACCGCACGGAAACCTTGCGTGGGGTGCAAAGTCTCCAGAGGTTTCCGTTCAGGTTTCCTAAGTGGGACAGGGGCATTGATGGCAGGTTCCCTTCCCACGAAAAAGTTGGGTTGATAAGACAGTCCCGATGTGTTCTGGTATTTTTTTCTTGTTCTATTGCACCAACAGTGGAATAAACATCCCAGATTTTGAACTTTGAGTTTGACTCTTGTTCCTTCTCTTCCAGTGCCGTGAGCCTGAAGCAAGCACAAGTGAAGTAAAAGACCCATTACCAGCCAAAGAAGTGGCAGCGATTTTGTTTCCTGTTTAAAGAGACAAAGAAATTGCACAAACGTATGTCCTTTCAGCATGTCTGCTTTTGACCTCATAGATGTAGTAATGTTGAGATTAATTTGTTTAAAATAGTTGTATATGTCATTTCGATATGTGATGCATAGCTTTAGACAACTTAACAAAAGTAACATCATTACATGCTACGTACATGCTTTATAAGCTATAACACAAAATCTTACAAAGCAAGGAAAAAAGCTTTCATTAATATAGGAGATTAATTATAAAGGATTATTAATCTGCTCAAGGATCTTCCAAAGGAAACTTATATCAGATAGTTTCTCAAAGTCAATCCGATAGCTTCCAACCAAACGGAGCATCAGAATGCCACCACCATCCGACTGCCCTGAGGTCCCCCATATATAACATCCCCAAAGAGACTCTTGAGTTCTCTACTGGGAAATACCAGGTACATTTGTTGAGTATGACCAGAAGATCCAGACATAGAGTACAGCGTGGAAACAGGCCCGTCTGCCCAACTTGCTCATACTGGCCCAACATGTCCCAGCTACACTAGTCCCACCTCCCGACGTTTGCCCCACATCCCTCCAAACCCATCGTATCCATGTACCTGTCTAACTGTTTCTAAAACATTGGGATAGTCCCAGCCTCAACTACCTCCTCTGGCAGCTCGTTCCATACACCCACCATGCTTTGTGTGAAAACGTAACCTATCAGATTCCTATTAAATCTTTTCCCCTTCACCTTAAACCTATGTCCTCTGGTCCTCGATTCGCCTATTCTGGGCAAGAGACTCTATGCATCTACCCAATCCATTCCCCTCATGATTTTATATTACTGCAGTCCAAACATTCTACCATGTTACACCTGAAACGCAACAGTTGTAGAGATATCTGAAGGCCAATATCCAACAGAACGCCCATAATCTAAAGTAACAGGAGATGTGTTGCAGGAGTGCAGGAGGACCAGCAACATCATCATAACCATAATGTGTGCAGGATCTTCAGCACCATCAACTCCATTTATGGCCCAAACATCCATGTACTAATCTTGCTGACTCCATTCCAAAACTATTCCATCCAGCCTAGCCAGATCAAGAAGAAGCCTGAATGGGCAGATAGAGTCGTACAGCGTGGAGACACGCCCTCTGACTCAACTTGCTACACCAATCAACATGTCCCATTCACACTAGTCCCAGTCCCACCTGCCCTCGTTTGGCCCATATCCCTCTAAACCTGTCCTATCCATGTACCTGTCTAAATGTTGCGATAGTACCTGCTTCAACTATCTCCTCCGGCAGCTCGTTTCATACACGCACCGCCCTTTATGTAAAATAAGTTACCCCTTTTAACTAGTTCTTGATTCCTCTACTCTGGGCAAGAGACTGTCCATTTAACCAATCTATTCCTCTCATGATTGTGTACACCTTGATAAGATGACAAATGAAAAACAACAGGGCCCCAAGAACAGATAGTACACTCTTACACCTTACATTTGAGGCTCCTCTCCTCCACCGAACTTCAGAATCCATATTGCTTTTCTTCCACCACGACACTTGTCCTTCTGTCACTGCAGAGGTTCAATCAGGTACATCGTTAATAGGTATACTGACCCTGCGCTGAGAACAGATTTCAGGTGACACAATTTTTACATGGAAAATAGATGTTTTTCGAGCCAGCACCGCCATACAATATGATCATGATAATTAGAAAATGTACATCAAGTGAGCCAGTGATCATTGGCTCCCTGTTACAGTGCTCAGCTGGTACACCGCTGGAATTCCTTGGCCAGACTTTAAGCTGAAGTTTAATTATTGTTTAACTATCTCTCAGTGCTTCTGTTTATAAATCTGAGATCCTCTATATACTTCATTAAATGCTCTGGCAACTATTACGTACACAATCCCAGGTCTTTTTGGTCTTGTGCTTGCTTTAGAAGTATATGGTTTAATTTGTCTTCCTTCTCATTTTTCCAATCAAAATTTATCACTTGCTACTTTTCTTTGTTGGAACAGTAAACATAGAAATTAGGTGCAGGAGTAGGCCATTCGGCCCTTCGAGCCTGCACCGCCATTCGATATGATCATCCAACTCAGTATCCCATACCTGCCTTCCCTCCATACCCCCTGATCCCCTTAGCCACAAGGGCCACATCTAACTCCCTCTTAAATATAGCCAATGAACTGGCCTCAACTACCCTCTGTGGCAGAGAGTTCCAGAGATTCACCACTCTCTGTGTGAAAAAAGTTCTTCTCATCTCAGTTTTAAAGGATTTCCCCCTTATCCTTAAGCTGTGACCCCTTGTCCTGGACTTCCCTAACATCGGGAACAATCTTCCTGCATCTAGCCTGTCCAACCCCTTAAGAATTTTGTAAGTTTCTATAAGATCCCCTCTCAATCTCCTAAATTCTAGAGAGTATAAACCAAGTCTATCCAGTCTTTCTTCATAAGACAGTCCTGACATCCCAGGAATCAGTCTGGTGAACCGTCTCTGCGCTCCCTCTATGGCAATAATGTCCTTCATGTAGTAAACCATGTAACAAGGGCAATACTAACCAACAGTCCTCTTGTACAGATCTAGTGCCAAACAATAAATCTCTGCACAGTGAATAAGTATTTGACTATTACTTTGTACCCTCTTGTTTCTGTAGATGGCCAAGAAAGAGGATGACCTTGATGTGTTGCTCCCTAGCTGGGCGGGGGCTGCTGCACATGGGTTTACTATAAGTGGCAGTGATGATGGCATCTTCATCAAGGACGTGGTTGAAAACTCCCCAGTAGGAAAGAGTGGAGTAATGAAAGAAGGTATGGTTTCCGCTCCTCAACTGCTAGTTTTCCTAATTACTTGCTGTACGTGCAAATGATTAGCCTTCGACTAATTTGCTTCAGGTCACCCATTTCCCCTTGCATCTCAAAGCTCTGCAATCTTGACTCTTTTTCTCAGTAGTTATGATGACTGCAAATCGGCGATGATTGGTTTATAAGAACAGAACTATCATTTCATTTTACATAGTGTAGCAGCAGATTTTCATATCTTTCAGGTTAATTAGCACCCTAGCCGCTATTTGGATGAGAATGGTCTTCTAAACGCATGCAAGCTCACTCACAGAGACCTTCAGAGCTTCTTCTCAGATATGACTTAAAAACACAGACTTTTGATTAATAAATGCTTTATTGTTGATAGAAAACAGTAAGATACATCCAAAGTACACAAAAATGCTGGAGAAACTCAGCGGGTACAGCAGCATCTATCAGTCTGAAGAAGGGTTTCGGCCCGAAACGTTGCCTATTTCCTTCGCTGCTGCACCCGCTGAGTTTCTCCAGCATTTTTGTGTACCTTCAATTTTCAAGCATCTGCAGTTCCTTCTTAAACAAGATACATCCAAATTTCTTCCAACTCGTTGATACAATCTTCTTCGAACTCCAGCTTATTACTTTAGACATTAGAAAACTCCTTGTGTCTCCGTGACACTGGCAAGATCCGCATGATCTCACATGGACCCTGCATGGCCCGCATGATCTCACATGGTAGAAGGATTAACCTTCCCCATCGGCTCTCCAAACTAATCTAAAAACTAAACTTCTGCGCAAGCATCTAAGCTCCAAACACGTCATAAATCCCACCCACAATATAACGGGCAGTCTAAAATTTAAAGGCACATGCCATCCTCAATGACATGCAAAACAGGCCAAATGGCCACTACACATAGTGCATTATTTTAATCCAGCATCATTGCCTCTTATCAATCTGGAGATTCTATTAAACAATAAGTTCATGTAATATGAGAACAAACAAAGTTGACCTAATGTTTTAAGAAATTATGAGATATGTTAGTCAGGCATAAGGTCTGGCTCATAGATATCACTATGCTTTGTACATTGGTCTTCATATTATTTGTAATAATTAGTTAACAATAAGCTATGCTCACAAACAAAGGACAATAAACACATTGCGGCACCTTCATTTACAAGCCTAATTTTCTTTACTGTATTAAAAATTCATCCTTGGTCATATACACAATATATTACCTAGCAATCAGCTTCCACATTTCATTTTTTTTTAAATCACCTCAAGGTATTTTTGAGGTGCCATCCCCAGAGACTACTAGATAGTGTACACAAAAATGCTGGAGAAACTCAGCGGGTGCAGCAGCATCTACGGAGCGAAGGAAATAGGCAACGTTTCGGGCCGAAACGTTGCCTATTTCCTTCGCTCCATAGATGCTGCTGCACCCGCTGAGTTTCAACAGCATTTTTGTGTACCTTCGATTTTCCAGCATCTGCAGTTCCTTCTTAAACACCACTAGATAGTGTGTTTAGTACTCCAGGTATCCAACCCTATATAAAAATCTGCATTCTATTAAGCTCTTCGCTCCTTTTTTTAAATCTCTTTTTGTAATTTAACACTCCATCTGTACAGGTTGCAATATTCCTGCCTTTAAAATGTGGATTTGTATCTTTGTCATCATCTAAGTTGTTTATTGTGAATAGTTTGATGCCCTTGCATATCTTTACAAGTAGAGATCTTTCCTGTCCATCATCCATACACTTTGGCTCCCATTGCACTGTCAACTTACCAATCATTGGCCTTTAGTTCTGTAACGTATACTTTAGAATCTTATAGCTCTTAAATTTCACTTGATAAGTATAAGTATATAAAATATAATTTCTTGCTCCCCTACGCCTAGGTGACCAAATCGTAAGTGCAACTATTTACTTTGATGAAATGGGGTATGATGAAGCACAGAAAATTCTACAGACAGTGGATCGACACACAGTGGGACTGAAGTTACATCGGAAAGGAGAAAGGCTTTCTCCCGGGGGAAATTACTCCTGGGACCCAGATCGATTTGGGGCCACGAGTCCAGATGCTGTATTGGTATGTATTGTGCAGGATTAAGTAAAGTCATGTAAATGGCAACTTTTGCTTTATGGTTTGCAATTGTGAATTTGTGGAATTCCCTGCCACAGAGGGCAGTGGAGTGGATTTAAGAGAGAGTGAGATTGAGCTCTAGGGGCTAGTGGAGTCAAGGGATATGGGGAGAAGGCAGGCACGGGTTATTGATAGGGGACGATCAGCCATGATCACAATGAATGGCGGTGCTGGCTCGAAGGGCCTGCACCTATTTTCTATGTTTCTATATTACTGGCTGATGCTAACTTCCTGTTGCAGAAATGCTTCAAAGTACAATGAATCTGAAATATTCCCAAACCTCAGCAGTTTGCATTGCAGAAGGCAAAAATGGCCACTGTTCATATTGCTATGTGAAATGCGCAACGTTGCATGGCAACTTGATTGGGCTTGGCTACGATGGCATCCACACTTGGATAGCAAAAGCTGCAAATGTAACCACTTATCAGGTTAGGCAGCATTTTTGGAGAATGATTGACCTAAAATGCTACTTAGTCTCTCTTCCCAAATGTTGACTAATCTGCTAGGTATTTACAGCATTGTCCTAGAATTTAGTTTAGTTTAGAGACACAGCGGGAAACAGGCCGTTCGGCCCACTGTGTCAGCGCCAACCAGCGATTACCGCACACTAACATTATCCTAGGGACAGTTTTCAATGATACCAAGCCAATTGGCCTACATACCTGTATGTCTCTGGAGTAGGGGAGCAAACCAGAGCTCCCAGAGAAAACCCACGCAGGTTATGGGGGAGAACATACACATTCCATACAGCCAAGCTCGGAGTAGTCCGCTTAGCTGACAGACATGATTAATTGGTCCCTTGTGTCAGATAACAGATGATCACCAAGATAATGCAGCCACTCCTCAAAAGGAGAAGGGAAGAAAAGCTGTGAGAAAAATGATAGATGGAACAGAAAGTGCATTAAACAGCTAAAATCATCCTAAATGTTCCCATGAACTTCACCTTAAACGCATACCCTCTGGCTTTCGATTCTCCCACTCTGGGCAAGAGGCTGAATATTGGTGTCGTTCAATATTTTAACATGCGCAGAGAGGTAGCAAGAAACGGGGTGCTAAAGAAGAGTTTGTGTGAGACACTTCCCCAAAGGTTCTTCTCCAAAGCATGGAAGGCTCCTTTAGAATGGGAGATGGGGAAGATTCAGTTGAAATTGGGCACCAAACACAATAGGACACAGGATGTTGGAGAGAGTGAATCTAGACTGTTTACCAAAGATGATAATTCAACTTGGTCCTATCCTTAAAAAACATCAGCATCCTGAATTTCATTTCTTACAATCATACTGTGTGAAATAGGCTTGCTCAGCGCAGGCTGAATGGAGGACTTTTCTGGCCTGCAGGGATTTTGTTAATTATTCAAAGACACAGAGCTGGGTATGATACAGATTTTTTATTTCCTCTAGAGTGGAGATGATGAAGACTATCAGAGGATTTTCAGAAAGAAAATCAAGCCTCGTCTGAAGTCAGAAGATGGTATAGAGGCACCAGATCAAGATGACATGTCTTCCAGTGTACGTATCACCAGAAAGGTCATTACACGCACAGTTCATGTGACTAATCCCACAGCTATGACAGATGTAGACATCCACAGTCCAGAATTTAAAATAAAAGTCCCACGGCATGAGCAAGTCAGTATTGAAGGATCAGGACCAAGGCTGGAATCATCAGAGATGGATATGGATGTTAATCTCGCGGGCGCGGAAGGTTTAAAATTTCAAATGGGAGATGGTCAACGGACAACACACACCATGCACATTGTAAAAACAAAAGTTGTAGAGGTGACTGGACCTGATACAGAACATGGCCAAACTACTTTCCACATGCCGCAGATCAACTTGGCAGGTGGAACAGTGCAAACATCCAACCTTGATGTCAAATTTGCAAACACAGACATGGGTAGGTCTGCACCAAATGTTGATGTCAGTCTCCCAAAGACGAGTATTGGCTTTTCAGACCCAAACGTTACAACAGGTATGCAAGTGGCTGCCATTGATACAACAATAATGAAACAAAATGTTCATACTGAAGATTCAGATGGAAAAATCAGCATGCATTCAATCAAGATGCCAGCGTGTACTATTTCTGAAATGCACGTTGAAAGCAAATTCCCAGAAGGCGATATTAAAGCAACTGGAACCAAGATCAAAGGTAATGTTGAAATGCATGATACAGATCTGGCTTCTGGTAAAATCAGAAAACCACAATATAAGATTTCAGGAGTCAATGTTTCAGAATCAAAATATCATATCTCTTATCCAGATCTGGAAATCGAACATACAAAAGTGACAGAAGAACTTGACGCCCCAAAGATCACTTTTGAGCGTGACATTAAAGTTCCAAATGTGAATATTAAAGGCACCAAAGTTGAGACAACTGCAATGAAACAAAGTGGCCTCAAGTTTGAAGCGCCATCTACACATTTTCCCAAGCAACAGGCTCCAGACTTTGATTTGAATCTCAAGGGCCCAAAGGTGAAAGGAGAACATTGCATTCAAATGCCTTCTGCAAATACAGAGGTGAGGATCAAAGGTCCTAAGGTGGATGTGGATATGCCAGAGGCTGAGATTGAAGGGCGCAGTGCAATGTTCAATTTGCCAAGATTCAAAACACACAAATTCCAAACTAGTGGGTTGAAGCTGGAAGGTCAAGATGTGAACATTGATGCCAATCCTCCCGAGGTAGATGTTAACCTATCAGGACCCTCGTTGAAAGGAGAAGCACAAATGCCAAATGTCAATATTGAGGGAACCGGTAAAATATCGGGAGCAAAATTTGGTATGCCAGGATTCAATGTCTTAGCACCTAAAACAGGAATGGCCGATTATAATCTGGACTTTAAAGGTCCAAAAGTGGAAGGAGATATTGCCGTTCCTGATGTAAATCTGAAAGGTGACATTAAGGGCCCAAAAGTAGATTTTAAAGGCCCCAAAGTTCAAATTGAGGAAACTGATATAAAAGGAAGTGGAGCCCAGTTTTCAATGCCACATATGAACTTGCCCAAGGTTCAGGCTCCTGAAATTGATTTGAATTTCAGAGGCCCAAAACTGGAAGGGGATCATGGTATTGGTGTACCTTCGGGAAAGGTGGAGAAAGAGCTCAAAGGACCTCAGGTAGATCTTGATGTGGGCGTATCAGGAGCAGGAGGTACAAAGTTTGGCCTGCCAAAACATAAACTGCCCAAATTCCACATGGATGGGTCCAAAGTGGAAGTTCCAGTTGTCCACATGGGTGGGAACATTCGTGGCGCTGATGTTAAACTCTCTGGATCAAAGCTAGGAGGGGATGTTAAAATACCAGATGTAGATGTTGAGGGAACTGGTAAAATAAAGGGCTCAACATTGAAAGGGGACTTGGCTTCTGGAAAGGTGGAGGGAGGGATCAAAGCACCTAAGGTTCATGTTGACATGGATGTGCCAAGCGGTGATGTTGGAGGTGTCAGTGGAAACATGCGCGTGCCAAAATTTAAATTGCCCAAATTCCAAATGAGTGGGTCTAAAGTGGAATGTTCAGATTTGGACTTTGATGTGGATATTCCAAGTGGCGACATTAAACTATCTGGACCCAAGCTAGAAAGAGATGTTGAAATGCCTGATGTAGATGTAGATGTTGAGGGAGCTGTTAAAATCACAGACCCTAAATTCAGCATGCCAGGATTTAATCTGTCAGCACCCACGATAGGAATGCCTGATGTTAATCTGGACCTCAAAGGAACAAAAATAGGCCAAATCGAAGTCCCCGATGTCAAATTAAAACGTGATATCAAGGGCCCAAATCTCGATATTAAAGGTCCCAACGTTAATATCGAGACACCTGACTTAAAGGGAAGAGGAGTTAAGTTTTCACTGCCATCGATGCATTTGCCCAAGATAGAGGCACCAGACATTAACTTGAATTCCAGAGGTTCAAAACTGAAAGGAGACTATGGTGTTGACATGCCTTCTGGAAAGTTCGAGGGAGAGATCAAAGGACCTAAAGTTGATGTTGATGTGGATATGCCACAAGTTGATGTTGAAGGAGATGGTGGAAAGTTCAGCTTGCCAAAGTTTAAATTGCCCAAATTCCACATGGGTGGTTCAAAAGGAGGTCCAGATGTGGGAGTTGACATGAATCTTCCTGAGGCCGATGTTAAACTATCTGGACCTAAGATAGAAGGAGATGTTAAAATGCCCGATGTAGATGTAGATGTTGAGGGTGCAGGGAAATTCAAAGGCCCAACATTCAAAACCCCAGGATTCGATGTCTCAGCACCCAAGATACGAATGCCTGATGTGGACCTCAGAGGTCCAAAAATGAGAGGAAATTATGACGTGGATTTGCCGTCTGGAAAGGTGGAGGGCAAGATCAAAGGACCCAAGGTTGATGTGGATGTGCCAGGGGGTGATGTGGAAGGAGGCGGTGGAGGATTCAGCGTGCCAAAATTTAAATTGCCCAAATTCAGAATGGGTGGGTCTAAAGTGGAGGGCCCAGATATGGACATTGATGCAAATATTCCTAGTGGTGACATTAAACTATCTGGACCCAAGCTGGAAGGCGATGTCGAAATGCCTGATGTAGATGTAGATGTTGAGGGAGCTGGTAAAATCAAGGGATCTAAATTCCACATGCCAAAATTCAATCTCTCAGCACCCAAAATAGGAATGCCTGATTTCAATCTGGGCGCCAAAGGTCCAAAAGTGGAAGGAGATGTTGGTATTCCTGATGTTAACCTGGAAGGTGACATTAAGGGTCCGAATGTCGACATTAAAGGCCCCAGGGTTGATATTGAGACACCAGATGTAAATGGAAGCAAGGGCAAGTTTTCAATGCCATCCATCCATATGCCTAAGTTTCATGCACCAGATATTGATTTGAATTTCAAAAGTCCAAAAGTAAAAGGTGACTATGATGTTGAAATGCCTTCTGGAAAGTTCGAGGGAGAGATCAAAGCACCTAAGGTTGACGTTGACATGGATGTGCCAGGGGGTGATGTTGAAGGAGTCGGTGGAAAGTTCAGCTTACCAAAATTTAAAAAGCCTAAATTCCACATGGGTGGATCTAAAGTAGAAGTTCCAGATGTGGACATTGATGCAAACATTCCTGAGGCTGACGTTAAACTAGCAGGACCTAAGATACAAGGAGGTGTTGAAATGCCTGATGTAGATCTAGACATTGAGGGTGGCAGTAAAATTAAGGGACCTAAAATCCATATGCCAAAATTCAATCTCTCAGCACCCAAAATAGGAATGCCTGATTTCAATCTGGGCGCCAAAGGTCCAAAACTGGAGGGTGATGTTGGTATTCCTGATGTTAACCTGGAAGGTGACATTAAGGGTCCAAGTGTTGACATTAAAGGCCCCAGAGTTGATATTGAGACACCAGATGTAAAAGGAAGTGGATTCAAGATGTCAATGCCTTCCATCCACATGCCTAAGTTTCATGCACCAGACCTTGATTTGAATTTCAAAGGTCCAAATCTAAAAGGAGACTATGATGTTGAAATGCCTTCTGGAAAGGTGGAGGGTGAATTCAAAGGACCTAAGGTTGATGTTGATGTGGATGTGCCACAAGTTGATGTTGAAGGAGATGGTGGAAAGTTCAGCTTGCCAAAGTTTAAATTGCCCAAATTCCACATGGGTGGTTCAAAAGGAGGTCCAGATGTGGGAGTTAATATGAATCTTCCTGAGGCCGATGTTAAACTATCTGGACCTAAGATAGAAGGAGGTGTTAAAATGCCCGATGTAGATGTTGAGGGTGCAGGGAAATTCAAAGGCCCATCATTCAAAACGCCAGGATTCGATGTCTCAGCACCCAAGATACGAATGCCTGATGTGGACCTCAGAGGTCCAAAAATGGGAGGAAATTATGACGTGGATTTGCCGTCTGGAAAGGTGGAGGGCAAGATCAAAGGACCCAATGTTGATGTGGATGTGCCAGGGGGTGATGTGGAAGGAGGCGGTGGAGGATTCAGTATGCCAAAATTTAAATTGCCCAAATTCCGAATGGGTGGGTCTAAAGTGGAGGGCCCAGATATGGACATTGATGCAAATATTCCTAGTGGTGACATTAAACTATCTGGACCCAAGCTGGAAGGCGATGTCGAAATGCCTGATGTAGATGTAGATGTTGAGGGAGCTGGTAAAATCAAGGGATCTAAATTCCACATGCCAAAATTCAATGTCTCAGCACCCAAAATAGGAATGCCTGATTTCAATCTGGGCGCCAAAGGTCCAAAAGTGGAAGGAGATGTTGGTATTCCTGATGTTAACCTGGAAGGTGACATTAAGGGTCCGAATATTGACATAAAAGGCCCCAGAGTTGATATTGAGACACCAGATGTAAATGGAAGCAGGGGCAAGATTTCAATGCCATCCATTCACATGCCTAAGTTTCATGCACCAGATATTGATTTGAATTTCAAAAGTCCAAAACTAAAAGGAGACTATGATGTTGACATGCCTTCTGGAAAGTTCGAGGGAGAGATCAAAGGACCTAAGGTTGATGTTGATGTGGATGTGCCACAAGTTGATGTTGAAGGAGATGGTGGAAAGTTCAGCTTGCCAAAGTTTAAATTGCCCAAATTCCACATGGGTGGTTCAAAAGGAGGTCCAGACGTGGGAGTTGACATGAATCTTCCTGAGGCCGATGTTAAACTATCTGGACCTAAGATAGAAGGAGATGTTAAAATGCCAGATGTAAATGTAGATGTTGAGGGTGCAGGGAAATTCAAAGGCCCAACATTCAAAACGCCAGGATTCGATGTCTCAGCACCCAAGATACGAATGCCTGATGTGGACCTCAGAGGTCCAAAAATGGGAGGAAATTATGATGTGGATTTGCCATCTGGAAAGATGGAAGGCAAGATCAAAGGACCCAAGGTTGATGTGGATGTGCCAGGGGTTGATGTGGAAGGAGGCGGTGGAGGATTCAGCATGCCAAAATTTAAAATGCCCAAATTCCGAATGGGTGGGTCTAAAGTGGAGGGCCCAGATATGGACATTGATGCAAATATTCCTAGTGGTGACATTAAACTATCTGGACCCAAGCTGGAAGGCGATGTCGAAATGCCTGATGTAGATGTAGATGTTGAGGGAGCTGGTAAAATCAAGGGATCTAAATTCCACATGCCAAAATTCAATCTCTCAGCACCCAAAATAGGAATGCCTGATTTCAATCTGGGCGTCAAAGGTCCAAACGTGGAAGGAGATGTTGGTATTCCTGATGTTAACCTGGAAGGTGACATTAAGGGTCCGAATGTCGACATTAAAGGCCCCAGAGTTGATATTGAGACACCAGATGTAAATGGAAGCAAGGGCAAGTTTTCAATGCCATCCATCCATATGCCTAAGTTTCATGCACCAGATATTGATTTGAATTTCAAAAGTCCAAAAGTAAAAGGAGACTATGATGTTGAAATGCCTTCTGGAAAGTTCGAGGGAGAGATCAAAGCACCTAAGGTTGATGTTGACATGGATGTGCCAGGGGGTGATGTGGAAGGAGGCGGTGGAGGATTCAGCATGCCAAAATTTAAAATGCCCAAATTCAGAATGGGTGGGTCTAAAGTGGAGGGCCCAGATATGGATATTGATGCAAATATTCCTGAGGCTGACGTTAAACTATCAGGACCTAAGATACAAGGAGGTGTTGAAATGCCTGATGTAGATCTAGACATTGAGGGTGGCAGTAAAGGCAAGGGATCTAAATTCCACATGCCAAAATTCAATCTCTCAGCACCCAAAATAGGAATGCCTGATTTCAATCTGGGCGCCAAAGGTCCAAAAGTGGAAGGAGATGTTGGTATTCCTGATGTTAACCTGGAAGGTGACATTAAGGGTCCGAATGTCGACATAAAAGGCCCCAGAGTTGATATTGAGACACCAGATGTAAAAGGAAGTGGATTCAAGATGTCAATGCCTTCCATCCATTTGCCCAAGTTTCATGCACCAGACCTTGATTTGAATTTCAAAGGTCCAAATCTAAAAGGAGACTATGATGTTGACATGCCTTCTGGAAAGGTGGAGGGTGAATTCAAAGGACCTAAGGTTGATGTGGATGTGGATGTGCCACAAGTTGATGTTGAAGGAGATGGTGGAAAGTTCAACTTGCCAAAGTTTAAATTGCCCAAATTCCACATGGGTGGTTCAAAAGGAGGTCCAGATGTGGGAGTTGACATGAATCTTCCTGACGCCGATGTTAAACTATCTGGACCTAAGATCGAAGGAGGTGTTAAAATGCCAGATGTAGATGTAGATGTTGAGGGTGCAGGGAAATTGAAAGGACCGTCATTCAAAATGCCAGGATTCGATGTCTCAGCACCCAAGATACGAATGCCTGATGTGGACCTCAGAGGTCCAAAAATGGGAGGAAATTATGACGTGGATTTGCCATCTGGAAAGGTGGAAGGCAAGATCAAAGGACCCAAGGTTGATGTGGATGTGCCAGGGGTTGATGTGGAAGGAGGCGGTGGAGGATTCAGCATGCCAAAATTTAAAATGCCCAAATTCCGAATGGGTGGGTCTAAAGTGGAGGGCCCAGATATGGACATTGATGCAAATATTCCTAGTGGTGACATTAAACTATCTGGACCCAAGCTGGAAGGCGATGTCGAAATGCCTGATGTAGATGTAGATGTTGAGGGAGCTGGTAAAATCAAGGGATCTAAATTCCACATGCCAAAATTCAATCTCTCAGCACCCAAAATAGGAATGCCTGATTTCAATCTGGGCGTCAAAGGTCCAAAAGTGGAAGGAGATGTTGGTATTCCTGATGTTAACCTGGAAGGTGACATTAAGGGTCCGAATGTCGACATTAAAGGCCCCAGAGTTGATATTGAGACACCAGATGTAAATGGAAGCAAGGGCAAGTTTTCAATGCCATCCATCCACATGCCTAAGTTTCATGCACCAGATATTGATTTGAATTTCAAAAGTCCAAAAGTAAAAGGTGACTATGATGTTGAAATGCCTTCTGGAAAGTTCGAGGGAGAGATCAAAGGACCTAAGGTTGATGTTGACATGGATGTGCCAGGGGGTGATGTGGAAGGAGGCGGTGGAGGATTCAGCATGCCAAAATTTAAAATGCCCAAATTCAGAATGGGTGGGTCTAAAGTGGAAGTTCCAGATGTGGACATTGATGCAAACATTCCTGAGGCTGACGTTAAACTATCAGGACCTAAGATACAAGGAGGTGTTGAAATGCCTGATGTAGATCTAGACATTGAGGGTGGCAGTAAAGGCAAGGGATCTAAATTCCACATGCCAAAATTCAATCTCTCAGCACCCAAAATAGGAATGCCTGATTTCAATCTGGGCGCCAAAGGTCCAAAAGTGGAAGGAGATGTTGGTATTCCTGATGTTAACCTGGAAGGTGACATTAAGGGTCCGAATGTCGACATTAAAGGTCCCAAAGTTGATATTGAGACACCAGATGTAAAAGGAAGTGGATTCAAGATGTCAATGCCTTCCATCCATTTGCCCAAGTTTCATGCACCAGACCTTGATTTGAATTTCAAAGGTCCAAATCTAAAAGGAGACTATGATGTTGACATGCCTTCTGGAAAGGTGGAGGGTGAATTCAAAGGACCTAAGGTTGATGTGGATGTGGATATGCCACAAGTTGATGTTGAAGGAGATGGTGGAAAGTTCAACTTGCCAAAGTTTAAATTGCCCAAATTCCACATGGGTGGTTCAAAAGGAGGTCCAGATGTGGGAGTTGACATGAATCTTCCTGAGGCCGATGTTAAACTATCTGGACCTAAGATCGAAGGAGGTGTTAAAATGCCAGATGTAGATGTAGATGTTGAGGGTGCAGGGAAATTCAAAGGCCCATCATTCAAAATGCCAGGATTCGATGTCTCAGCACCCAAGATACGAATGCCTGATGTGGACCTCAGAGGTCCAAAAATGGGAGGAAATTATGACGTGGATTTGCCATCTGGAAAGATGGAAGGCAAGATCAAAGGACCCAATGTTGATGTGGATGTGCCAGGGGGTGATGTGGAAGGAGGCGGTGGAGGATTCAGCATGCCAAAATTTAAAATGCCCAAATTCCGAATGGGTGGGTCTAAAGTGGAGGGCCCAGATATGGACATTGATGCAAATATTCCTAGTGGTGACATTAAACTATCTGGACCCAAGCTGGAAGGCGATGTCGAAATGCCTGATGTAGATGTAGATGTTGAGGGAGCTGGTAAAATCAAGGGATCTAAATTCCACATGCCAAAATTCAATCTCTCAGCACCCAAAATAGGAATGCCTGATTTCAATCTGGGCGCCAAAGGTCCAAAAGTGGAAGGAGATGTTGGTATTCCTGATGTTAACCTGGAAGGTGACATTAAGGGTCCGAATGTCGACATTAAAGGCCCCAGAGTTGATATTGAGACACCAGATGTAAATGGAAGCAAGGGCAAGTTTTCAATGCCATCCATCCACATGCCTAAGTTTCATGCACCAGATATTGATTTGAATTTCAAAAGTCCAAAAGTAAAAGGAGACTATGATGTTGAAATGCCTTCTGGAAAGTTCGAGGGAGAGATCAAAGGACCTAAGGTTGATGTTGACATGGATGTGCCAGGGGGTGATGTGGAAGGAGGTGGTGGAGGATTCAGCATGCCAAAATTTAAAATGCCCAAATTCAGAATGGGTGGGTCTAAAGTGGAGGGCCCAGATATGGATATTGATGCAAATATTCCTGAGGCTGACATTAAACTATCAGGACCTAAGATACAAGGAGGTGTTGAAATGCCTGATGTAGATCTAGACATTGAGGGTGGCAGTAAAGGCAAGGGATCTAAATTCCACATGCCAAAATTCAATCTCTCAGCACCCAAAATAGGAATGCCTGATTTCAATCTGGGCGCCAAAGGTCCAAAAGTGGAAGGAGATGTTGGTATTCCTGATGTTAACCTGGAAGGTGACATTAAGGGTCCGAATGTCGACATAAAAGGCCCCAGAGTTGATATTGAGACACCAGATGTAAAAGGAAGTGGATTCAAGATGTCAATGCCTTCCATCCATTTGCCCAAGTTTCATGCACCAGACCTTGATTTGAATTTCAAAGGTCCAAATCTAAAAGGAGACTATGATGTTGACATGCCTTCTGGAAAGGTGGAGGGTGAATTCAAAGGACCTAAGGTTGATGTGGATGTGGATGTGCCACAAGTTGATGTTGAAGGAGATGGTGGAAAGTTCAACTTGCCAAAGTTTAAATTGCCCAAATTCCACATGGGTGGTTCAAAAGGAGGTCCAGATGTGGGGGTTGACATGAATCTTCCTGACGCCGATGTTAAACTATCTGGACCTAAGATCGAAGGAGGTGTTAAAATGCCAGATGTAGATGTAGATGTTGAGGGTGCAGGGAAATTCAAAGGCCCATCATTCAAAATGCCAGGATTCGATGTCTCAGCACCCAAGATACGAATGCCTGATGTGGACCTCAGAGGTCCAAAAATGGGAGGAAATTATGACGTGGATTTGCCATCTGGAAAGGTGGAAGGCAAGATCAAAGGACCCAAGGTTGATGTGGATGTGCCAGGGGTTGATGTGGAAGGAGGCGGTGGAGGATTCAGCATGCCAAAATTTAAAATGCCCAAATTCCGAATGGGTGGGTCTAAAGTGGAGGGCCCAGATATGGACATTGATGCAAATATTCCTAGTGGTGACATTAAACTATCTGGACCCAAGCTGGAAGGCGATGTCGAAATGCCTGATGTAGATGTAGATGTTGAGGGAGCTGGTAAAATCAAGGGATCTAAATTCCACATGCCAAAATTCAATCTCTCAGCACCCAAAATAGGAATGCCTGATTTCAATCTGGGCGCCAAAGGTCCAAAAGTGGAAGGAGATGTTGGTATTCCTGATGTTAACCTGGAAGGTGACATTAAGGGTCCGAATGTCGACATTAAAGGCCCCAGAGTTGATATTGAGACACCAGATGTAAATGGAAGCAAGGGCAAGTTTTCAATGCCATCCATCCACATGCCTAAATTTCATGCACCAGATATTGATTTGAATTTCAAAAGTCCAAAAGTAAAAGGTGACTATGATGTTGAAATGCCTTCTGGAAAGTTCGAGGGAGAGATCAAAGCACCTAAGGTTGATGTTGACATGGATGTGCCAGGGGGTGATGTGGAAGGAGGCGGTGGAGGATTCAGCATGCCAAAATTTAAAATGCCCAAATTCAGAATGGGTGGGTCTAAAGTGGAGGGCCCAGATATCGATATTGATGCAAATATTCCTGAGGCTGACGTTAAACTATCAGGACCTAAGATACAAGGAGGTGTTGAAATGCCTGATGTAGATCTAGACATTGAGGGTGGCAGTAAAGGCAAGGGATCTAAATTCCACATGCCAAAATTCAATCTCTCAGCACCCAAAATAGGAATGCCTGATTTCAATCTGGGCGCCAAAGGTCCAAAAGTGGAAGGAGATGTTGGTATTCCTGATGTTAACCTGGAAGGTGACATTAAGGGTCCGAATGTCGACATTAAAGGTCCCAAAGTTGATATTGAGACACCAGATGTAAAAGGAAGTGGATTCAAGATGTCAATGCCTTCCATCCACATGCCCAAGTTTCATGCACCAGACCTTGATTTGAATTTCAAAGGTCCAAATCTAAAAGGAGACTATGATGTTGACATGCCTTCTGGAAAGGTGGAGGGTGAATTCAAAGGACCTAAGGTCGATGTTGATGTGGATGTGCCACAAGTTGATGTTGAAGGAGATGGTGGAAAGTTCAGCTTGCCAAAGTTTAAATTGCCCAAATTCCACATGGGTGGTTCAAAAGGAGGTCCAGATGTGGGAGTTGACATGAATCTTCCTGAGGCTGATGTTAAACTATCTGGACCTAAGATCGAAGGAGATGTTAAAATGCCCGATGTAGATGTAGATGTTGAGGGTGCAGGGAAATTCAAAGGCCCATCATTCAAAATGCCAGGATTCGATGTCTCAGCACCCAAGATACGAATGCCTGATGTGGACCTCAGAGGTCCAAAAATGGGAGGAAATTATGACGTGGATTTGCCATCTGGAAAGGTGGAGGGCAAGATCAAAGGACCCAATGTTGATGTGGATGTGCCAGGGGGTGACGTGGAAGGAGGCGGTGGAGGATTCAGCATGCCAAAATTTAAAATGCCCAAATTCCGAATGGGTGGGTCTAAAGTGGAGGGCCCAGATATGGACATTGATGCAAATATTCCTAGTGGTGACATTAAACTATCTGGACCCAAGCTGGAAGGCGATGTCGAAATGCCTGATGTAGATCTAGACATTGAGGGTGGCATTAAAGGCAAGGGATCTAAATTCCACATGCCAAAATTCAATCTCTCAGCACCCAAAATAGGAATGCCTGATTTCAATCTGGGCGCCAAAGGTCCAAAAGTGGAAGGAGATGTTGGTATTCCTGATGTTAACCTGGAAGGTGACATTAAGGGTCCGAATGTCGACATTAAAGGCCCCAGAGTTGATATTGAGACACCAGATGTAAATGGAAGCAAGGGCAAGTTTTCAATGCCATCCATCCATATGCCTAAGTTTCATGCACCAGATATTGATTTGAATTTCAAAAGTCCAAAAGTAAAAGGAGACTATGATGTTGAAATGCCTTCTGGAAAGTTCGAGGGAGAGATCAAAGCACCTAAGGTTGATGTTGACATGGATGTGCCAGGGGGTGATGTGGAAGGAGGCGGTGGAGGATTCAGCATGCCAAAATTTAAAATGCCTAAATTCCACATGGGTGGATCTAAAGTGGAAGTTCCAGATGTGGACATTGATGCAAACATTCCTGAGGCTGATGTTAAACTATCAGGACCTAAGATACAAGGAGGTGTTGAAATGCCTGATGTAGATCTAGACATTGAGGGTGGCATTAAAGGCAAGGGATCTAAATTCCACATGCCAAAATTCAATCTCTCAGCACCCAAAATAGGAATGCCTGATTTCAATCTGGGCGCCAAAGGTCCAAAAGTGGAAGGAGATGTTGGTATTCCTGATGTTAACCTGGAAGGTGACATTAAGGGTCCGAATGTCGACATTAAAGGTCCCAAAGTTGATATTGAGACACCAGATGTAAAAGGAAGTGGATTCAAGATGTCAATGCCTTCCATCCACATGCCCAAGTTTCATGCACCAGACCTTGATTTGAATTTCAAAGGTCCAAATCTAAAAGGAGACTATGATGTTGACATGCCTTCTGGAAAGGTGGAGGGTGAATTCAAAGGACCTAAGGTCGATGTTGATGTGGATGTGCCACAAGTTGATGTTGAAGGAGATGGTGGAAAGTTCAGCTTGCCAAAGTTTAAATTGCCCAAATTCCACATGGGTGGTTCAAAAGGAGGTCCAGATGTGGGAGTTGACATGAATCTTCCTGAGGCTGATGTTAAACTATCTGGACCTAAGATCGAAGGAGATGTTAAAATGCCCGATGTAGATGTAGATGTTGAGGGTGCAGGGAAATTCAAAGGCCCATCATTCAAAATGCCAGGATTCGATGTCTCAGCACCCAATATACGAATGCCTGATTTTAATGTGGACCTCGGAGGTCCAAAAATGGGAGGAAATTATGACGTGGATTTGCCGTCTGGAAAGGTGGAGGGCAAGATCAAAGGACCCAAAGTTGATGTGGATGTGCCAGGGGGTGATGTGGAAGGAGTCGGTGGAGGATTCAGCATGCCAAAATTTAAAATGCCCAAATTCAGAATGGGTGGGTCTAAAGTGGAGGGCCCAGATATGGACATTGATGCGAATATTCCAAGTGGTGACATTAAATTATCTGGACCCAAGCTAGAAGGCGATGTCGAAATGCCTGATGTAGATATTGAAGGAGCTGGTAAAATCAAGGGCTCACAATTCAGAATGCCAGGATTCAATATCTCAGCACCTAAGATCGGAAAGCCTGATTTTAATCTTGAGTTCAAAGGTCCAAAGGTGGGAGCAGATGTTGATATCCCTGAAGGTGACTTTAAGGGCCCAAATGTCGACATTAAAGCACCCAAAGTTAATATTGAGGCACCAGATGTGAAAGGAAGTGGAGGCAAGATTTCATTGCCATCCATCCACTTGCCCAAGATTCAGGCACCAGAACTTGATTTCAGTCTCAGAGGCCCAAAAGTAAAAGGTGACTATGATGTTGAGGTGCCTTCTGCAAACATAGAGGGAGGGATTAAAGCACCGCAAATTGGCGGGGATGTATCTGGGGTAGACGCAGATGGAGGCAGTGGAAAATTCAACTTCCCAAAATTCAAAATGCCCAAATTCCGAATTGGTGGGTCCAAGGAGGGAGGCCTTGACGTGAACCTAGGTGCTAATGTTCCTGGAGCTGATGTTAAGTTATCTGGACCCAAGATGGAGGCAAAGAGTCCAGATGTTGATGTTAGTCTGAAAGCTCCAAAAGTGAAAGGGGATTATGATATTAATGTACCTTCTGGAAAAGTACAGGGTGAGATCAAAGGACCTAAGCTAGATGTTAATATGCCAGGGGCTGATGTTGAAGGAGGCTCTGGAAAGTTCAGCTTCCCAAAATTTAAAATGCCCAGATTCCATGTTGGTGGGTCTAAAGTGAAAGGTCGTGATATAGAAATTGAAGGCCCCAAAATTGATCTTGAAGGACCTGACATAAAAGGTGGTGGTGGCAAGTTCTCAATGCCCAAGATACATGCACCAGATGTTGATTTGAGTTTAAAGAGCCCAAAATTGAAAGGAGACTATGATATTAACATGCCGTCTGGTAAAATAGAGGGAGAGATGAAAGCACCAAAGGTAGACATTGATATGGATGTGCCAGGCACTGAGGTGGAAGGAACAAGTGGAAAGTTTGGCTTCCCAAAATTTAAATTGCCTAAATTCCATATGGGAGGACCTAAAATTGAAGCCCCAGATTTGGACATTAATGCTAAGCTTCCCCAGACAGATGTTAGCCTATCTACACCCAAGCTGGAAGGCGATGTCAAGATGCCTGATGTTGATGTAGATGTTGAGGGAGCTGGTAAAATCAAGGGCTCTAAATTCAGCATGCCAGGATTCAATATCTCAGCACCCAAAATAGGAATGCCTGATTTCAATTTGGGCGCCAAAGGTCCAAAAGTGGAAGGAGATGTTGGTATTCCTGATGTTAACCTGGAAGGTGACATTAAGGGTCCGAATGTTGACATTAAAGGTCCCAAAGTTGATATTGAGACACCAGATGTAAAAGGAAGTGGATTCAAGATGTCATTGCCATCCATCCACATGCCTAAGTTTCAGGCACCAGATATTGATTTGAATTTTAAAGGTCCAAAACTAAAAGGAGACTATGATGTTGAAATGCCTTCTGGAAAGTTTGAGGGAGAGATCAAAGCACCTAAGGTTGACGTTGACATGGATGTGCCAGGGGGTGATGTTGAAGGAATCGGTGGAAAGTTCAGCTTGCCGAAATTTAAAATGCCTAAATTCCACATGAGTGGCCCTAAAGTAGACGTTCCAGATGTGGACATTGATGCAAATATTCCTGAGGCTGATATTAAACTATCAGGACCTAAGATACAAGGAGGTGTTGAAATGCCTGATGTAGATCTAGACATTGAGGGTGGCAGTAAAATTAAGGGACCTAAAATCCATATGCCAAAATTCAATCTCTCAGCACCCAAAATAGGAATGCCTGATTTCAACCTGGGCGCCAAAGGTCCAAAAGTGGAAGGAGATGTTGGTATTCCTGATGTTAACCTGGAAGGTGACATTAAGGGTCCGAATGTTGACATTAAAGGTCCCAAAGTTGATATTGAGACACCAGATGTAAAAGGAAGTGGATTCAAGATGTCATTGCCATCCATCCACATGCCTAAGTTTCAGGCACCAGATATTGATTTGAATTTTAAAGGTCCAAAACTAAAAGGAGACTATGATGTTGAAATGCCTTCTGGAAAGTTCGAGGGAGAGATCAAAGCACCTAAGGTTGACGTTGACATGGATGTGCCAGGGGGTGATGTTGAAGGAATCGGTGGAAAGTTCAGCTTGCCGAAATTTAAAATGCCTAAATTCCACATGAGTGGCCCTAAAGTAGACGTTCCAGATGTGGACATTGATGCAAATATTCCTGAGGCTGATATTAAACTATCAGGACCTAAGATACAAGGAGGTGTTGAAATGCCTGATGTAGATCTAGACATTGAGGGTGGCAGTAAAATTAAGGGACCTAAAATCCATATGCCAAAATTCAATCTCTCAGCACCCAAAATAGGAATGCCCGATTTCAATCTGGGCGCCAAAGGTCCAAAAGTGGAAGGAGATATTGGTATTCCTGATGTTAACCTGGAAGGTAACATTAAGGGTCCGAATGTCGACATAAAAGGCCCCAGAGTTGATATTGAGACACCAGATGTAAATGGAAGCAAGGGCAAGTTTTCATTGCCATCCATCCACATGCCTAAGTTTCAGGCACCAGATATTGATTTGAATTTCAAAAGTCCAAAACTAAAAGGAGACTATGATGTTGAAATGCCTTCTGGAAAGTTTGAGGGAGAGATCAAAGCACCTAAGGTTGACGTTGACATGGATGTGCCAGGAGGTGATGTTGAAGGAATCGGTGGAAAGTTCAGCTTGCCGAAATTTAAAATGCCTAAATTCCACATGAGTGGCCCTAAAGTAGACGTTCCAGATGTGGACATTGATGCAAATATTCCTGAGGCTGATATTAAACTATCAGGACCTAAGATACAAGGAGGTGTTGAAATGCCTGATGTAGATCTAGACATTGAGGGTGGCAGTAAAATTAAGGGACCTAAAATCCATATGCCAAAATTCAATCTCTCAGCACCCAAAATAGGAATGCCTGATTTCAATCTGGGCGCCAAAGGTCCAAAAGTGGAAGGAGATGTTGGTATTCCTGATGTTAACCTGGAAGGTGACATTAAGGGTCCGAATGTTGACATTAAAGGTCCCAAAGTTGATATTGAGACACCAGATGTAAAAGGAAGTGGATTCAAGATGTCATTGCCATCCATCCACATGCCTAAGTTTCAGGCACCAGATATTGATTTGAATTTCAAAAGTCCAAAACTAAAAGGAGACTATGATGTTGAAATGCCTTCTGGAAAGTTCGAGGGAGAGATCAAAGCACCTAAGGTTGACGTTGACATGGATGTGCCAGGGGGTGATGTTGAAGGAATCGGTGGAAAGTTCAGCTTGCCGAAATTTAAAATGCCTAAATTCCACATGGGTGGCCCTAATGTAGACGTTCCAGATGTGGACATTGATGCAAATATTCCCGAGGCTGACATTAAACTATCAGGACCTAAGATACAAGGAGGTGTTGAAATGCCTGATGTAGATCTAGACATTGAGGGTGGCAGTAAAATTAAGGGACCTAAAATCCATATGCCAAAATTCAATCTCTCAGCACCCAAAATAGGAATGCCTGATTTCAATCTGGGCGCCAAAGGTCCAAAGGTGGAAGGAGATGTTGGTATTCCTGATGTTAACCTGGAAGGTGACATTAAGGGTCCAAGTGTTGACATTAAAGGCCCCAGAGTTGATATTGAGACACCAGATGTAAAAGGAAGTGGGAGCAAGTTTTCATTGCCATCAATGCATTTACCTAAATTACACGCTCCGGATATAGATTTGAATTTCAGAGGCCCAAAAGTGAAAGGTGACCATGAAATTGATGTGCCTACTGGAAAGATAGAAGGAGATATAAAAGGACCTAAAGTTGATGTTGATGTGCCAGGGATTGATGCTGAAGGAAGCGGTGGAAAGTTCAGCTTCCCAAAATTTAAATTTCCCAAATTCCGACTAGGAGGGCCTAAAGTGGAAGGTCCAGATGTGGACATTAATGCTAAGGTTCCTACTGCTGACATTAAACTATCTGGACCTAAGATGGAAGGAAATGTTGAAATGCCAGAGATGGATGTAGATGTTGGGGGGAAAGTCAAAAGCCCAAAATTCAAAATGCCAGGATTCAATATCAACGCACCAAATATAGGAATGCCTGGCTTTAAAGTGGAAGGTCCAGATGCGGACTTTGGTGCTAAACTTCCAGAGGCAGATATTAAATTAGCTGGACCCAAGGTGGAAGGAGATGTTAAAATACCTGATGTTGATGTTGAGGGTTCTGGTAAATTCAAGAGCCCAAAATTCAAAGTGCCAGGTTTCAATTTCTCAGCACCAAAGATAGGAATACCTGATTTTGATCTTGAGTTCAAGGGTCCAAAAATGGGAGGAGGTGTTGATCTTCCCGATGTCAATTTGGAAGGTGACATTAAGAGCCCACATGTCGATATTAAAGGCCCCAATGTTGAGATTGAAGCACCTAATTTAAAAGGACATGGGGGCAAGTTTTCATTACCCAAGATCTCTGGTCCCAAGGTAGCTGGTGTTGAAATTCCTGATGTTGATCTAGATGTTGAAGGAGGTTCTAAAATCAAAGGTACAAAACTAAAAATGCCAGGATTTGATATCTCAGCACCCAAAATAGGAATGCCTGATTTTAATTTGGAGCTCAAAAGCCCGAAATTGGGAGGTGACATTGATGCCCCAGATCTTAATATGGAGGGTGACATCAAAGGCCCAAATTTTAATATTAAATCTCCGAAAGTTGATCTTAAAATGCCAGATGTGAAAGAAAGTGGCCCCAAGATTTCACTCCCTTCTGTACATTTACCTCACATAAAAACACCAGACTTTGATTTGGGTTTCAAGGGATCAAAATTGAAAGGCAGTTCGGACATTGACATTTCTTCCCCAAACATTGGTGGAGAAATTAAAGGGCCAAAAATAGACGTTGAAGCACCTGATATTGACTTGGAGGGTACAGGTGGACATTTCCATATGCCAAAGATTAAAATGCCCAAGTTCAAAATAGGTGGCACAAAAATAGACGGGCCTGATGTAGACATTGATGCCAGTGTTCCTAAGGCAAATGTTAAAATTGATGGGGCTGATGTACCTGAAATAAATTTGGATGCAGACAGTAAAATCAAAGGTCCTGGATTTCAAATGCCAGGGTTCAATATCTCGTTACCCAAATTTAAAGGTCCTAATGCAGATGTTAATTTAAAAGGCCCAGAACTAAAAGGTGGTGTTGAAGTCCCTGACATTAATATGGGAGGTGACATCAAAGGCCCAGAGTTTGAAATGAAAGGTCCTAAGGTAGATATTGTGGGGAGTGGAATTAACATTGAGGGACCTGATTTAAAAGGAGATGGACACAAGTTTTCAACACCTGCATTGGACATTGGCTTGAAAGATCACGATTTGAAAGGCACTGCTGACATTAGATCCCCTGGTTTTGGTATTGATGTAAGTGCACCCAAAATAGATGTAGGTGGTGAAGGAGGAGCACACCTAAAAATGCCAAAGATGAAGAAACCAAAATTTGGATTTGGAGTTAAAGGACAAGGAGACATAAGTGCTCCTTCTCTGGATGTAGATGTACCAAGTCCAGATGTAGATGTTAATGTTGATTCCCCAGACATTAGTGTTAAAACAAAGGGGAAAAAGGGGAAATTTAAAATGCCTAAACTCAACATCAAGTCAAAGAAAACGAAGAGTGACCTTGATTTATCCAAACCAGATATAGACATTAAATCCCCACATCTAAGTGCAAGTCTTGGATCATCTGATGAACAGTTAAATATTAAGTCATCAAAACTAAAGAAATCACGTTTTGGAAAAGTAAAGTTATCATTTCCGGATGTTGAATTTGATTTGGCATCACCAAAAGTGAAAGGCGAGTTACCCAATGCAAAGGCCGAAGGAGAATTACAAGTACCCAATGTCAATTTATCATCACATGATATGAAAGGTCCCCATATTGACATTAGAGCACCTGGGATGAATGTCAATACAGATGCTGACTTACAAGGGCCTGGCGTTAAAGTAAAAGGCTCAAAATTTCCTAACGTAAACATCAAATCGCCCAAAATGGCTGATACAAATATGGATATCAATTTGAAGGGCACTGGCCTGAAAGGTGAAGCGTCAGGAAACATAGAAGGGCCAACAATAGGCATAAAGAGACCAGAAATAAATTTTGACGTTGATGCTCCAAATGTGGATATTGAAAAACCAGAAGGTAAATTAAAAATGAAAATGAAGAAGCCAAATGTTACCGTTTCAGGACCAAATGTAAACCTAGATACATCAGGAGGTGCAGAAGGAAAGTTAAAAATGCCTAAAATGAAACTCTCGAGTTTTGGTTTGGGTAGCAAAGCAGGAGAAATAGATACAAATGTTGCTGTCAACCTTCCAAAAGCAGAATTTTCAGGTCCAAAACTCGAAGGTGGCATTGATATGCCATCAACAGATGTCAATATTAGTGCTCCAAAACTGAATCTTGAGTCTCCAGATGTTCGTTTTGGGGGTCTTGAAGGAAAGCTGAAAATGCCTGAATTGAACATCTCTGGTGGTAAAGACAAAGGGTCTGGTCTGAATCTTGGCATTAATGCACCAAAGATAGGAGGTGACTTGAAGACATCGGGTTTAGGTCTGAATGTGGAGGCGCCTGATATGGGTATAAATACTGAAGGTAAAATCAAAGGCCCACAAATTGATATGTCAGCACCTGATATGAGTGTGAATTTAAAGGATCCACAGCTCAAAGGCAGCATCAACCTCCCTGATCCAAATATCAAAGGAATCTTTAAAGGACCACTTATGGATGTGAAAGGTCCTGGTATTGATGTTGATGGGGGAGATTTCAACATTGAAGGTGGGAAAATAAAGATGCCTCAGATCAACATTCCAAAAGTTGATACTAACATTGCAGGACTGAATGTGAAAGGTGATAACTTTTCAGGGTCTGGAATTTCCGCATCTGATTTTGGCGTTAACGTAAAGGGGCCTACACTAGGTACTAAATTATCTGGACCAAAGATGGACATAAAATCCCCGAAAGTGGAAATTGAAGGGCCAAGTATGAAACTGAATGGAGCAGACGTCAATATTGATGGTCTAAAAGAAAAATTCTCCAGTGCTGCACCTAAAGCTAATATTGAATTTTCCGGGGCTAAGTTTGAAGGAGGTAGTTTAAGTGCTGATGTACCAGTAAAAGGTGGCATTGGAGTGTCCAGTTCCAAAAGTGTTTTTTATGATCCCGAGTTAGATGTCAAGGCACCTGGAATGAGTGCAGACATCAGATCAATTGAACTAGATGTTCCATTGGACAAAATGAAAATACCAAAATTCAAGCCGTCCCAATTTAAAATTAAAAGCCCAAATTTAGACGAGAGAGAAATTGCAGTGGGTGCCAGAGTTCCTGAAATTACTTCTTCTGCACAAGGTCCAGGTATCAACATCAAAGGACCACAGGCCAGTGTCAACCTGCCAGAAGGCGAGATGGAAAGCACGGGGGTCAAAGTTAAAAAGGGTAAAATTAAAATGCCCAAATTTAATTTCTCCAGGTCAAAGGGGAAAAGTAGTTCAGAAGGATTAGAGGGAGATATCAGTGCATCTGGACCAAAGATTGATATGAAGGGCTCCAAAGGAAGCCTGGGTTTTGGTGATATTGAGGTGGAGAAATCAGAAATATCAATAGCTGGGAAGGATCCTAGCTTGGACATTGCCACTTCCCCTAAAGGGAAGTCAGGAACACTAGATTTCTCTTTATTTAAAGGCAAACGGTCAGAACGTCACAGATCATCATCTCTGAGTGATGAGCATGAACTCTCCCCTTCTTCTCCCAAGGGCAAATTAGAATTTGAAGAGGGGGCTGCGGGTGCAAAAGGCAAAAAGTCTAAGTTGAAATTTGGAACATTTGGAGGCTTTGGAGCTAAATCAAAGGGCTCCTATGAGGTCACTCTCAATGAAGGCGAAGCGGAAGTCGAGGGCAGTGAAATCGCTCTGGTTTCCAAAAAATCCCGTATCCCTTCCACTTCCAGCAGTGACAGCGGATCTCGAGCAGGATTGCGCTTTCCTAAAGTAGAACTAAATATCAATAAGAAAAAATAATAATTATGTAAATATGCCCGTCACTGTAAATAGAAATTAACTGCATTACTTTACATGGAAAAGCCAAGGCATGGAGATCCATTAGACTTCATCCCTATTTCATTTGCAGGTCAAAAGTAGGATGGAATATTTAAAGTGTTGAATTCCTTTTTCTTTAATGCAAGGAATAGAATCGTGTCAGACCTGACCTGCAGATATTTCAGTACACTTCTGTATCAGCTAAAAATCAAATTAAAGTTCTATTACTACAAGCTGAGAGCAATAGCTAACTAGCAGGAAAAAAATAAAACCTATTTTGATACATTTTCTATGTAGCAGTTTATTATTTTCATATATTTGGTAAAATGGAGGTGTTAAGACATGTAATCACTGGTGCTCTCTCTGGCTTACTTTATTCGATAGAGTTGCAGCTAATGTATGAGAGGTTTTACTGAAATTTGACTTCTGATGAAAACACACAGAGACATTGGTAGAGGAAGAATTTAAGCTGTCTTTAGACAAATAGGTTATTGCTTACCCACGTAAGGTGAAATCTGGCAAAAAGACAAATAGCCTCAATTCACACTGTCATAATAGCAGTATTGTCAGGATCCAACAACAATCAGTTTGGCCTGTATCTTTTCTCCGTAAATTATTAGGACTGCAATAAAATATAAAATTCTGTTCTGGGTAGTTTAAATTCTTCAGCTTTGTAAATGTGTAAGTGTGTTCTGTGGAACTAGTTAGGGCGTATTTCTACTGTGAATTAGTACATTAACACCACCATCGCTTCCCTGACCCGAGCCACAAATTTGTGGTGATGATGCTGCTGCTGTTGTAATCTTTTATTTCCATATCCTTCTTTCACAAGAGTGAATTACTCACTACTCAACCATCATATATCCAGTTTGGTTGCACTTTAAACTTCCCATCTCCTCCGCGACTTCTCAAAGCCACTCTACCTTCTACCCCTACAATCCGGTGTGGCTCAGTTGAGAAGTGCACTGCCTCATGTGGAACAGCCTAACGGATGTCCAAGATTTTAGGTTGGATTGACCAGTCTGAACCAAATTAGCTGATCGTGTAGGTGTGCTGTTGCAGGAGTCTGGAACATTCAATTTCCTTGCATTGCGAAGCACAATACAAGAGTATATCTTCCCTACATGCAAAATGAAGTCTCACAGTAAAGCAACGCCTTGCTGAGTTCACAGAAAGCACCTAATATCCTTGTAACATAATTAGCAAATTCCTTTTGTTATGAATGGCGAGAATTGTGATTTTGCCAGATATTTTTCTTATCATTTCATTGTTTCACTCAATAATGTTAATAGAATTCTTTTTTCATAATTCTGTCTGCACTTCTGCGGCAAATAGACGATGGGAATGTAAGACAAGTGTGTACCTTGTAAAAATCAAATAAATCGTTCATTACCCTGAATTAAAGGTTGGTCTTTCTTCCTCAATTTTATAAAAATTATCAACCAAATGCCTCGGCCAATACATTGAAATACTCGGAAAGCTCCAACTGGCATTGGGGCTGAGGTACAGAAAATAATTTAGGCAGGATCCCGATCCCTTTTATTCTCAGAGAATTAGTTTAGTTTAGAAATACAGCGCAGAAACAGGCCCTTCGGCCCACAGAGTCTGCACCGATCAGCGATCCCCACACATTAACACTACCCTATACATACTAGTGTACATTTATGCCAAGCCAACTAACCTACAAAGCTGTACATCTTTGAAGTGTGGGAAGAAACCAAAGATCTCGGAGAAAACCCACACGGTCATGGGGAGAACGTACAAACTATGTACAGGCAGCACCCATAGTCAGGATCGAACCCGGGTCTCTGGCACTGTAAGGCAATAGCTCTACTATGCCACTGTGATGCCCCAGGTGTGTGGAACAAGTTAAATGTTTATATTGGTTGAGGAAAACATTGGTATAACTGAATTTTCATGTCCAACTAACCTTCCAAGTCTTGGGCCCTGAGATTGCTGGAAATCTTCCTGCAATCATCACTTTTGTGATTCTGAATGGTCCTATGTCAATCCTATTCAAAATCTCAGCAGCAATGGCACGTAGAGGAGGTGAGGGGTGTTCGGATTAAATGGGCCCAAATGTAAATGTAAACCTTTTTTTAGTTTTAGGCTGTGGGCCGGGGAGCTTTATTCTGCAGTTTTGTGACCCAAGTCACCAAACTACATGAAATTTTCACATATTGTGTACATTTTTTAATATAAATCACCCCTGAAACTCGATATGAAGAAGACATGCACATTTTTTATTAAATTAGAGAAAAACCTGAACATTTTCAGGTAATTTTTAGTCCAATCACAAAATCCCATTTCTAGACACATTTTTGATGCTCAGCCCACAGCCTATTTAGCTTACACATACCACCGAGTCCACGCTAACCAGCGATCCCCGCACATTAACACTATCCTACACACACTAGGGACAATTTACACACATACACCAAGCCAATTAACCTATATACCCGTACGTCTTTGGAGTGGGAGGAAACCGAAGATCTTCGAGAAAACCCACGCAGTCACAAGGAGAGCATATACACTCCGTACAGGCAGCATCCGTACAGACAGGAATCAAAACCAGGTCTCCGGCGCTGCAAGCGCTGTGAGGCAGCAACTCTACTGCTGTGCTGTGGCTGCTTGGAAGTATGGAAGCTTGGAATAAAACACCTTGCCACAGAAGGTTATGGAGACCGTCATAGATAGATATATTCTTGATTAGTACAGGTAATGGCGAGAAGGCACGAGAATGGGGTTAAGAGGGAAAGATAGATCAGCCATGATTGAATGGTGGAGTAGGCAAAGGACCGAATTACCTAATTCTGCTCTTATCCATTATGACCACTACTACTTACATTCCAAACACAAAGCGGGTACAAGAAAAACCTACACATTCTAAATTACCCAATAACCATATAACAATTACAGCACGGAAACATGCCATCTCAACCCTTCTAGTCCGTGCCGAACACATAATCTCCCCTAGTCCCATATACCTGCGCTCAGACCATAACCCTCCATTCCCTTCCCATCCATAACTATCCAATTTATTTTTAAATGATAAAAACGAACCTGCCTCCACCACCTTCACTGGAAGCTCATTCCACACAGCTACCACTCTCTGAGTAAAGAAGTTCCCCCTCATGTTACCCCTAAACTTCAGTCCCTTAATTCTCAAGTCATGTCCCCTTGTTTGAATCTTCCCTACGCTCAGTGGGAAAAGCTTTTCCACGTCAACTCTGTCTATCCCTCTCATCATTTTAAAAACCTCTATCAAGTCCCCCCTTAACCTTCTGCGCTCCAAAGAATAAAGCCCTAACTTGTTCAACCTTTCTCTGTAACTTAATCATAAGACCTGGAAAATCAATCTTTCCACACCCCTCCCCCATATACTCCTTGATATACTGTATTCGGTCCACTCTGCACTGGCAATTTCAATATTCCACTCATATCTGAAGAATGCCAGATTCATGATGAGGTAATATGGAACTGCAGGTGCTGTTGCAAAGGACCAGAGGAACTCAGCCGGTCAGGCAGCATCATCGGAGGAAATGGATAGGTGATGTTTTGGGTCAGCACCCTTCCTCAGATAAGAGTAGCCCATTCTCAAACAGGAATGCAGAAATCAGATGAGTAACAGCAGCTAAGCCAGGGAGGAGAAACCAAAACCAAGGGCTAACAATTAACGTTGACACCACTGCGAGCAAAACATGACACAAAGTGCTAGAGTAACTAGGTAGGTCAGGCGGCATCTCTAGAAAATATGGATAGGTGACATTTCAGGTCGGGACCCTTCTTTAGAATCCAAAAGGCAACTGAAGGGTTCCGACCTGAAAAGTCATCTAGCCATGTTCCCCAGAGATGCTGCCTGATCCACGGAGTTAGTACAGCACTGTTTATTGTAAACCAGCATCAGCAGTTCCTTGTTTCTCCAAGGGAACCTGCCACCCATAGGCTTGGCAAAGATCTCTGACACATCACAAGAAATAGGAATAATTATTTGACAGAATTTCATTTATTTGAAGTGAAACAGAATATTTTGTTTTATTTTCAGTGTAGATGAGACTTTACAATTCCACCCCACAGATTTATTTGTTCGTCATAATCCACATTATATCATTACTGGAATTTACACATAATATATTAATTCTATCCATATACATAAGATACATTAGGTCACCCAACACAATACAGACTACTCTCTGGATTTCAAATCCAAAAGGCAGCCATCAGGAATGAAGGGGAGAACTGACCAGGGGGGGGGGTGAGGATCTTTGAAAAAAATGGATAGGTGACGTTTCGGGTCGGGACTCATCTGGGTCCTAAATTCTGAGGGTAGACACAAATGCTGGAGGAACTCAGCAGGACGGGCAGCATCTCTAGAGAGAAGGAATGGGTAACATTTCGGGTCGAGACCTATCGTCAGACTAATTCACCTAAATTCTGAAATACCTTCGCTCATCTCTACCTCTTTGTGATGATGCTCATCTCATCACTTTATGATTTTTAAAATATCCATCTTTGATCAAACCATTGATTAACTAATGTGATACCGTTACTTGTAACCTGTTATCATTTTTTTGGTTATAATTGCACTTACTTGTAATTACCACCAGCAGTTAAGAGTTAAAATCTGTATAAGATCAAAGCATGGTACTTAATTATGGCTTGTAGCATTTAAATATATAATCATCTGTCATACAGTTCTTATTTTGTTTCTTATAAAATGCTATTAGATCATACAGTATTTAAAATTAGCTGTAGTGTTACTTAGTTCCAATAAACATTTAAAAGTTCTGGGTCACGTTGTTCCAAATGGCTTGAAATCAAGGAGGACTACCTATTATAAGGTTGCGTATTCCAGTAAGATGCACCAATGTATGGTTTTATTTTAATGATTCGTGATTTAGCATCAGCATTACACACAAAACATAATAAGTACAAATACCCCTGGTTATAACGGACCATAAGGGGCGGGGGGGAATGGTCCACTACAACCGAGTAAGAGATTTGTTCCAACCACCTAACAGCCATTCCGTGAAACAACAAGTTGTTTTCAAATGCAAGGTTCTTTTTAACAGGGGAAAAAGAATCTCCTGTGGCGTTCTGTGCTGCGTCTTGGTTGAACCAGTCAGTTGCTGAAGGTGCTCATCAGGTTGACCAGTATGTCATGGTGAGCTGTATTGTCCATGACACTCCGCAGTGTGAGGAGCATCCTCCTCTCCAAGACCACCTCCTGTGAATCTAACTCCACCCCCAGGTCGGAGCCAGCCTTCCTGATGAGCTTGTTAATTCTGTTGATGTCCGCGACTTTCGCCCTGCTACCCCAGCACACAACAGCGAAGAAGTGATCAGCACTGGCCATCACAATTAGGGCTCTTAAAGATAGCGGAGTCAGGGGATATGGGGAGAAGGCAGGAACGGGATGCTAATTGGGGATGATCAAACATGACCACATTGAATGGCTCAAAGGGCCGAATGGCCTACTCCTGCACCTATTGTCTATTGTTAACATCTCTTTCTTCCCCATTATCTAGAGACCCAACAAATTATTCCAGGCAAACCAGTGATTCGCTTGCACTTCTTCCAATCTTATGTGCTCTACTCAGAATTCACACTAAATGAGAAACTAAATGCAGATCTGCAGAGAAATTGGATAACGTCCACAAAATTCTGACCTCTGTCTGCAATCGCCTCTACTGTTACAACGCCCAGAGCAAGCTTTAGGAACAACACCTCATCTTCATCTGGGCACAATTTATCTTTCTGGTATCAATATCAAATTCTCCAATCTTGGTCTTTCTTTCTGTCTGTATCAGTAATGGTCAATTCAGCCAACATCTGTCATTTTTGGCCCGGTTACTCAATTTCCTTTGATGTAGCATTGCCTTCTGGGGCCTTTCCAGCACTATCCCCGAGCCCTGCTATTAGCAACACATAACATAAACAAAGAAACATTGTCAACTTCTGGATGCCACATTATCTTTTTCAGTCTTACTCCAGCAGATATTTACTTTGTTTTACCCATTTCTTCCCAATTTTTTTTATAAATGTAAGCTAACTTGTATTTTTCTGGTTCCCAGTTCTAACACATGATCTTGGACCTTCATCTTCTCCTAAGAATCAGAGAAGGGTTACAGCATTCTGCTAATCAAACTAACCTGGCTTCTGGCAACAGCAATGGAGTCAGTCCAATAAGCGAGTTTGGTATCTCAATAAACACAAGGAATCATGATACACAAAAAAGCTGGAGAAACTCAGCGGGTGCAGTAGCATCTATGGAGCGAAGGAAATAGGCAACGTTTCGGGCCGAAACCAAGGGTGGCTCAGCACTTCAACTCCCCCTATCATTCCGAATCCGACCTTTCTGTCCTGGGCCTCCGCCATGGCCTGAGTGAGGGCCACCGTAAATTGGAGGAGCAGCACCTCATATTTCACTTGGGCATTTTACACCAGTGGTATGAACATTGACTTCTTCAATTTCAGGTAGTCCCTGTTTTCTCCTCCCCTTCCCAGCTTTCCCCAGTCCACTGTCTCCGCCTCTTCCTTTCCTCTCCCCGCCCCCCCTCCCCCCCTCACATCAGTCCGAAGAAGGGTCCCAACCCGAAACGTCGCCTATTTCCTTCGCTCCATAGATGCTGCCTCACCAGCTGAGTTTCTCCAGCATTTTTGTCTACCTTCGATTTTCCAGCATCTGCAGTTCCTTCTTAAACTAAGCAATGCCTACTCGCTGCAGAAACTTTTTTTCACCTACCTCTTTTGCAAAAGAGTAGTAAACACTGCCCAGTCCATCATCGGCTCTGACCTCCCTTCCATCGAGGGGATTTATCGCAGTCGCTGCCTCAAAAAGGCTGGCAGCATCATCAAGGACCCACACCATCCTGGCCACACACTCATCTCCCCGCTAACTTCAGGTAGAAGGTACAGGAGCCAGAAGACTGCAACGTCCAGGTTCAGGAATACCTACTTCCCCACAGCCATCAGGCTATTAAACCTGGCTCGGACAAAACTCTGAACATTAATAACCCATTATCTGTTATTTGCACTTTATCAGTTTATTTATTCATGTATATATATATTTATATAATGGTATAAGGACACACTGATCTGTTCTGTAATCAATGCCTACTATGTTCTGTTGTGCTGAAGCAAAGCAAGAATTTCATTGTCCTATCATTCTTTACTCAGAGAGTGGTAGCTGTGTGGAATGAGCTTCCAGTGGAAGTGGTGGAGGCAGGTTTGATTTTTTCATTTTAAAATAAATTGGATAGGTATATGGATGGGAAAGGAATGGAGGATTATGGTCTGAGTGCAGGTAGATGGGACTAGGGGAGAATAAGTGTCCGGCACGGACTTGTAGGGCCGAGATGGTCTGTTTCCGTGCTGTAATTGTTATATGGTTATATGTTATATGGTTATATCAGGGACACATAGAAACATAGACAATAGGTGCAGGAGTAGGCCATTCAGCCCTTCGAGCCTGCACCGTCATTCAATATGATCATAGCTGATCATCCAACTCAGTATCCTGTACCTGCCTTCTCTCCATACCCCCTGATCCCTTTAGCCACATCTAACCCCCTCTTAAATATAGCCAATGAACTGGCCTCAACTACCTTCTGTGGCAGAGAATTCCACAGATTCACCACTCTCTCTGTGAAAAATGTTTTCCTCATCTCGGTCCTAAAAGATTTTCCCCTTATCCTTAAACTGTGTGACCCCTTGTTCTGGACTTCCCCAACATCAGGAACAATCTTCCTGCATCTAGCCTGTCCAACCCCTTATGAATTTTGTAAGTTTCTATAAGATCCCCCCTCAATCTTCTAAAATCTAGCGAGTACAAGCCGAGTCTATCCAGTCTTACTTCATATGAAAGTCCTGACATCCCGGGAATCAGTCTGGTGAACCTTCTCTGTACTCCCTCTATGGCAAGAATGTCCTTCCTCAGATTAGGAGACACATGACAATAATAATAATAAATTTTATTACGGACTCAAGGTCCAGACAAGGGGCAACATTACATTAAAATTGCATTGCATATCAAATATTAGAAATACATATAAAATCTTGGTGTATCACTTATAAAAACATCATAATTTATATATTTTTTTAAACAAAAAAAACCCCACAATACATAAGTTAAAAATCCAGATTAAAAGATGATCAATGTCCTACAACGAGACAACGATACCAGTGTCTCCACAACTGGGATTCGTAGCGTGTAGTGCTGACCCTTATGTTTGACAAGGCCACAATAAGCACATTTTTAAGAGTCATTTATCCTGCAAATGAATTTATACATGTGGTGTCTTAGGATAGCTTCTAAAGTACTGACTCCTGCAGCCACAAACATATTACTGGCACTACGCCATCTAGGTTACCTTAGCAGTGTTATATGCCACCTTTAGTCTCTGCATACTTGTCTTTCCATAGTTCGACCACAGGTGCGCAGTGTAGAGTGGTGTGCAGTATGCTCTAAATAGCGACATCTTCACCACATCTGCACGCGCACCAAATTTACGCAAGAGAATATTCACCTGTACATACAGCATGCGTCGTTGCCTATAAATATCCTCATCATCTGTCATTTGTTCTGTAATAAAATGCCCTAGAGTTAGATGTGGCTAAAGGGATCAGGGGGGTATGGAGAGAAGGCAGGGATGGGATACTGATTTGGATGATCAGCCATGATCATATTGAATGGTGGTGCAGGCTTGAAGGGCCGAATGGCCTCTACTCCTGCCCCTATTTTCTATGTTTCTATGAGGGAGAATAAGAAGGGATGAGATAAAGACTTAAGACTTTTGCCTTCCACCAGTGAGGAGGTGCCTGGTGAAGTCACTGTGGTGGATGTTAATTTGTGTTTATTGTGTGTTTTGTCATTTTTACTATATGTAGGACTACAAGGCAACTAAATTTCGTTCAGACCACAAGGTCTGAATGACAATAAAGGCTACTTGTTACTTGCAACGCGACTTCTCCAGCCCGTGTCGCGGGTTGGAATGACCCGGAGCGGGTTGTGCATCGCCCGGCGCGGCTTCATGGACGTGGGACATTCCAGCGCCTGCCGGGGGCTCCAACTTCGAGACTTTTAGACCGGGAGCAGGGCCGTAAATCGCCCCGCGCGGCCTAAAATGGCCGTGGGACTTATCATCGCCCGCCTGGGGCTTCGACATCGGGAGAGACATGGAGAACAGGGAGAAAAAAGACTTTGCCTTCCATCACAGTGGGTCCACTGGACCCACTGTGATGGATGTTTGTGTGAATTAAATTGCGTGTATGTCTAGGAATTGTCTTTGTTTGTATGGCTGTGAAAACAAAATTTCTGACAATAAAGGGAATTGTATTGTATATGGTTACTAGACCAAGTGCAGACCCGTTGGGTCTGCTCCCCCAATGGTGTGATCCCCCAACCCAATATTCCACCATGCACCCGTCTCCTCCGACGGAACTGAAGCCGTTCCCAAATGTAAGATTCCAGCGCTCCCCTACCTCCCTCAGCAGTGGATTAAAAAAAAAAATCCAATTGCACCTCCCCTGCCTGCTGCAGCAGTTCCAATTGCAATACCAATTGGCCCTCCCCCTCCTGTTGAAGCACTTGCTGTGATATCCCATTGAGGTGAAAAGTTCAGAGTGTTCCTGTCTTGCAACTTTGTTTTGAAGTGTGTTGGAAGCTGATAGGAAGGAGCAGCCGTCAACGAATCAAAAGGCAGAAAGGCAGCCGGACGGCACCCACACTGTTTTAATATATAACTAGACCAAGTGCAGATAATAGATAGATGTAGGTATGTTACAAAACCTACCTGAATCGTCATTGGGAATCTGCCCACAGCCATGTCCGCGATTTTGGCGCTGTTTGGAGGGGCGGGTTAAAACGCGATTTTTACTAGGCTGTTCTAATCGCAGATGTTCAGCCTAGTAAATCATTAACGAAAAATCGCTGCAAGACCCGGTCGCAAAAGGTATTATTAGTTTTATAGGCCTCGATAATATAGTTATAATAGTTTTAAATTACTCTCTCATTCCGCAACCTCTCCAGCCCCAGGGTTTTATAAAGCAAACAATTAAAGGTATGTACCTTATTTTACATTAAATGGGGCATATATATAACCCTGTATATCAAGTTATCTATAGCGAGTAGTTCATTTTGGGCTTTTTATATCCCGCAGTATTTTTCTCGGCATTTGAGGGCACTAATCCAGCGCGATGTCAACGTTCTAAACCAGCGCGTTCACATGAACCCACTAGAAAGCCGATTTAAATGGACATTTATTTACAGCAATTGAACACTAAATTCCTTCCATTTGGCCTATAAATTAATGTAAATTAGATATAAAAATCATGTTATATTGTGAATTATTTGTGAATAATCTTTGGACACTTAGGCTATTTAAAAATGTTAATCTTTCCTTAAGAAATGGGCTTTTGACTATCCAAGATCACAGCTTTTTGTAATGTCCATTGAAATCAATAGGGAACAAGATGCTAATTTCCGAGTATGAAAATGGCCATAACTTTTTTTAATACTTGAGATATGAAAGTGAATTTGGTGTCAAATTAAACTTATTGTTATGCTTTATCTGATGGGATAAATTGCAGACTTGATTTTTAAATCTCAAAATTTTGTAACATTGCTACTAGTACACGCTGAAAAGCTCAAGGTAAGAGCATCACTCACTCAGCGCTATGATGGTACTTGTTTGATCTCTCAACTCTTGGCTGCCGGGGCGGGAGTCTCCGGGCGTCGAGCTGTCGCCGTGAGGGGAGGAAAGAGAAGATGGCGGCGGAGGAGGAGGAGGAGGGAGAAAATGGGCGGGAACGTCAACGGGACTCGGCTCGCGCGGCAGAGGGCGGGCGGTGGCGGTTGGCGGTTGGGCTCTACGTCACCACGCTGACGCTCCGACGCGGCCACGTCATCGCGCAGGCCCGAGAGCGCGGGCCGGGACGAGGCGCGCGGCGAGTTCGTTAAACCGGCGTCTTCCTCTCACAGTCGACGATGTTTTACCACGTGAGTACACTCCGGTTATTTATTTATCTATCTATCGATTGATTGATTATTTGATGCAATTCAATCGATCTGCAACGAAGACGGGGGACGGACGGTCGGTTGCTCGGCGAGTTGAAACCTGAGACAGCGTGAAGTACAGATACAAGTACAAATACAGAAGTACAGGAGTCGTTGTTGAGAACCATTAACTCCATCCGCAATACTGCTCTTCAATATCACTGAGAGCAGCTTATTTATTTAGGTCTCGGTATCTTCACATTAAATCCAGAATAGCCAGCCCAATTTGAAGAATTTTAGAGGAATCATGAGGGGTTAATGTCTCCGGAATTGTAGGCACCTCCAGCAATGCCACCATCCCCCACTGGTTTATTTTGTTTTGGAGATACAGCGCAGAAACAGACACTGGTGCAACTCCAGAGCAAACAAAATCATGAGAGACCTCTTCCACCCCTGCAACGGACTGTTCCAGCCGCTACGGTCAGGCAAACGCCTCCGCTGCCATGCAGTGAGAACGGAGAGGTTGAGAAGGAGTTTCTTCCCAGAGGCAATTCGGACTGTAAACGCCTTTCTCACCAGGGACTAACTCTACAGAACGTTTTTCCTTCTATTATTTATTATGTAAAAGAATATGTGTGTTATGATTGTGTTTATAATTTGTTTGGTTGTTTTGTTGTTTGTCTTTTGCACTAAAGTCCGCAAGCATTGCCACTTTCATTTCACTGCACATCTCGTATGTGTATGTGACAAATAAACTTGACTTGACTTGACTTGACTTGACTTGACTTCGGCCCAGTGAGTCCGTGCCGACCAGCGATCCCACGCACACTAGGGACAATTTACAATTATACCAAGCCGATTAACCTGCAAACCTGCACGTCTTTGGAGTGTGGGAGGAAACCAGAGATCCCGGAGAAAACCCACGTAGGTCATGGGGAGAATGTACAAACTCCGTACAGCCAAGCTCCCGTAGTCAGGATCGAACCCGGGTCTCTGACGTTTTTAGGCAGCAGCTCTACCCGCTGTGCAATCTGGAATTCCTGTTCGAATCTGTGGACCACTTCTGACCAGTTGTCATCTCCTCCCGTCCCAGCAAGGGTGATGCAGTCCTTCCAGACAATCCAGCCTGTTTGTTGTCTTAAAAACTTTCTGAAGCCCCTTGAAAATATTGATTATTCATGTTTTTCTTTCCTTGTAAATACAGATTTCTTTGGAACATGAGATCCTCCTTCACCCTCGATACTTTGGCCCTAATCTCCTCAATACCGTCAAACAGAAGCTCTTCACTGAGGTGGAAGGAACCTGCACTGGAAAGTGAGTGAACAACCAGTCCTGTTTATAATGGAGGCGCAAGAAACTGCAGATTCCTCATAGAGCTTGCATTGAACACAAAGTGCTGGAGTAACTGAAGAAAGGCCTTGACCTGAAACATCAGCTATTCATGTCCTCTGCTGATGCTGCCTGACCTGCTGAGTTACTCCAGCACTATGTTCCGGTTTTAAATCCTTATACAAAACCGTGTCTGGACAAAAAATATAGAAACAAGGAACTGCTGGTGTTCGTTTAACAAGGAAAGGCACAAAGTGCTGGAGTAACTCTTGGTCAGGCAGCCTCTCTGGAGAACATGGATAGGTGACATTTTGGGAATGTTTCAATGTGAAGAAGAGTCCCAATCTGAAATGTCACCTCTCCATGTTCTTCAAGGATGCTGCCTGACCCTGAAGTTACTCCAGCACTTTGTGTCTTTTTGTGTACAACATATATTGTCTCATCTGCAAAAGTGTCTGATGCTGTTTTATCAGGGTCGACCATTGCCTGAGCAAGCCTTTTGCGTGGGCCATCTACCAGGGAGGCCCAGTGGTGCAGCCGGACGAGTTGCTGCTTTACAGCGCCAGAGACTCTGGTTCGATCCTGGCTACGGGTGCTGCCTGTATGGAGTTTGTATGTTCTCCGGGTGCTCCGGTTTCCTTCCACATTCTGAAGACATGCTGGTTTGCAGGTTAATTGGCTTGGTAGATATGTAGGTTAATGGGCTTTGGTAAAATTGTTCCTACTGTGTAGGAGAGTGTTATTGTATGGAGTGATTGTTGGTTGGTGCGGGCACAGTGGGCCAAGGGCCTGTGTCTGCGCTGTAAAGTCTAAAGTCGTCAAGACTAAAGGTGATATCATTTATGACCACAGAAGGCCTGTTTCTATTTGGGGGGGACACACAAAATGCTGGGGAAACTCAGCGGGAGAACATGGACAAGTGATGTTTCAGGTCGGGACCCTTCAGACTGATTGCAGGGGTGGGTGGAAAGAAAGTTAGAAGAATGGAGGGCCAGGTCGTAAATGAGCTTGGCCGCAGGGCGTTTGAATAGGCAGAGAACGTTGGACAAAGGCCAGAGATGAACACACAAAGTGTGAGACAAAAAGATTAGAGAGTTGCAAATCGTGATGCTAGAGGATTGACGAGCTAATTGTGGAGCATGGGGAAGGAATATAAGTGGAGGTGGAGGAGGAGGAGGAGGAGGGGGGAGTTTGGGAAGATGGGGAGCTGTTTTGTAGAGTTGATGTAAAGTTGGAGACATCAACGTTTATTCTGTTGGGTTGTAAGCTGCCTTGGGTAGCATCTATGAGGTCCTGTTCCTCCAGTTTGTGTGTGGCCTCACTCTGGCAATGGTGGAGGCCCAGGACAGAATGGTCCATACGGGATTGGGAATGGAGGTTAAAATGTATGTGTCCTCATGTTCCACCCAGTCTTTTATGAGGTTACCATATTTAAATATCGACAAGATAAAACTTGTTCAAACTTCTGGAATCCCTAAGGCTCTTTTTTAATTATAAGATGGCAGGGAAAGAGCAGGAATAGCCAACCAAACGCCATGGCTTCATCTGCTTTGAGGAATCTGTGACTGCTTATATTATTTCTGTTTATATTGTGTGGCTTTATTCCGAGCCTGCCGATCAAACCAAACTAATGTAGGACTTTGGAAACACAAGGAACCGCAGCCACTGGGATCTTGCACAGAACACAAAGTGTTGAGTCACTCAACAGGTCTCTGGGCAGCATCTCTGGAGACACAGGAAAGCAACTTTTCAGGTCAAACCTCCCTTCAGATGCAATAGATGACATCTCGGGTCGGGACCCTTTTTCAGACGCAATAGGCGACATTTCAGACCGGGACAATTCTTCAGACTTAAAAGGTCCGGAGAAGGGTCCCAACCCCGAGGACTGAACTTTCTGGTGCCTTTCTCCACAGCGGAAAATGTTGATGTTGAATTTTGAATTCATGTGGAATTCTATAATGTGTTGTGTCATATTTTTCTTTAAAAAAAAAATGTCTATGAGTGTACGGAAACCTAATTATTTTTTCTATGTAAAGCACTTTGGTTTCAACATGTGCTATATAAATAAAATCTACTTACTTACTTAGTCCATAGACACAAAATGCTGAAGTACCTCAGTGGGTCAGGCAGCATCTCTGGAGAAAGGGAATCGGTTCGGTTCGGTTCGGAACCCTTCATCAGACTGAAAGATAGGGAAGGCCAGAACAAAACAGGGATGGCAACAGATGACCTCAGGAAGGGGTGAGCCCACAATGGCCCATTGTTGACAGGGGAAGATGTGCTAACAATGAGGGTACAAGGATGCGAACAGTAGGATAATGAATCCCTAGATAGACATAAAGCTGGAGTAACTCAGCAGGACAGGCAGCATCCTGGAGAGAAGGAATGGGTGACGTTTCGGGTCGAGACCCTTCTTCAGAGATCGAGACCCGAAAAGTCACCGATTCCTTCACTCCAGAGATGCCTGTCCTGCTGAGTTACTCCAGCTTATTGTGTCTATCTACACTTTAAACCAGCATCTGCAGTTCCTTCTTACACATGACCCTCCAGAGATGCTGCCTGACCTGCTGAGTTACTCCAGTTCTTTGTGTTCGAATATAGGACTTTATTCTGAGCCGAGCCATCATAACGTGATAGAATGTGGAAACAGGCCCTTCAGCCCCAACTTGCCAACACACTGACCAACACGTTCCAGCTATACTAGTCCCACCTGCCCGCGTTTGGTCCATATCCTTCCAAACCGTGTTGTAAACTACAACATTAAGTTTTTGTTCCTTGATTTTGCAGGTATGATTTGTCATCGCAGTCACAACCATAGACAACATTGGTGCAGGCGTCATTCAGCCCGGACGGGGATTTGTGCTGTACCCTGTCAAGTACAAGGCCATTGTTTTCCGCCCCTTTAAGGAGAGGTTGTCGATGCTGTGGTCACGCAGGTCAACAAAGGTAATGTCATGGAGTATTTATTTCACCGTAGCTCCTGCGTGCAGTTACGCAAAACATTTAGAACCTAGAGATACAGCGCTGAAACAGGCCCTTCAGCCCACCATGTCCACCCCATACGCTAGCACTATCCTACACACTAGGGGCAATTTGCAGAAGGCAATTAACCCTACAAACCAGTGTGGGAGGAAACCAGAGCACTCAGAGAAACCCACATGGTCACAGGAAGAACGTTCAAATACCATACAGACAGCACCCGTAGTCAAGATGGAACCCAGGTCTCTGGCGCAGTGAGGCAGCAGCAGTATCGCTGTGCCGCCAACAATCCTTTTAAACAAAGGATTGTTCTATTATTTTTTTTCTCTGTTTATTTACAGGGGGACAGAGAATAAACATTACTTCACAATTCAGGGCATATTTCATTGAGCAGCTGTCAGCTTTGTCTAGTATGAAGCCTTTTCTGGCTTTGCTCTTAAACATTTAGCAAGAATTAGCTTGTGTCTGTTGGCAGCAGTCCAATTCACCCAGCTTTAACTTAATACTTAATTGCTGACTTTCCAATATAATATTCATATCCCCCAGAGATGCTGTCTCACCCGCTGAGTTACTCCAGCGCTTTATGCCTGCCTATTACGTGCATGGCTTTGTCCTGCCCTATCTCTCTTCCAGCTTTCTTCCTCTACCACAATCAGTTTGAAGAAGGCCCCGAGCCAAAACATTGCTCCAAGTCAAGTCAAGTGAGTTTATTGTCATGTGTCCCAGATAGAACAATTAAATTCTTGCTTGCTGCAGCACAATTCTGTATTGTAAGCATAAATGCAGAACAGATCAGTGTGTCCTTATAGCATAGACCATATATATACACATAAATAAACAGCTAAAGTGCAATAGGTTGTTATAGTTTAGAGTTTGTTTGATGGCGAGTTTAATAGCCTGCTGGCTGTGGGAAGAAGCTGTTCCTGAACCTGGATGTGCCAGATTTCAGGCTCCTGTACCTTCTACCTGATGGCAGCGGAGAGATGATTGTGTGGCCAGGATGGTGTGGGTCCTTGAGGATGTTGGCTGCCTTTTTGAGGCAGCGACTGCGATAGATCCCCTCGATGTTGGGGAGGTCAGAGCCGATGATGGACTGGGCATGGTCGCAACTTCTGCATTCTATTCCGCTCCTGGACGCTCAGGTTGCCGAACCAAGCCACGATGCAACCGGTCAGCATGCTCTCTACTGTGCACCTGTAGAAGTTCGAGAGAGTCCTTATTCATGTCCTCCAGAGATGCAGCCAGACCCGCTGAGTTACTCCAGCACTTTGTATCTGAAGGCCAGATGCCTGTCACCTGTTCCTCTTTACATCAGGCTTTGTTTAAACCAAAAGTACAGGGTGGCTGGCGTTCAGAGGATGTGACCTGCCGCTCCGTGAATCCAACTTTATTCATTGTTTGCACAGAAATAACTATGTCTACTCTCATTCCTCCCAATATCCTTCAAGGCACCGCGAATGTGTACAGTGGAGATAATGTGGGCTATATAAGAGCTTCTTTACCTATGAGTTAAGTCATTCAAAATGAAAATTGTGCAAAATCACGGGGCGGGTTCAGTGGCGCAGCTGGTAGAGCAACTGCCTCACTGCGCCAGAAACCCAGGTTCGATCCTGTCCTCTGGTTTTTCCTGTGTGGAGTCTGCACGTTCGCCCTGTGACCACGTGGGTTTCCTCCCAGTGCTCTGGTGTCCTCCCACATCCAAACGACGTGCAGGTTTTGTACGTTAATTGTCCCTAGTGTGTAGGGAGTGGATGAGAAAGTGGGATAACAGGTGATTGATGCCTCAGTGGGCTGAGGGCCTGTTTCATGCTGTGTCTCTCATCTAGACTATAATTAACTGGGAATACTGCGCAGCCTAGATTACTGTCTGTGGACAGAGAAATTGTTAACATTTCAGGTTAATAGCTCAGACGCATACAGTTCCCCTTTGTTTCATGGGGCTTTGTGTTTAGAACATACAGCACAGGAACACTTTGGTCCACAATGTTTGTGCCAAATGTGATGCCAAGTTAAACTGATCTCATCTACTTGTACATGATTCATATCCTTATGTTCCTCGTACTTCCTTCCACGTGTTATAATCTATCTAAAAGTCTCTTAAATCCCACTATCGTATCTGCCTCCACCACTATCCCTGGCAACGCGTTGCAGGCCCCGCTAAGCTCTGTGTATTAAAATAAAACTTCCCCGCACATCTCCATAAACCTCTCACCTTATCTCCAGCGATCGACATTCCACCTTGGGAACAAGGTTCTGACTGTCTACCCCTATCTATGCCTCAGAATTTTTTTTTACTGCCACCAAGTCTCCCCTCAACCTCCAACATTATCGATAAACCAATCCAAGTCCATTCAACCTGAATCCCTCAAATCCAGTTTCTCAATGTGTAATTGTTAAAGATCTGTACTTTAGACTTTAGAGATACAGCGCAGAAACAGCTCACTGAGTCCGCACCGACCAGCAATAACCTCCAGCACCATCCTACACACTAGCGACAATTTACTATTTTACCGAAGCCAATTAACCCACAAACCTGTTTGTCTTTGGAGTGTGGGCGGAAACCGGAGCACCCGGAGAAAACCCACGCAGTCACAGGGAGAACATACAAACTCAGTACAGACAGCACCTGTAGTCAGGATAGAACCTGGATCTGACCCTGTAAGGCAGCAACTCTACCATGCCGCCCTTCTAAGAATTAATGATTCCTTACTGTATCTGCAATATCTAGAATAAGGATCATTGTTAATATTTTAGTTTAGTTTGGAGAGATATAGAGTGTCCTGTTATAACTCGGAGTAAAGATCAGACATGTAGGTGCAATGACAAGCTGGCTACAGTACAGCTGAGTTTCCATTTATTTATTACTTGCCCTAAGGGTGCGAGTAGTGAGGATGTACAAGGGTATAAAGATTGCACCTTCAGATGGAGATGAGGAGGAATTCCTTTAGCTAAAGGGTTGCAAATCTGTGGAATTCTTTGCCACAGACGGCGGTGGAGGCCAGGCCATTGGGTAATTTTAAAGCGGAGATTATAGGTTCTTGATTAGGAGGTGGCGTCAAGGGTTATGGGGATAAGACAGATGAATAGAGTTGAGATGGAAAAATAGATCAGCCATGATCAAATGGCGGAGCAGGCTTGATGTGCAGGAAGGAACTGCAGATGCTAGACAAGAAGCTGGAGGAACTCAGCGGGTCTGTCAGCATCTCTAGAGAAAAGGACAGATGATGTTTCGGGTCTGAAAAAGGATCGTGATGATGCTGTCTGACCCGCTGAGTTACTCCAGCTTGTGCCTATCTTCAGAGCAGAATTGATGGGCTGAGCAGCCTAATTCTGCACCCATGTCTTATGGTCTTATGTTCTTTGCCCCCTAGGTTGGACTCTTCACTGAAATTGGCCCCATGTCCTGCTTCATCTCCAGACATGTAAGTTTTTTTTCCCAAAGGTAAACCTTAATCGGAATTTATTGTTAAAAAATTGCAACACTTCAGATGTTATTAGCGTCTGTGCATTCATTAGTGCCACACTCTGTAACGTTTGTATTAAATATCATTAAACAAAACCCTTGCAACTCATGCCCCCTTTCCCAACCCCACTCCCCCGGGGGGTGATATAGAAACATAGAAATTAGGTGCAGGAGTAGGCCATTCGGCCCTTCTAGCCTGCACCGCCATTTAATATGATCATGGCTGATCATCCAACTCAGTATCCCGTACCTGCATTCTCTCCATACCCTCTGATCCCCTTGGCCACAAAGGCCACATCTAACTCCCTCTTAAATACAGCCAATGAACTGACCTCAACTACCCTCTGTGGCAGAGAGTTCCAGAGATTCACCACTCTCTGTGTGAACAAAGTTCTTCTCATCTCGGTTTTAAAGGATTTCCCCCTTATCCTTAAGCTGTGACCCCTTGTCCTGGACTTCCCCAACATCGGGAACAATCTTCCTGCATCTAGCCTGTCCAACCCCTTAAGAATTTTGTAAGTTTCTATAAGATCCCCTCTCAATCTCCTAAATTCTAGAGAGTATAAACCAAGTCTATCCAGTCTTTCTTCATAAGACAGTCCTGACATCCCAGGAATCAGTCTGGTGAACCGTCTCTGCACTCCCTCTATGGCAATAATGTCCTTCCTCAGATTTGGAGACCAAAACTGTACGCAATACTCCAGGTGTGGTCTCACCAAGACCCTGTACAACTGCAGTAGAACCTCCCTGCTCCTATACTCAAATCCTTTTGCAATGAAAGCTAACATCGTCTCTGCACTCCCTCTATGGCAAGGATATCCCTTTCCTTGTTTGAGGCGTGTGTCCCCACCAGACTCTGTCCCCAATGTCCAGCAGCGGAAGGACCCAAGACTGTGGGCCTCCCCCCACAGAGCTTTGGCGTTGGCTGCACTGAACTTCAGCGAGTCCCTCAGCACATACTCCTGCAGTCTGGAGCGGGGCAGTCAGCAACATTCCCCGACTGGACATCTCTCTCTTCTGGGAGGCCAACATGATTCAGCCAGACCAAAGATAGTCTTTCACCTAGTTGATGACCGTCCAGCAGCACTTGATGCCCATCATCTTCAGACCCTTCTTCTCTCCAGAGATGCTACCCGACCCGCTGTTAACTACAGCATCTTCGGTTCAAACCAGCATCTGCAGTTCCTTCCTAAGTCTGAAGAAGGATCTCGACCCGAAACTTCTCTCCAGAGATGTTGAGTTACTCCAGCATTTTGTGTCTCCAAATGTGGCCCTGTTCTTTAGTGTCAGCTATGTGGTGCCAGGGGGCAGAGAACAAACAGCCTGTAAATCAGAGTCCTCACTTACGGATGAATCAACATGTAAGTTGTAACTGGCGGGCACTTGAATACTGTTAACTGGTGAAGTTTCTAGACAAGTAAATCCAGTGTTTGTGAGTTCTTGTCCCATTATGGCAGCTGCGAGTTGACATTGTTTCATTACAAATGTATGGAAATTATATGCTGCTGTGACTAATAGTCACCACAGGGCCTTTGAATTGCCAAATAATATAACTCCCCCACTTCAGTCCTTTTGTGCGGTTGCTTGTACTGTTTGCCTTCTGACCAATTACTATGACAGTCACAATGAAAGAATCTGCTAATCCCACTCCCTCCTCTTAACCCCAGCAACTTTCCCCTGGCTGCAAGATTTCCTCCCACATTCCAAAGATGCACAGCGCTTTTTAGGTTAATTTGGCTTCGGTAAAAATTGTAAGCTGTCTCTAGCGTGTCGGCTCGTGCCAGTGTATGGGTTGGCGCGGACTCGGTGGACCAAAGGGCCTGTTTCCGCGCTGTATCTTTAAGCAGCACGGTGGCGCAGCGGTAGAGTTGCTGCCTACTGCCCCTGTCCCACTTAGGAAACCTCTGGAGACTTTGCACCCCACCCAAGGTTTCCGTGCGGTTCCCGGAGGTTTTTGTCAGTCTCCCTACCTGCTTCCACGACCTACAGGTCGTGGAAGCAGGTAGGGAGACTGACAAAAACCTCAGGTAACCGCACGGAAACCTTGGGTGGGGCGCAAAGTCTCCAGAGGTTTCCGTTCAGGTTTCCTAAGTGGGACAGGGGCATTACAGCGCCAGAGACCCGAGGTCGATCCTGACGACAGGTGCTGCCTGTACTGAGTTTGTACCTTCTCTCTGTGACCGCGTGGGTTTCCTCCGGGTGCTCCAGGTTCTTCCCACGCTCCAAAGACGTACAGATTTGTAGGTTATTTCACTTATTTATGAACAACTAATGATGAACGCCAGAACCAAACGCAGTCAGTCGATGAGAAAAAATATGTACAAATCCAGAATCAACAAATTCAGATTCAGATTCAGATTCAATTTTAATTGTCATTGTCAGTGTACAGTACAGAGACAACAAAATGCATTTAGCATCTCCCTGGAAGAGCGACATAGCAAACGATTTGAATAAATAATAATAAGTGTCCGGGGGGGGGGTGGTGATTGGCAGTCTCCGAGGTACGTTGTTGAGTAGAGAGACAGCCGCCGGAAAGAAGCTGTTCCTCGACCTGCTGGTTCGGCAACGGAGAGACCTGTAGCGCCTCCCGGATGGTAAACAGTCCGTGGTTGGGGTGAGAGCAGTCCTTGGCGATGCTGAGCGCCCTCCGCAGACAACTAAACATTTACCCCCTGGGTAGGCGAAATTTAACCCCATGGGGTAAATTGACCCCAGATTGTGAACCCGTGCCCGGGTGTGTGTAGCACAGTGCTTGTGTACGGGGTGATCGATGGTCGGCGTGGAATTGGTGATTCTGATTCTGCGCTGTATTTCTAAACTAAACTAAATTGGCTAAACCTCCGTAACCAAGAGAAGAATGAAGGGAATTTTTTTATTTTCAACTTGTGGAACTGTTGGCTACAACAGACACAGAAGAGAGCTCTCTTGCGAGGATGTGTGGGCGGTGGAGCCAATGCCAGAGTACATAACTGAAAGAGAACGCCTAACAAATCCCCTGAGGCATTCGAGGAAAGGCTATACTCAGAGGCTGTTGTGGCATGTGGAACTCTCTCTCCCAAGGTTGGTTGACTTAAAGAGCAGGCTACAAATTCTGCACAGAGTCTTCGCCCAGGCATTAGTAACACTCCCCTCCCCCCCCCCCCCCCCAACCACCAAACTAAGTTTAGTTGACACAAAAGGAAATGGTGGCGCAGCGATAGTCGCAGCCTCACAGCGCCAGACCTGGGTTCGATCCTGACCGCGGGTGCTCGTCTCTACAAAGTTTGTACGTTCACCCGTCACCTGTGTGGGTTTTCTCCGGGTGCTCCGGTTTACTCCCACACGCCAAAGACATACACGCTTGTAGGTTCATCGGCTTGGTATAATTGTACATCGTCCCTAGTGTGTGTGTGTGTAGGATAGTGTTAGTGTTCAGGGATCGCTGGTGGGACGAACGGCATGTTTTCAGCGCTGTATCTCTAAACTAAAAACCAAAACAAAGGGATACATTTTAAAAAAAGAATTGTAAGGAAATACACAAGAGAGAAATAACGGGTGTGGGACAATATTTTGTGTAGTGTAATCAAGTTGGCCTCTTGGCATGGCATCTGCTGTTATCTAGCAAATCTATTTCTATAAAAGTGGCATAACCTTACTTTAAACCTTAGAGATACAGAGTGGAAATCATTATTGGTATCATTTAAAAATAAATTGGATAGGCATATGGATGAGAAGGGAATGGAGGGTTATGGTATGAGTGCAGGCAGGTGGGACTAAAGGGGAAAAAAAGTTGTTCGGCATGGACTTGTAGGGCCGAGATGGCCTGTTTCCGTGCTGTAATTGTTATATGGTTATATGGAAACATGCCCTTCAGCCCACCGGGCCTGTACTGACCATACTTGCACTATCCTACACACTAGGGACCATTACAATTCATACTTACTTACTTGTAACATGTCGGGCAGCAACGAAGGTCCTCCACTCAGTAGTGTTGATTCCTTCAGTTGCTGTTTCCGTAACATATTTGTTTTACGAGACAGGGTTGTTAGCCCTGTGCTCAACCTCCAACCTGGAGGACCAGTGGATCGCTCTTCGTCTCGCCTCTACCCTCCGACCTGTCCAGCATGGGAGACCCTAACAGGAGATTAATCTCCCGCTGGCAGAGCTCTAGGGGTCACTGAGACACACAAGCTCCCGACCACGACAAGGTTGCAATCCAATTCAATTCAATTCAACTTTAATGTCATCGCACAAATACAAGTATCAGTACAACGAAATGCAGTTTTGCGTCAGTCCGTAGTAGTTGTACATAAAGAAAAACAAAAAAAATAGAATGAGGGAAGATACAGAATAATCAGGAAATACAGGATGATTAAACAAAGGGGACGGAGGGACCGGAGAAATCTATCGTCGGGACTCCGAGTTCAGCAATGTGATTGTGTTGTTGTAGAAGCTTTTCCTCATCCTACTAGTACGTGACCTGAGGCTCCTGTACCGCCTCCCTGATGGGAGGAGGGCAAACAGTCCATGGTTGGGGTGTGAGGGGTCTTTGATGATCTTCCCGGCCCGTCTCGGACACCGTTTTCGGGTGGAGGGCATCCATGGCAGGGAGCGGGGCACCAATGATGTGCTGCGCGGTTTTCACCATCCGTTGTAGTGCCTTCCTGTCCGCAGCAGTGCAGCTGCTGTACCATACCGTGAAGCAGGTGGTCAGGATACTCTCTATGGTACAGCGGTAAAAGTTGGTCAGGATCTGGGGGGACAGGTGGGCTTTCTTGAGCCTCCTCAGGAAGTAAAGGCGCTGCTGTGCCTTTTTGATCAGCTTGGAGGTGTTGAGGGACCAATTGCAACCACAAAGGTTGCAATCCAACAGGGAGATTTACAATTCTCCCAAAACCAAATAACCTACTAACCCGCACTTTTGGGAGTGTTTCCTCCCACACTCCAAAAACATACTGGTTTATAGGTTAATTGGCTTGGTGTAAATGTAAAATTGTCCCAAGTGTGTGTGTGTGTGTGTGTATATAGGTTAGTGTTAATGTGCGGGGATAGCTCGTCGGTGCGGAATCAGTGGCCTGTTTCCGCGCTGCATCTCTGAACCAAACTAAAAAAAATTTTTAAACTGAATCGAGATTTAAGGTCCTGAAAGCCTGCATCTTTGGCGGGCCATAAAATTGATTTGAGTCTGTGAGTGTTTAATCTTTGTGTTTCTTTCCCAGTCTATCCCATCAGAAATGGAATTTGATCCCAATTCCAACCCTCCCTGCTACAAGACCAGCGATGAGGTACGGTGAATGGATTTACTGAATAAACCCTTATGCTCACAACCTCAGTTGCTCCAGCAAAATATAAAGTGCTGGAGCAACTCAACGGGCCGGACAGTATCTGTGGAGGGAATGAACAGGCAATGTTTCTGGTCGGGACCCCTTCTTTAGAGTCCCTACGTGCCTGAAGAAGGGTCCCGACCCAAAGTGTCATCTGCCCATTTCCCTCCCTTCGGCCCGAAACGTTGCCTATTTCCCTCGATCCATAGATGCTGCTGCACCCGCGAGTTTCTCCAGCATTTTTGTCTGCCGTCTGATTTTGAGTGTTCTGTTTTTTAAATTTCTGATTCCTGCCGTTCCATTTGATTATTTCTCATTCACTTCTGCCGATGGTTGCTAGAGTGGTGACCATAATCTCTCCAGAACGGCCCCCTTATGTCCTATTTAAACAGTTAAATTTGACTATGAATAAACCCACGACCACCGCAAGTACCTGCTTTCGAGCCTGGTGAGGTTCTGGATTGCTTTGTCGGGCGGTACATTGCTGAAGTTTCTCTACGTGCCTCCAAGGTGCACCTTGAGTTTAGTTTAGAGATACAGCGCGGAAACAGGCCCTACGGACCACCTCGTCTGAATCAACAGCAATCCCCGTACACTACCATATAACCATATAACAATTACAGCACGGAAACAGGCCATCTCGGCCCTACAAGTCCGTGCCGACACAACTTTTTTTCCCTCAGTCCCACCTGCCTGCACTCATACCATAACCCTCCATTCCCTTCTCATCCATATGCCTATCCAATTTATTTTTAAATACCAACGAACCTGCCTCCACCACTTCCACTGGAAGCTCATTCCACGCCGCTACCACTCTCTGAGTAAAGAAGTTCCCCCTCATATTACCCCTAAACTTCTGTCCCTTAATTCTGAAGTCATGTCCTCTTGTTTGAATCTTCCCTATTCTCAAAGGGAAAAGCTTGTCCACGTCAACTCTGTCTATCCCTCTCATCATTTTAAAGACCTCTATCAAGTCCCCCTTACCTTCTGCGCTCCAGAGAATAAAGACCTAACTTATTCAACCTATCTCTGTAACTTAGTTGTTGAAACCCAGGCAACATTCTAGTAAATCTCCTCTGTACTCTCTCTATTTTGTTGCTAGCTCTATCCTACACACTAGGCACAATTTACAATGAACCAACAACATGCTCCTCTAGTGCCATCCAGGTTTTGTTGAATTTTATAGGAAGCAATATTAAGGAATTTTTCATCCAATTTCATCCTTAGAAGTCATATAGCATGGAAACAGCTTGCCCATACGGGCCAACATTTTAATTTATTCAATTGCCATAGAGGGAGTGCAGAGACGGTTCACCAGACTGATTCCTGGGATGTCAGGACTGTCTTATGAAGAAAGACTGGATAGACTTGTTTATACTCTCTAGAATTTAGAAGATTGAGAGGGGATCTTGTAGAAACTTACAAAATTCTTAAGGGGTTGGACAGGCTAGATGCAGGCAGATTGTTCCCGATGTTGGGGAAGTCCAGGACAAGGGGTCACAGCTTAAGGATAAGGGGGAAATCCTTTAAACCGAGATGCGAAGAACTTTTTTCACACAGAGAGTGGTGAATCTCTGGAACTCTCTGCCACAGAGGGTAGTTGAGGCCAGTTCATTGGCTATATTTAAGAGGGAGTAGATGTGGCTAAGGGGATCAGGGGGTATGGAGAGAAAGCAGGTACGGGATACTGAGTTACTACTCGAAGGGCCGAATGGCCTACTCCTGCACCTAATTTCTATGTCTATGTTTCTAACATGCCTAATCCACACTAGCCCCATCGACACTGGTCCCCACCCGTCTGCGTTTGGCCCATATCTCTCGAAACCCCATCCTACCATGTACAGATTCAGATTCAGATTCAATCTTTATTGTCATTGTTCAGCGTACAGCACAGAGACAACGAAATGCAGTTAGCGTCTCACCCAGAAGAGCAAACTTAGAATAATAGGGAGACAAAAATGCTGGAGAAACTCAGCGGGTGCAGCAGCATCTATGGAGCGAAGGAAATAGGCAACGTTTCGGGACGAAACGTTGCCTATTTCCTTCGCTCCATAGATGCTGCTGCACCCGCTGAGTTTCTCCAGCATTTTTGTGTACCTTCGATTTCCAGCATCTGCAGTTCCTTCTTGAACATAGAATAATGTTTGTTTCTCAAACGTTGGACTTTCTGCCCTTGGACCTTCCCCTGATTGTATATCAAGATCTTGCATCAAATCCTTGGACCCAGTGATCTCTCGGGCAGGGATTATCCCCCTTTAGGGTCCAATTTCCTCTCCTCTGGCCCAGGACCTCCTCACTAGTTTCCTGCCTCCACCGGATTACATATACACAGAGTAGCCTGTCCTTTTCTGATGGTGCTTTTTGTATGTCTGTAAAGGTTGTAAGCTGGGTTTAGCATCAAGACCTTTCTAACTGTCTGGGACTTTTATTCCAGGACATCGTCATCCAGCAAGATGATGAAATTCGACTGAAAGTTGTCGGAACCAGAGTGGATAAAAACGACATTGTGAGTATACAGACCTATGTTTTGTATACTTCTCCCCATATCCCCTGACTCCGCTATCTTTACGAGCTCTATCTAATTCCCTCTTGAAAGCATCCAGAGAACCGGCCTCCACCGCCTTCTTTTGTAGGTTAATTGACTCGGTATAAATGGAAAATTATCAGCATTGTCAAATTGTCCTAGTTTGTGCAGGCGAGAAGGCAGGAACGGGGCACTGAATGTGGATGATCAGCCCATGTTCACAGTGAATGGTGGTGCTGGCTCGAAGGGCCGAATGGCCTCTACCCTGCACCTATTGTCTATTGAAACCAATATCTCATGTGTGGGGATCGCTAGCCGGTGTGGACCCGGTGGGCAGAAGGGCCTGTTTACGCTCTGTATCTCTAAACTAAATGGTGCTTTCTTTCTTGCAGTTTGCCATTGGCTCTCTGATGGATGACTTCCTCGGTAAGTACAACTGCTGCCATGCTGCGAGTACATCTGATTTAGTTGATAGAAGCCTCCACTTGCTCTGGATGTACAATAAGATGCCGAGACTACACCCACAGGCGTGCCATGGCCCTCACTGTGCCAAGAGTAACTCCTGGTACCGTGGGTGAAAGGGCTGGCTGGGATAGTTATGGTGGACAGGCTAAGTAAGGGTGTAACGCTGAGGCTTTGTCAGGTGGTGGTGACACCACGTGTGGAATACAGTCAACCCTCACTAGAACGGAGCACGTGGGGGGGGGGGGGGGGGTAAATATTGTGTAGGAAGGAACTGCAGATGCTTATTTAAACCGAAGATAAACACAAACTGCTGGAGTAAGCCAGTGGGACAGGCAGCATCTCTGGAGAGAAGGAATGGGTGACGTTTTGGTTCGAGACCCTTCTTCAAGGGAGAGGGAGATACATAAACAAGGAAGTGTAAGGTGTGAAAACAGGACAAGGAAAACGTTCCTGGGATCGTTCTTGTGAACCTCCCCTGGACCCTCTCCAGAGCCGGCACATCCTTCCTCAGGTACGGTGCATAAAACTGCTCGCAATATTCCAAACGCGGCCCGCCCAGCGCCTTGTAGAGCCTCAGCATTACATCCCTGTGTTCGAGCTCGCTCGCTCGAATAAACGCTTGTAGTGCGTGGGTCTCAAAATGAGGCAAGTAGTCTTGAAGTTTGAGAAGCACTTTACTTTAATTCTTCCCTGGTTCAGGGGAAGACGAAACCAGGGAAGATGGCACCCAAACCCTGCCTTTTATACCCTCCGGCTAAGGACCGCCTCCGGACTGCGCCACTCCTGTGCCGAGGGGTTCGGCAGTATAATGGCACGACCCTTAGGAGCCGCCACACGCTAGCATTTACTGTGCATCCACTGAATGTTATAGAATATATGGACCAGATCTCACCCGCTTAATGGTTAAACACCCCATCATTGTCTCTCTCTCTCTCTGCAGGACTTGTGAGCTAAAGCTACTGCCACAGTGGAGCCGCTGGAGGGGGGGGGGGGGGGGAGTGGATACAGACTGAAGACGACCGCTCGCCTTCCCCAGTGCAATGTCTTCACGCCACCTCTCCCGGACCCGCTCAATGTCAACACGCCTGCTCTGTGGGTGCCGACCTGTTCGTTGGAGCCACGATGTCCTCTTCCTTGGATTAGCCACGGTGATCCTTCTCGGCCCAGAGGCAGGCGTTAGTGGTTCAACACACAGAGAGAGAGAGGGGGGCTTCACTGGAGTGACTCTGCTCCTCCTCCCAGAGCAGCAGCTTGATCCTGTTTGTATAGATTTTATATCAATGGTGTGCAATGCAAATATCAGAAGTTCTCGCAGTGGGATTAGGCCGTTCGGCCCGTCAAGTCTACTCCGCCGTTCCATCATGGCTGGCCTGTCTGCCCCTCTCAACTCTATCCTCCTGCCTTCTCCCCATAACCTCTGACACCCACCCGTACCAATTAAGAATCTGTCAATGTCGCCTTCAAAATACCCATTGACTTGGCCACCAAAGCTGTCAGTGGCCATGAACCCCAGACTCTCAATCCCACCCTTCTGATCAAAGAAATTCCTCAAGGGTAGACAAAAATGTCGGAGAACCCAGCGGGTGGGGCAGAAACTTGACCCGAATGTTCACCTATTCCCTCGCTCCATAGATGCTGCCTCACCCGCTGAGTTCCTCCAGCATTTTTGTCCACCTTCAATTTTTTCCCAGCATCTGCAGTTCTTTCTTAAAGAAATTCCTCGCCTCCTTTCTAAATGTCCTGCACCTCACTGCCTGCCCTAGTAGGCGTGGGCCTGCCTCAAACCCAAAGCAGCCCAGCCCTTCTCTCTCTCTGTGCATGTGTGGAAGCACGTAATCATTTGTCAGTCTTGTCCAAGACGTGGAACATTCGAAGGAAAGACTGATCTTTCTAACATCCACCGCGATGATAATTCAATTTTGAGCTCTTTGG